>BTHU01000023.1:51007455-51450331 GCA_036184795.1 Tokudaia tokunoshimensis
GATAGCCACCATGTTATAGAGACCTTAGTCCCACAACTGTAAGTAACTGAATTCTGCCAGCAACCTAAAACTCATTTAGAAGCAGATTTTCCTCTAGAGTCTCATTTGGAGAATTCTGCCTTGATGACAGCTTGGTTTTTGTCTATGATACTTTGATCCTTAAACCTTGGCCAGACCATGCTGTTGTTATTTTTTGTTGTTGTTATTGTTATTTTTTTTAATATGGGATCTCACTTTGTAGCTGGCTGTCTTAGAACTCTCTGTTAGATCAGGGTGGAGTCAAATTCACAGAGATCTACCTGCCTCTGCCTCTTTATGCTGAGATTAAAGTTGTGGACCGCCACACCTGGCCTGAGCTATATATTTAAGCCATAAAATTGTGAGCCAGTAAGTGGGTGTTTATTTAAACTACTATGTTTGTGAAAGTTTGTTATATAGCAATAGGAAATTAATCGTCAGATAAGAGCAGACAGGCTTGAAATTGCTTTCTAAGGAAAGTATTTCTTGAAACTATCCAGCTCATATTTGCTGAGAGGGTTATGAGATCTGTCCTTTCCTCTCACAATGCTTACTCTTGATTTTTAAATAAATGCTTTGAGACACATTAAAAGATTAATGTTTTGGGGGGGCACAGACTTTTCTATGGAAGTATATCATCATCTCATATTCATGGGCCTTATTTTCCAGTAGCTATGGGCAATAATCAAAGTATTAAACTGTTAATATATGTGTATGGATCAAATACTCACATGCCCAGTCTATCAGATGTAGTCTATTAGCTATTGACAAGCCAAATACCAGACCTGCCAAACAAACAAATAAACAAAACCCCTGTATTCTTGGAGGGAAATAGTAATGAACAAGGGTTTTAAATTGGTAGACTGTTCTCTTGGAAAGTGATAAATAGGAATTTAACCAAGTTTAGTTTTTCTAAGCATAATCATGTATTTGCATTTAGATTTGTCATTATCCCTCTCAGTAACTTCACCCTTAGTGTTGTTTTCATACTTAGGTGGAAAAAATAATAAAGACTAAGAAAAAACTAAATTTAAGACAAATGATGAATAATTATTTTGTGTTTCCCAAATATATCATGGTTTCAGTAGATATCAGTTACTCTGAGCGAATCAGAAAATACTGCAGGAATCATACCTGTGCTCTCAAAAAGAAATGCTTTATTGGAAGGCCAGATTTGGAGTCCCTATTTGGAGTTACCTTGGTTCTTTTTTCTTTCTTCCACAACGCATTTTTACTTAAAATAAATACAAGCTTCTAGTCCTTTTATATTTCAAGATTCATCACATTAACAAGTGAAATTCACACTGTTGCTATAGCAATGCATTGTAAACTCTTCACTTCACCTTTACTTCACTTGCCATGATGGTCTGCCATTTCCAAGCTTGAGCATCAAGGAAATTAGCTTCAATTGCCCACTTGTGCCTCTGTGCCACCATCTAGTCACAGAATGAGAAAGACATGTAGCCACTCCAGCAGAGACCCAGCAGAGCTTAGTGTACAGCAGGTTATTCTCAGCCAATCACCACACTCATGTGTGGAATCAATCCTTATTGATTACTGTTTGCCTAGGAGATGTTGTGGCTTGTTGTTAGACAGCATTGTTGTTACCACTGCTAACTCACACTTCCCTTTTTACTCACGATTAAGGTCTTTAAAGGGATGTTCAATAACCACAGGGCTAGCTGGTTAAGAAGCTGCAAAAAGAAAGGGGAAATGTCTCTGCGCACACAAGAATAAATTACAAAGCTCCTTTGGCTCCCCCACCTGTTTTAGGAGAATCCAAGTGAAAGGAAAAGGAGAAAGAAAATGTACTGTGCCTTACTCTAATGCTCCCAGAGTTATTGCCTTGTCATGTCCCTGTTTTATTTGGAACTGTCATGCTGAGCTTTACTGAGAATTACAGTGCTGGTGGGAGGATTTGATAAAGCTTGTGTAGCATTCCCTGAGTTCCAGGCTTTATTTTTCTTTTCATTTCACCTGATGTCTATCTGAATCAAGCACTTCTGATTTCCGTATATCCACCTAAGGATTATAGCTAAATAACTTTATTAAAGCCAGTGAACTGAAGTTCAATTCTCTCACACTCAGACATACTTTGTGACATATGGGAAAAGTTTAACATACATAAACACCTCTGCAGTTAGATTTCTTTTCCAGTATGCTTGCTAAGAGTGCATGTAGTTGAACCTTTTAAAGGGATTATTAAAACTCTAGCAGATACCCAGTAAATCTCAATACCACTAAGCCTTTCAATTATAAACTGAGGCAATTGCTTATACTTGCTCGTGTGTCTCCTATGGCAGAGGAGAGATAAACTGTGAGTCTAACTGAATGGTTCAGACTATTAATGGATACTGGTCCATGTAGTTCTGGTGTGTCATTTCTCTAAGTTCATCTGGGTATCCAAACACCAGAAGTGTTCTAAAAGCCAGTTTAGGCAGTATTCTAGCAATTGGACATCTCTGTTAACTAGTCCCATTTCTCTGTGCTGGGATGATGATTGCAGCACATCTACAAAATTCTCAAATGCCTCCTGGATTGCCCTATTGAATATATTATATTATATTTAGTGTAATTTTGGTACTATGTATTTCTGAATTTCAATCTTCCTAACATCAGAATAGCATGTATTATGCACATTGTACCATTTCACATGCTTAATTAGAACAAAAGGAGTATTCTATCACTATGTGTATACAGTTAGGGACTACATTGGCTCAGATGGTTATTTATATTTATTTCCAGGAAGCAAAGATACTCACCTTTTAGGAACTCCTGATAAGCCTAGCATATTTTACATATTTTAGAAAGATTATTGTCCCCTAAAAACAATGCTTTGTAAGAAAGAGCTGTGTTCTGTGGAATACCAGTATCTGCATCCTCTGGAAGTTCTCAGAAATGGAAACCCTTAGGCTTACCACAGGCTCTTCAGACCAGAATTCATATTTTGTTCAATCAAGTCCAGGTTATTCTCACACAGCTCAAAATTTTGAATAAGTGTCTTGTGACACATGCCAGTACTCTCAGAACTGGAGAGGCTGAGGCAAGAGGATAACAAGATTTGAGGATAGTCTTGGCTACATACCAAAATTTTGATTCCAAAAAGAAATATTCAAGGAGCAGTAATATTCCTCTAGAATAACTTCAGCTTCTGGGGGAAGGCTTTCTTGATAATTACTTTCCTGACATCAAGGTCTCAAAGCTATTAATATTGTATAATCATAGTATTGAAAATTATATGGGATCTACCTACGGAATGTTAGCTGCTTCTGCTTTTCAGTGAATATGCCCTCACCTATTCATTCCTGGTGAAATGCTAAAAAAGAAAGAAAGAAGAAATAAAGAAAAAACAAAGAAACAAAGAAAGAAAAAGGAAAGACTTGGTGACACAAATGAGGAATCCTAGCAAGACTGAGGGAGGAGGATCATGAGTACAAGTACAGCCTGGGCTATATGGCAAGGTCTTATTTGAAAAGAAAAAAAAAAAAAACCAAAGATACTTAACTTGTCATGTCCTATTCTGGAACCTTACACAACTTCCTAAGATAAACTTTACTGACCTCTGCAAAGTCTACAGCAGCTCCTCTGCATATATATTCTGGCTTCCAATTTAGTGGTTTATGGAATTCCAAAGTGTACAAATGAGTGGGCCCCTTATTCTTGTGTCTTCTCTTTGGCTCTTTTCCTTATGTGTATTTATTGTGTGCAATTCCAATGTGTTAGTTTTTATTATTTAAAAACGGTTTACTGTCATCCTTTTATAGGAGACAGAACCCAGACAACCATTCTCAGATCCGTTTTCCTAGGTTCTACCCCAAACTGGATACTGATACAATGGGGAGGGGTGTGAAGGAAGTTTTTTCCTTGGTCAGGTTAAAAAAAAATATTTTGCTAATTTGGGAACTCTCTTCAGAACCAGTTACGGCTCCAAGCTTATAGCATGTTGGTAGAATCCTAAGTGTCAACACCATCTGCACACACACAATTCAAAGAACATGATGCAAATCTGCAGAGTTGAGCTCTAGTGATACTCTCAGCAGATTTTCATTATTCCTCATATTTTTCTTAGTACACCTACTCTCATCTCACATGTAAGTGATGCATAGTCGCCAACACAAATCTGTCTTCTCTCTCACACACAGGTGAAGTGGATGCACTCATGCAAATGACACTTATCACTGGTTCCTTTTATTACTCTTCCTGCCATGGAATGAAAACTAAGCTTGCATGCCTAGCTATACTCCTGACATACACTTTGATACTCAGATCCCAAACTGTGCATGAGAAGGTGTCAGTTTTATGCCACAAACATAAGAATTGCTGTGTCTGGACCAACATTCTGTTTTTTGTTCTCAATTTTCCAGTAGCTAGAAATTACAATGCCAGAGCTAGAGAGATGGCTCAATAGCTAAGATTACTTAGGTCTCTTAAAGAGGAACTAAGTTCAGTTCCTAGTACCCACATAAGGTTAGTACCTAACCCTAACCCTAAAACCACCTATAACACCAGATCCTAGGGATCTGACACCCTTTTCTGATTCCTGTGGGTAGCTTTACTCAGATTCCTGTGGGCAGCTTTACTCAGATGTATATATTCACATGTACACACACACACACACACACACACACACACAATTGTAAAAATAATATAAAGTACAAACAAAAAAGCACACAAAAATTTGGATTCTATTTTGTGTTAGCCACTTCCAGTCTCAATGCTGGGATTGTGTCTGGTTTCAACCAGTGCAAGTCTTCTGCATTCTGTCACAGTCTCTGTGAGTTTGTGTGTGTATCATCCCTGTTGTGCCTAGAAGATGCTATTATCTTGGTGTCACCCACCACCTCTGGCCCTTACAATCATTCCACATGCTTTTCCTCATAGATCCCTGAGCCTTGGGGTGGGGGGAGGGGAGGGCGTGCTAAAGACATTCCATTTACACCTGACTCTCTCTCTCTCTCTCTCTCTCTCTCTCTCTCTCTCTCTCTCTCTCTCTCTCTCTCCATTGCCTAGTTGTCATCACTCATTTTTTGGAATTTCACACTACACGGTTTGAAACAAATGCCTCAAAAAAAAAATCATCAAATGTCTTAGCTATTTATGCCAGGCTTGTGGCACTGTCATGAACGAGAAGCATATTCTGATGCTCTCACCATAAAACTCTGTGAAATGATTTCAGACTCACCATCCTTATAATAGAGAAACAGCTCCAGGCTTCCTCTGTTCTTATATAGAAAGAGAAGAAATAGATGGGAATCAGAAGTGTCCTCTATTCTTGGGTATCTACATGGAATATTGGGGTATAGTAAAAAAAAAAAAATACAGCATTAGCAGGTTCTAAGATCTTTTCTCTAGGAATAACCAAACCAACTTTGTGGTAGCTTCCTGACTTATTTTTAGAATTTGTCTATTCTTGAGGGCAGTAAAATTTACTCAGACTTATTAATTTCTCCAAAACTACCATTTATGCCCTAGGCTTTTCCATTCCCCTCTAAAGTGTAATCTTTTGGAAACCAAACACCAAAACCTCAACCACATCTGCCTTCTGCCATGAATTCAGAATTAGTCATTGAACCTAGCTACCCAAACACTGAAAGTTTAATGGCAGGAGAAAGCACAGGAGAATGGCATGCATATTAACATCCCAAAGGTAGTAAAATTATGATTCTGAGGCATATTTAAATATCCTACTGTCAGCTACAATGAAGGCTGAAACAATGACATGATAGCGAAGCATATGCCATAATTCCAAGTGGATTATAGCATGTCCACAGCTATTTAATTTGTCTTCTGAAGAAATAACACAAATCACAGTTTCCTTGGTGCCCTTCATTAGGATTCCAGTAAAGGAGAACTTCCAATCTGAAAAGTTCACACACATGATGAGCGAATGGAACGTAAAAGGAAAACTCTCCTTCTGTCCAATTAACCTGGCAATAACAGGAGTTAGCGTTTTTGAGAATCAATGGCATGTCAAGTGCCTTACTGATCCTTTTGTTGTTTCCCTGCATGACCACAAAAGAACCCATGGTATATTATTTCCTTAATCATTTGAGAAGAAATGTAACTAGTTTTAGAAGTGCTAGACGTAAACAGAAGTTTCTGAAATTCAAAATTAAGTTCATAATCACTGAATTCTACTCCAAAGAGGAGAAGTAAATGTCACAACTAATGTGTCCTCTAAGTGGATTGGAATTGGAATACATTTGTTCCAATAGAAGAACAAGGCCTATGAATCAATCAAATGAGTGCATTTCATGTGCCTAGAAAAGTAGTATTATTTGACGTACAATTTCTATAACCTGGAGGCATATATATTGTCTGTTAATGGTATATATAGGAGGATTGTTCTTCTTTTGAGACTGATTGGATATTATTTAAACTTTAGTAGGAAAAAAACCAAAGATTTCTGACTCAAACATATTTGATATGATAACCCATTTTTAATTGAAATCTAAAGATAAAATTATGAAGATGTCCAAACACATTCAAATAGATCTCAGGCCTGGAAATATAAATTAAAATCCAGAAAACATATCCATATAACCAGAACCAGTAAAAGACTAAAAAAAACAAAATCCAAATTGAATGCTATGTATCTGCTCATTTCTCTTACACTTATTCATGTGATTCTCTAAGTCTTAACATATTTTATTTCCTCACTATCATTTCATTCATAATATCTTGGTGCCGTATTCTTTTATTGACAACTGTTTTTCTTCCAAAAGCTATCACAATTACATCACAATTAGCTATGTAAGCAGTTGAGTCCAGTTAGAGTCAGGGAAGCCTATAATCCTGTTACAAGTTCCTTTGTCTCTGGCTATGATTGTTGCTCTTGATAAAATGCTCCTTATGGGGACTAAATGACTAACACTTCTATAGCACATAAAGAAACACAACTTATGCTTAATTGGGAAAACATGAACTAATGCTTAAGAGTCATCTAGCACAGCCCATGGGGCCCATAGTGCTCAGTAATGGCAGTGCTTCAGTCCTCTACACAGCAGGGGTTTCTTTCATTGCTCTGTTTTCCTACATTTCAACTCTACTTGCTCAACATAAAAGATCTCCATAAGAACACTTCATTTCTCAGGCCAAAAAGAATTTATAATTAGAAAGTGACGGGTTGCTCTATGCTGTATTTAAATGCTTTCAGAACTTGGATTGCCCTAAAAATGATCCCTTTTAATTCTGATGTGAACTTGTTGGTTGAAATTACTGAGTATCTATTCATTTTTCCAGCCTTCTTCCCCATGGTGTCTCCCCTTCTGATGACTTCCCCACTGGAGAGATGTAATAGTAGCATATGTAATTATCCAATACACATTAAAGAACATTTAGAGTAATTTAACAATCACTGATACTTAAGCAGAACATATCACAGCTTCACAGGATTTAAGGAATTAACCCCTTGATTTTTATTATAAGGAGACCTTGAAATTTTCTCCAAGAAGACAGTATGTTTTTTTTATTATTGTTGTTTCTTTCCCCACTCTCATTCAATTGTATTTAATCTCATTAGTTTCTTAGGCGGATTGATAATTCCCTCTAAAAAACCATTTTCATCAAAAGAATAAACATCATAAAATACTACAGCCAGATCGGGATACAGATGTTTCAAAGACTCAATGCCCTAACACTGAATACCCAAATACAAACAAAGGGTTTGATGGTAACAGAAATTAAATGACTTTATCAAGGTAATCCAAGAACTTATCATACTCCTTATTTTTCTTCATTCAAAGAAATGCTATTATTTTCTTAATTCTACAATCCTGTATTTATTATCAAACTCCCAAAGATAATTTTCATAGAATAAATTAAGAGCTACAATCATCAACCTAGTGGTGATAAATGTACAAAATATTAAGATAAACAATTTGCAAAAGCATCAATTAGTGTAAACCTTAATTTTTAAATGCATAGAGTTGAAGTGACTTTGCAGATGGCAACAGGCACCAGCTTAGCTAAAACTCCATATAGTCTTACAAGCTACTACTGGTCTTTTTTTAAGGGAAGTTTCAGCATTTGTCACTTCTCTCAGTCAATACTTATTTTATCAGTTCTATAGCAATTTCATAAAAATAGGGAGTATATGTATAGTTTATAGGTTCGATCAGGGAATGTACTTCTTCCAAAAATATAACCCTTCAGCAACTAATAATCAAAAGGTGATGGAGATGACTGCTGAAAGAGGCTTGAGCTCTGGTTAGATAAAAATGTAATACTCTAGCCAAATGTTATCAAATAACCTCTACGCCATATGGGTGTGTAGCTTCACCTCAACTGTAGATCCTTTGAAACTTTTTTCAGCAATATCATTATTAGCCCAGAAGCTTGGAATACCCAAGACACAGTTCACATATCAAATGATGCCTGAGAAGGAGGAAGAACAAAGTATGATCCTTGGGTCCTTTGTATAAAGGGGAACAAATTACCACAGAAGGAGATACAGAGACAAAATGTGGAGCAGAGTCTGAGGGAAAGACCATCCAGAGACTACCCCACCCAGGGATCCATCCCATATACAAGTACAAAACTCAGACACTCTTGTGGATGCCCACAAGTGCTGGCTGACCGGAGCCAGATATAGCTATCACCTGGGAGACCCTCCTAGTGCATGAGAAATACAGAGGGGGACACTCTCATCCAGCTATTTGAACTGAGCATAGGGTCTCCAATGTGGGAGCTAGAGAAAGGACCCAAGGAGCTGAAGGGGTTTGTAGCGCCACAGGAGCAACAACAATATGAGTCACCCCGTACTCCCAGAGCTCCCAGGGACAAAACTGTCAACCAAAGAGTACACATGGAGTTACCCATGGCTCCAGACACATAGACACAGAGGATGGTCTAAAGGGAGGAGAGGTCCTTGGTCCTGGAAAGACTTGATGCTGTAGTATAGAGGAATACCAGGACAGGGAAGCGGGGAAGGGGTGACTGGGGAAGGGGAGATGGCTTATGGGATTTTCAGGGGAGGAGGGAAACAGGAAAGGGGACAACATTTGAAATGTAAATAAAGAATACATCTAATAAAAAATATCTTTAGGTCCTGCAAAAGTCTCAACTGTTCCATTTTCTTTTTCTTTCTTTCTTTTTTTTTAAAAAAACTAAGTTTTCTTTATTAATTTCCTCAACCACAGCTATCTCACCCTTTCTTCTCTTTTTATTGGATATTTTATGTATTTACATTTCAAATGCTATCCCCTTTCCCGGATTCCCCTCTGAAAACCCCCTATCCCACCCTCTCCTGCTTCTATAAGGGTGCTTCCCCTGCCCACTCACCCATTCCTGTCTCCCTGCCCTTGCATTCCCCTACACTGGGGCATCGAGCCTTCTCAGGATCAAGCATCTCTTCTCCTATTGATGCCAGATAAGGCCATCATCTACTACATATGTGGCTGGAGCCATGGATCCCTCCACGTGTACTTTTTGGATTCCATAGGACAGTTGAACATACATAATTTAAATAAGTGAAAGTTCTTCTTTTCCTTAGACTATGTAATATATCATAACCAAAAATTCAATAGATGCTTCAATGACATGCTCATTTACTCATTTTTACTGTGTTTTTAGTCTTGACTCTTATCAGAATCGGTGTCTATAATAGTGAATTAGATAAATTCCTTGCCCTTATACAGATCTGCTTGCCTTGCAATTGGATAATAAACTTCTTCTCCTGTTTTCCAGGCAGTAACTCCTGTTATAAAAGTAGCCTCAACCAATAAATATTGTCTAAGAACACTTGACATTTTTGTTTTAATGTGTAATATAGTCCCCCATCTTAGCATTAATATAGTCAGGGATCCTTCTCCTTTGACTGTGAATTTGGCTAACAATTAGCTTCTCCTTATTTGGAATTCTAAAGTGTAATTGCCCCTTCAGAGCTCATTAGGACTCCTGCTCAAGTTATATATGCGATCTTGTTTCATAGATGGCATATTTCTAACATTACAAGTATGCCTTATTAAGCAGAATTTTGCTGAATAAAGCAGACTCTCATTTTTTATAAAAGAAAAAGGAGATACCATTGAATTCTAGAAGTACATACAAGCTGTAGACAGCTTTTAAAATGTGAAACCAGTTTATAAAAGTGGCCATAATTTTGGACTCTTAAAGCAAGCATAATTTGAAATAGTTCAAAATTTTCTTTTCTAACTATAAGCATTTAAATAGACTGTGATCACTAAAAAATTATGTGATGGCTTCTGTCAGAACAACCATTGATTTGCTGTTCACTTTAAACAAGTAATTTGTGTGAAATCAGAGGGAAAATTAATCTTTAATGCTAATAATCAGAACAGTGGCTATCCTGGGTTGCAGAGGTGGAATAGAAAACCAGCAATCTCAATTAACCTGGACCCCCCGAGATCTCTGACACTGAGCCACCAACCAGAGAGCATACATGAGCTGGTCTGAAGCTCTCAACACATATACAGCAGAGGACTACCTGGTCTGGCCACAGTGAGAGAAGAAGCACCTGCACCTAACCCTTGAGAGACTTGAGGCCCCAGAAAGTGGGGAGGTTTGGTGGGATTGGGGTGGAGGGATGGGGACATCTTCTTGGAGATAGGGGAGGTGGAATGGGATGAGGAACAGTCAGGGTAGATCAGGAGGGGGATAATAACTGTACTGTAAAAAAAGATTAAATAATAATAATAATAATAATAATAATAATAATAATAATAATAAAGAAGTGGATATGATAGACCATTCTAGGATTGCATAAATGTTTAATATCTCCATTGGTTGGGAAATTGTGTGCATACATTTTTCAAAGCTTGTCTCGTGATTCAGTAAAAATCTGTACATTGTACTGCATGTAAATTTGATACCATTTTTTAAAGAATCATACTAAGTAGAGAAAAATAAATATTTTTTGGAAAAACTGTGAACTAAAATTACTCTGTGACAAGGAAAAAATTCAGATATCCTAGAAAAATCTGTCAATATCCATGAGAGACCTGCCCTGTCCTGAAGAGAAATGGAGGAGGAGGAGTAGATGGGGCAGGGTGCAGAGGAGAGGTGAGGGAGGGACTAGAAGGGGAAGAAGGAGGAGAAACAGTAAAATAAATAGTCTTTTTAAAAGAGAGAAAATATACTAAAAATTATTTCCTAAAGGATGGAGCAGAAATTGAGGGAGTGGTTAACCAATGACTGACCAGCTTGAAATCCATGAGAGGGAGCCCACCCCTGACACTGCTAATAATATTCTCTTATACTTGCAGACAGGAGCCTAACATAATTGTCATCTGATAGACTTCACACGGAAACTTATGGAAACAAATACAGAGAGACCCACAGCTAAACATTAGGCAGGGCTTGGAGATTCTTTTGGAAGAGGGGTAGGTGAAGGGTTGAAGGAGCCAGAGGGGTCAAGGACACCACAAGAAAACCTACAGAGTCAACTAACCTGGGCCTATAGGAACTGATCCACCAACCACAGAGCATACATGGGACTGGGACGGACTTAGGCCCGCTGCACATATGTAACAGTTGTGCAACTGGGTCTTCATGTCAGATTCCTAAAGTAGAAGTAGCAGCTGTCTCTGACTACATTGCCTGCCTTTATATCCCATTCCTCTAACTGCAACTTGATACCCCAAGGCTAGCTGATACTCATGAGAGGAGGGGTAGATGGGTGTTGGTGAGAGGGAGGAACTGTAAGGAGAGGAGAGAGGGGAAACAGCAATTGGGGTATAAAGTAAATCAGTAACTTAATTAATAAAAAAAGATTTTTCAAGGAGAATTAGCATGCAATAGTAGCCTTGAAGAATGTTAATTACTGAGACTAAAACTGCTAGAGGAGGATCAGAAAAATAGGTACCTTTGGAGAAAGTGTTATTTATTAGTTTCCTCCAAGATTAAAACCTTCCTTCCAAGGGGGTAGCTCAGTAAGACATAGGATGTTTACAGGTAGATAAAACAAACAAACAAACAAAAAACAGGGTATTCTAAGAGGAAGTTAAATATTTCATCTTACAAGAAAGCTTGTTAAAGTCTGGAAAGAAACGATTCAAATAGCTTCAGGAAGCCCCTGAAACTAACCAGATTCACTAGGTCCTTCCTTCCTTAAGTATATTTAAGCAGTAAAGACTGTCAAAAGTAACTCTCAGATAGTTGTACTGCTTAGAAAGGGCTAAGACTAACCAAGCCACCCAAAACAGGGTGAGACCAACCAAACTTTCTAGAAGAAACAGACATCAGCCAAGATGCCCGAAAGAAGCAGAGACCAGCTAAGCTAGCTGCCTGGAAGAGCTCAAATGAAATGAATTCTATAAGAAGGATACCCTCCATCTCATGGAACTGCCTACAAACTGTGCAGTATGTTCTAGGTTTCCAGCTTTTGTGAGCTGCCACCCATGCAGGGGTGGCATTTGATGATGCAGCCATCTTTAAGTAATTTCTTCTGCATGAGTAATCCTTGATCTATATTCAGTAAATGACCTCAGTAAAACTCAAGTGTGATGTTGGTGCAATTGTTACTTTGGTTTGTCATTGGTTCCCTATCTGGAGTGAGTAGACATTAGAAAACTTATAAAGTTATTTATATATCTGTCTTGGGCAACGGTAGAATGATTATGTTGAGGTAGAGAATGTACAAAGAGCAGTATGGAAGGCTAAGAAACTGAGTTCCCTCAGCTTCCACTATGTAATATATTTTTAATAAAACACACAAGAAAATAGGCACAAGCACACAGACTGGCATGCATGGATACACACACACACACACACACACACACACACACACACAAGCCAGACAAGATGGAATGTCCTTGTAATGCACATACTGGGGAGGTGGAAGCAGATAGAACACTGATACTCACTATCCAGCAATCGTAGCCTACTTGGCAAGTTCCAGGGCATTGAAAAGCTCTATATAAAGAAATTAATTAAACATAAATTTAAAAGAATAATAACTGAAAAATACTGAAGTTTATTATAGCTGTCACATTCATGTGCATGCATGTATGTGTACAAACACATACAACATACAGTTAGAGCTATCCAATAGACTGTAGTCATCAGTTCTAAGCCTTTTTCACTGATCAAGTATAGTATCTGCTTTTGTCAGTGAACTGTAGGATACACCTAAGGTGATCATAGCTTAGATCAGATTTACTGTTTAGGGTTATTGCCCAAGAAAGGCCAACTTTCTATTACTGCAACAGAAAACTGAGATGATAGTTATATAACAAGAAAATATTTATCCTATAACAATAAAGGTTTACTTTGGTTCATTTTACATAGTTTAGCCCATGCTTGTTGCTTGCGGTTAAGTAGCAAATCATGACATGAATGAATTGTGGATTAAAACCACTCACTTCATGGATTGAAAGTAAAAATGGAGAGGACAAAGAACCTCAGGGTCCACTATTTCAATGGCATACCCTCAATTACTAGAAACACTCTTAATCTTAAGAGATCTACCACCTACCAATAACACTATGCTTATGTTGAAAAGCAGTATTTTACCACATGGACTTTTAGGTGGCCTTGAAACAAAACACTAGCACCTCAGAAAAATTAATTGTATTAACTTTCACACAATTATACTTTTGGTGATGAGTTATATGGATACTGTGTTATAAACTATGACATTTTGGGGCTTGTGTTCAAGCTAGAGATAAGTTTTTTGATATCAATATACATCATCCTAATGGAGAGTAGCAAATGACAACACTAAGAAAAAGAAGATGAGGGAGAGAGAGACAGAGACAGAGAGACAGAGACAGAAGACACATCTAGACAGGGTGAAATTAATAAAGAATACTATTCTAGAAATCAAATGAGGGTTTGTCCAAGAAATTTTTTTCTGTAAGAGTGTATCAATGAAGAAGGAAAAGAAAATAACTTTCTATTGAACTCAGAGAGGGCCAGTGTGTACTACAATACCTACTATGTAGAAAACAACTCAGTAAATTTCTCATACAGATTTGAAATAAGCAGCTTCTATTGCTAAGTAGCAAAATGTTTTACAGAAAATGCTTTAGTTACTTCAATACTCCAGTAAAAAATGTTCCATGGACTAGGTAGCTTACACAAAATAAATTAATTCCTCATACTTTTGAAAGATATAAAGTATAGATCAAGGTATGAGGTAATTATCTACAGCTGGACATCTTTTTCCTGTATTCCCACATGGCAAACAAAGGGAGGAAGGGAGGGGGGAAGGAGAGAGGGGAGAGAGTAGAGAGATGGGAAGGAACATGAATATATCATCTAAGTCACTATTCATTTTTGGTCATGGGCATAAAGTACAGCCTTGTGGCAGGTTGGGGAGATGACATGGTAGTTTAGAGTATTGGCTGCTCTTCCAGAGGACCCGGGTTCAAGTCCCAGAATCTACATGATGGCTCACAACTGTCTTTAACTCCAGTTCAAGGGATCTGATTCTCTTTTCTGGCCTCTGTGGTTATTGGTATGCATGTTGTTCATAGACTTACATGTAGACAATGCAGCCATACTCTCAGACACATAACATAAAGTAAATAATCTAGCCTCATGCACACTAAACACACTATACATCAGTACCTTCGTGTCTCTTTTCATAATCTCTTAATGAGTGGTCCATCCTTATGACCTAATAACTTCTCAACAGTGCTCTTGCTAATATTACTATTTGAATACCTAGGATTCAACATATGAGGAGGTGCAAACATTCAGTTCAAAGGAGAAGCCCAGCTTCAAAAGGTGTGATTTTTTTTTTATAAACTACAACTTTCATTTCAGGAGTTATAATACAAATCAATTCTCTTTTTCTGAAGCAAAACACACATTATAGCTCTAACAACATTATATACTGTGTGTGATTCTTCTCCCTTGCTTCAAATGATATACAAGGGGATGTTTCTTTGTCCATAATTCCCTCAAATACTATCTTCTTTTAGATTTTACTGCTTTCTATCATCCTTGAGTATAGAGAATTCAATTTGAAAAGTATCGCCCTTCCAACTGTTTATGTGTACCTAACAACTAGAATTATTTCCCCCTATCATTCTTACATTTTTCTGTCATTTCCACTGCATCTAACAAGAAACAAGAATAACCAAAATCCTCTACAAAGAAGATGCTAATCTCACAGTGAATCTAGCAGTTAACCATTTGCTTTCCATCAGCAAATAAATAACATGTATAATGATAGGCAAAATTTTATATGAAATGTGGTATTGTTGTACAAAGCATTTCCCTTCATACTGAATCAATTACAGGGTAAAGTTTTATTTGCCAGGTTTATTTATGCAAGCCCAGTCTCTTGAACAATAATTCATATATATTCTCTAAGAGTTGGGAGCCTATCCAAATGTAAATTGGTATTCTACAATCTCAATATGAAGTGACATTTATCTTAAAATCCATAGCTCATCTCTGCTTATGGGATTGAAAACAGAAAAGATAAATACAGAAAAGAAAATAATCACACTTTCTACGTCTAAGATGAAATATTGTTTTTGTTTCTGGCAAACTACTGGGTTAAAAACTGGAATTCTGTAGCTTCTTAAAAACTGCCAGCTTTCTTCCTTTTTAGTGTAAATAAGAGTGCTTTTGATAGAATGAGAATAATGTGGTAGGTTTATACAGGATCTAGAATAAATAGGATGTCTATGACTAATCTTAGAACTGGGAGCAGTAGAGAGTCTGAAACAATGAAGGCAGAACCCAGTCATACATCTGACAAACTGATAACATAACCTCTGCAATATGCCTGTCTAGTGTTTTCATAGATTCTGAGTCAAGTCTTTCCTCCTCCACTGGTAGGACAATTTTTTGTTTTGATTAAAAGATCACACATTTTGAAGCTGGGCTTCTCCTTTGAACTGAATGTTTGCACCTCCTCATAAGTTGAATCCTAGGTACCCAAATAGTAAATATTAGCAAGAGCACTGTTGAGAAGTCATTAAATCATAAGGATGGACCACTCATTATGAGATTATGAAAAGAGACATGAAGGTATTGATGTATAGTGTTTAGTGTGCATGTGACTAGATTATTTACTTTATGTTATGTGTCTGAGAGTATGACTGCATTGTCTACATGTAAGTCTATGAACTACATGCATACCAATAGCCTCAGAGGCCAGAAAAGAGAATCAGATCCCTTGAACTGGAGTTAAAGACAGTTGTGAGCCATCATGTAGATTCTGGGAATTGAACCTGGGTCCTCTGGAAGAGCAGCCAATACTCTTTTTTTTTTTTTTAAATCTCATCAGTATTTACCTTTTAAAGCAGAATGTGATTGGGTACTATTATTTCCATTCACAAGCCTTGTTGAGTTAAAAGACCTAGGGAAACTTAGGGTTTTGTTCTCAGTACTTTGGAAAACAAGCCACTTGGGGAATTCCTGTCAAGTTGTTTCAACTTGTGTTTACTTTTAAGAGACTGGAACTTCCAGCCAATAGTCTTAACTACCATGTCATCTCCCCAACATGCCACAAGGCTGTACTTAGGGTTTTACTGCTGTGACCATGATCAATGCAAGTCTTCTAAAAGACAACATTTAACTGGGGCTGGCTTACAGTTTCAGAGGTTTAGTCCAGTATCATCAAGGTGAGAACATGGCAGCATCCAGGCAGGCATGGTGCAGCCAGAGCTGAGAGAAGAGATCTACATCTTTAGCTGAAGGCTGCTAGCAGAATACTGACTTTCTGGTAGCTAGGGTAAGGGTCTTAAGCCCATGCCCATAGTGACACACCTACTCCAACAAGGCCACACCTCCTAATAGTGACACTCCCAGGGCCAAGCATATACAAACCATCACATTCTACTCCCTGGCCCCCATAGGCTTGTTCAACCATATGAGTCTATGGCGGGGGCATACCTAAACTTAGCATAATATAAAATACATTTATTCCAACTTCCTTCGTCCCCATAATCTATAGAAGCCTCAACAATGTTAAAAGGCCAAAGTTCAAGTCTCTTCTGAGAGTTATCCAATCACTGAACTATAATTCCCAAAGCAAGACAGGAAAAGGCATTTAGAATCCATTTAATCCTATAGCAAATCTTAAACCCCAACAAAAAATATCTGGGTTTTATTTATAAGGTAACAGTGAACATTATCGAGCTTGAAACCATTGCCTTATATTGCACAAGATTGTCATCCTTCCAAATATATCAGAAAGTAAAAATAAAGAAGGAACAGCAACTTAATCATCCAGAGACTGGAATTTAATAGTAATTTAATGTACTCTGCAAGTGTATCTGGCCTTATTTTTATATAGTTATTTTTCTGAGTGCTGTTGCTGAATTTTTCCTTTTGTTAGAATTAATGATGCTTTATGAAGGTGATTTTCAAAATTGCTATACAAACTTGTTGCTGTTTGTTGACACTTAATTTAGAGTAATCCCATCGATTACAAGTTAATTTAGAGATTTTCTGCCTTAAGTTTTGACAATGAAATTAATTAAAATACAGTAATATACCTTAATTAAACTTTCAGCCTTCTAAGGAGCCAATGTGATCGGGATGCACTGGAAATAAATTTGTAAAGCAGGATATTTTGAGACATTGAAGAGGATTTTTCTTCTCATAAGTTTCCTTGATCCTAGTCTTCTGTTTCTTACTATTCAGTATCCTTAAGGAGAAGATAAATTGGCTGTCAAAGTTACATAATTTCCTCATACAAACAAAAATAAATAGCAGACATGTTATTTCTAAAAACAATGGTTTCAATCAAAGAAGCCAAAATACATGAGATAGACAATTGTTTTCCTCTCATTTTTTTTATTATAAAGACTTCTCATACATTTTAAGATCCACACATGTAACAGGCTTAGACCTGATTAACTTTTTCCTCCACTGAGTTGCCTCAACCAGCCTTGTTATGAGTGTTTGTGTCTAGTCTTACTTTAGCTTGTCATGCCAGGCTCCATGTATATCCCTGGGTGGCCTGTTTTTTTCTGAATGAAAATGGAGGAGGAATGGATCTGGAGCAAAAGGGAGTTGGGGTAAGGGAGAATGGGAAGGATGGAGGGAGGGGAAATTGTGGTCAGGATGTACTGAAAATAAAACAAAAGAAAAAGTTAAGGGAGGTTTGTAGGCAGATGGTCATTTATTAGGCATAAACATTTATTATTGTAACTTAATTTCTCCCTGCTTTGAGTGTTAGGAGCATAGCAATAATTAAAACAGGCTAACCATTCTCTCTCTCCCAGAGAGGTATTAACTAGTAGAGCACAAAAACATGAGCTAACATGGGAAAATGTTTATGGCAGTATATGGCAATAAACATGTAGTTAATAGAGGAAATCCAGTAGAAAACCAAAATTAATTAGAATATAAAATAGACAGCTTAATGAATCATGTATTAGGATAAGGAGAACATAGCCATCATGATCAGAGGACATAATAGGGAATTCAGATACCTCACAGTGGTGTGAAGCAACAAGAATGAAATCCAACAACCAGATAGATGAAAGCCCTTTAGAGAGAAGTAATCAAAACTGAAGCCCTGCACACCACCCTGGTTCATTTCCTCTGAAGTCACCATAGCAACCTGATACCAAACCGATTACCCTAAGTCACACATCCCAATCACAAGATAGGATCTATTCTCCCACCTTGTAAAACTGGTCTAGTCTTATAATGACGTTGTCCAACAGAATGAAACACAGTAGTTGTATGCCAGTGCTAACTTTGTACCTCTATAGACTATTTGCCCTTTTATATAGTCTTTTGGATTTGTGCCATAACTGCACAAACAAGCCTAGACTATGCTACTGAAGGATGAAAGATCACTTACAGGAAAATATAGTTGTCCCAGAAAAGGCAAACCTAGACCAGACTCTTGACAGATGACTTACCAGACAAATCAACACTTCTTTAGATAACCAAATTAACCCAGCAAGGGCAATGACAAACACCTGCCTGATTATTTGTGCACAATAATGTCAAGTTTAAGATTTAAGGCATTTATTTCTGAGGTTGCATGTTATACAGTGAAAAATAACACACATCTAGAAAAGTAAAAGCATTCTGTGTAAGTTATGAATGGACCTTAAAAGCCCTGTCAGGACAGTGAAGAGAAAGGAGCTAAAAAGGATGGAATTAATTGACTTTAAACTCTGAATTGAAGATAGGTAGCATGATTTCCACTAAATCATCAAAGGAAATTTGTGTGAGCTAAAGTTCAATATAAAAGGTAAAAATTCACAAATATATCTGAGTCACAATTGTAAGTTATAGACAAGCTACACTGCTGGTATAATTTGAGATTTTCATGGGTATTCTGAGCTTTTAGGTTAATATCCACTTATGAGTGAATACATTTTAACAAGAAGAACCGTCAAAGTATGAATGTTTCAATCTCACTTAGAAGGGGGAACAAAATAATCATGGGAGGCAGATGACATCCCCGTAGCAAGAACAACAATATCAACTAACTGGACCCCTCAGAGCTACCAGGGACTAAACCACCAACCAAAGAGTATACATGGGTTGGCCCATGGCTCCTGCTACATATGTAGCCCTATCTTGGCATCAGTGGGAGGGTAGAGGTTTGGTCCTGTGGAGGCTTGGTGCCCAAGAGAAGGGAGATGCTAGAAGGGTGAGGCAGGAGTGGGTGGTTGGGTGGGGGAACATTCTCTTAGAGGCAAAGGGGAGGGGAATGAGGTGGGTATCCATGGAGAGAAGATGGGAAGGAGGACAATATTTGAAATGTAAACAAACAAAATAATTATTACAAAAGCAAAAAATTAATGATTTGAGTTTTTCTAGAGAGGTGTCTACTCCAGAGAAATCAGTGTTGTCATTAGATAGCTATTTATTTCAAAGGCCATAGCACCTGGTATACCTCACAATTCTAAACCAAAAAGCAATTCTTCTAAGAAACTTATAACTGTTACTTTCATAGACTTAATTTTTTTTTTATTTTTTAATTTACATTCCAAATCACTTCCCCTTTCCCGTTTCCTCCCTCCCCGAAAGTCCCATAAGCCCCCTTCCCTCCCTCTTTTCTCCATTCAACCCCCTCTCGTTACTCTGTCCTGGCGTTCCCCTACATCCAGTCTTTCCAGGACCAGGGGTCTCTCCTTCCATCTTTTTAGAAATCTATTGATATGCGGATTGTGTCTAGGGTATTCCGAGATTCTGGGTCAATATCCCCTTATCAGTGACTGCATACCATGTGTGTTCTTTTGTGATTGGGTTACCTCACTAAGGATGATATTTTCAAGTTCTGACCATTTGCCTAGGAATTTTGTGAATTCATTGTTTTTAATTGCACAGTAGTATTCCATTGTGTAGATATACCACATCTTCTGAATCCATTCCTCCGTTGAGGGACATCTGGGTTCTTTCCAGCTTCTGGCTATTATAAATAAGGCTGCTATGAACATAGTGGAGCATGTGTCCTTATTGCATGCAGGTAAAGTCTCTGGGTATATGCCCAGGAGTGGTATAGCCAGATCCTCCGGGAGTGTCATGCCCAGTTTTCTGAGGAACCGCCAGACTGCTTTCCAGAATGGTTGTACCAGCCTGCAATTCCACCAGCAGTGGAGGAGTGTTCCTCTTTCTCCACATCCTCGCCAACAACTGCTGTCTCCTGTGTTTTTGATCTTAGCCATCCTGACTGGTGTGAGATGGAATCTCAGGGTTGTTTTGATTTGCATTTCCCTAATGACTAAGGATGATGAACATCTCTTTAGGTGCTTCTCAGCCATTAGATATTCTTCAGGTGAGAACTCTTTGTGTAGCTCTGTACCCCATTTTTTAATAGGGTTACTTGCCTCTCTGGAGTTTAACTTCTTGAGTTCTTTGTATATATTGGATTCTTTACAAGAAACTTATTCCAAATTTAGTGAAATAGACAATTCAAAATAAAAATAGTACATACATTTGTCATGTTTATTCAAATAATTCTTGACTGAAAACCTTCCATAAAGAACTAAAACTAGGAGCCAGTGAAAACATACTGGGTTTCAAATGGCATCCCCCAGTGTTACAAGTTAGAAGTCAATTAGTTAATTTGAATTGAAATTAGGAATAATGATTCAAAACTAATGGCAGGGATAACAACAGATAAACTTTGGAAGAACTTTGAAATTCCATGGTTGCAATATTTGATATATTATTTATAAAATTTTCTGTTTCTTTAATCTAGTAAATTTTAGGTAGCCTGTTATTAATCCATTGATAACCCAAACATTGTCCTCTCCATGTTGCCATGGGTAGTATAACCTTCTCTTTTGTCAAGGAAGGAAGCTGGAAAACAAGTAACAACAAAAGCAATAGTCATTTAACCCACATGTGACTAGATAATTTTAAATTAAAGTTAAATTGTAAGTTCAATTACTCAACTCAATGCACTGAATGGAATTAAACTTATTTTATTGAGTTTATAAAGTTACAAATTCAATTCAATTGCTGTAATTCAAATTTTCAATAGCTACACGGGGCCCAGGGCATCCTTTTACATTCTATAGACAGAGGGCATTTCTACTGAAACGTAATTGTTTTATTGGTGTAATGTTAACCATAAATATCTATATCTTTACTTAAAAAAATCTTTTCAATTAAACTCTGATGATAAAAGACCTTAGCTTGTTTTATAAGTACTAATTCCAAAGTAAACTATAATTCAGATGTTAGATTAGAATGAAGATCATGGGCTAGAGAGATGGCTCAGTGGTTAAGAGCACTAACTGCTCTTCCAGAGGTCTTGAGTTCAAATCCCAGCAACCACATGGTGGCTCACAACTATCTGTAATGGGATCCAATGCCCTATTTGGTGTGTCTGAAGACAGCAACAATGTACTCACATACATGAAATAAATAAATAAATCTTAGAATGAAGATCACATGAATAGGCAGGCACAGTGTCACTTTACTATATGCTCAGATCCCTAGTTCTGGCCATTAACGAATGTGGTCAACATGAGTGGCTAAGCCAGTGCATCTTATCCTTGCATTTTCAGCTTAATACATGAGTTGGTTTTATTGGTTAAATCTATGTGAAAGATATTATATTCAGCTTGAAGTTTCTACCAGTGAATCTTTTTTATTTTTACAGTATAGGTCAGAAAGCAAGCAGAAACAAATGATTACCTTGCTGTCTTTAGTGATCTTCCAAAGAAGTTGTAACTATAAAGAAGAATTGGAAATTCTTTCCAGATCAGCTTTTAGCCTCATGGGAAGAGAAGACTTTGGTAACATGGGAAAATAAGGCACCTATCAGTGAATTCAATTCTTTCCAAGGGTGACCAAGGGTTTTTTTTTTCTTTTCTTTTCTTTTTAATTTTTTAGTAAATTCCTTATAGTGTATCAGCAGGAATTTCTCTCATAAATTAAAAGAATAATGCCCTAAATCTGAAAATCACAAAAATACATGAGTATAAATCCTTGGAAGCATGTACTATAAATGGTTCAAAGGTATGATTTGTATACAAAGGAAAATTGTTTAAAATCATATGAAATTGATTGAATAATGCTATTGAAACAAAACAATTATGCCACTGATACATAAAGCAGCACTATAATAATGTTTATACAAGGTATAGATTATATGTATATTTTGTCTAAGCATCAGGCTCAGAATAGTCTATGTGTTTAATCCTACTGTGGTTATATATTTGATATCAAAATGGAAAAATCCCCTAGTGGAGAATGATAATACAAGCCTTTCAACTTTTAATATGGGAAGAATTTGAAGAGGATTTACAGCAAAGTAATAAAAAATGATTAAAGTTTTAGAAGTAGGATTTAGGAGTAAAGGTTAAATGATCTCACATTATCAAAAAACAAAGACTAGAAGGGCAGAAGGTGTTTTAATAATGATCTCCAAAACATGAGGGCTTATGTCAAAAGAAATGAGTGTCCATCTCTAGGAATGACAGAATAAAATAAAAAAACTGAAATAAATGTAGAATTGCTGCTTTCTGGTGAAATGCTATGATTCAGTTTGCCACATTCTTACAAAACATGACTTTTACATTATAGATGAAAATATTCTAAAATTACATAAAGTTCACTATCAAAAAGGAAAGACAAAGATGCCTTGTAGAGTTCCTTCAGCCCAACTTTACCGTACATAATTACTTCTAACACTAGAAAAAGAGGGAAGTGTCAAAATTATTCTTCACTTTTCTAAGCTAATCTCATGTAATCCCAATATCTGCCTTAGTAATCACTCTTTATAAACACAACTATCAGCCTACTTTTTTTGCATGTATGTAGGGAGTGCAGAGAGTGTGCTTGTGCATGTGTGTAAGTGTTGTAGGGAACATCAAGCTATCGTTCTAGATTGCTTCCCCACATAAAGTACAGTTAAAGTAAGGAGGAATATAAGATAAAGGGGGGAAAACCCAAACATTTTGAGTTGTTATTTCCTAAAAGTTAAATACAGTGCACATGATAAAGGAGATGATAGAAATTCATTGAGGTTAGATTAAAAATATGATTTAAACTCAGACATTTCTATGTTCGGAATGAATCTGTTACAAATTCATTGAGAATGTATAAACACCAGTGCAACAGCATTGGAAGTGAGGCCTTATGGGAGACACATGGGTAATGAGAGCTCTACATCATACATGAGACTATTACGAAAATAGTACCACTATAAAAGGGTTTATAGAAGTGAGCTCTCTCTCTCTACAGCTCTTCTACCATAAGGAGAGGTACCATTCTATCCTTCCAGAAGATGTGTCATTGAGTTTTTCAGAAGCAGAGAAACTACATGGAGTTCCAAGTCTCCAGAACCAAGAAAATGAACATTCTTTGTAAAATATCTAGTTTCAGATCTTATTTATATAATACCACAATAGGGTAAGAAAACCACTCATTTGATTGATTAACTTTTACCCAATTTTGTTTTCATTAATCCAATCAACAAATATTAGGCAAGCACCCATTATGGTACAGGTACTGCAGGTTCCCACAGAAACATCAATGAACAAAATATAACCTCTGCCCTCATGAAGCTTATTTGATAAGATCTTTTTTTAAACATTTATTTATGCATTTATTTATTTACTTATTTATTTTATATGAGTACACCGTTGCTGTTTACAGACATACAAGAAGAGGGTATCTGATCCCATTATAAATGACTGTGAGCTCCCATGAGTTTGCTGGGAATTGAACTCAGGACCTCTGGAAGAGCAGTCAGTGTTCTTGAGCACTCTCCAGCCCCATTTGGTAAGATCTTAAATGTTATTTCAGTGACATTTTTTTTTTCTGAAAATGTCACTAGTAGAAGAATGACATTATCTAAAACTTTTACATACTGTAGATTTTATGTTAAGAATCAGCAATAAGAAGGGGGAAATGTGAGGTAGAGAGTTCAGTTAAATATCTGTGCAAACGGTTCAGTCAAAGGGGAGATGATTCATATTAGAATAGTAGCTGTGGATGTGGTAAGATGTAGTCTGATTCTATAAGCATGTTGAATCTATTTCAATAGAATTTATTGATGAACAGAATTCAAGGATGATTGAGACTTATATTGGCTAATATAAGTCTTAATGTTTTGTTTCAGAGAAACTAGAAAAATAGGATTGCCATTAAGTAAAGGAAGGTCCTCTGTTTTAATCAGATGACTAGTATGCCTAAATTACAACACAGAAAAGACAAGGAAGTAATTAATGAACTTTGTTCTATTTACCTATGTCTTCCCTATATAAGTATCACGACCAAAATCATGAAAAAACGCATGGCAAATGGTAAGCCATCAGGTAAATGAGTGGTAACCACCATTACCATAAAACAAAGTTCTGCTAATGTCAGTAAGGAAGACTAAAATAAAACAGGGTGAAAGACAAATTACTGATGGTCAGAATTATACCACGAAACAAAACGTCATAAAATTGAAATAGCATATAAAAATAAACATGTATTTAGTGGCTGTCCAGTTATTTGGTATGAACGAGTCTTCACTCACTCATGAGCGGGCTGCAAGCTAGAAACAAAATTGACTTGGGACAGCACCAACTGGAAGCAACCCTGCTCCACGACTCTTTCATCCTCCTCTGAGGATCAATATATTTTTTCAATAATAGTAAAAGTAATTAAAGAAGTATCCTGACTAGTTGAGTAATTGTTGTAATATTTCACTTAGTTTTATACTAATTAAAAGGATGCCAAACTGAAGTAGCCTTAGAAATCCATCTCTCTGCCCCTCTCATACCCTCACTACCCTTCTAGTGGAAGGGATTCATCTCAGAGGCAGTTCAAAGGCTCAAAATCTAGATTGTTCAAAAACTGATTTACACTGCACATGATATGAGCCATCACTGATCTTTATGCCCCCAGGCATTTAGCTATATTGTTGCAAAAGATGGAGGATTTGTAATAAGGAATAATTTTGATTTTAAATGCTAAGAAAAAAGAATGCAAATTCCCTCTTATTCTCAGTTATCAAAATATATCTGGTAGATTGTATATGACAATTAGGATTTAGGTTCAATTTTAGAAGCTATGAGTTGCCTTTCACTTCTTATTTACCTTTATTTTTACCATTATCTCGATTTTCTTAAATCTGGGCTGATGACTCAGAACAAGTGAGCAAGAATTCAAGAATTTAATAACTGTACTATGTCTCTCCGATTAAATCAGTTTTATCAGCTGATGTTTACAAGGATAAAAAAAATGTACCAACTAGAATAACTTAATATGAGGGCATAAAATAAAATGTAAATGCACTTATCAGATATGCAAAAGTCTGTGTTAGCTATATTTAGTCCTATTTGTATTATACACATACATATAGCATGTAGGCTTAAATATAGTTTATGAGGATAGAATTATAATTCAGTTATTAATTAAGTAATATGGGAAAGCAACAGTTCTGACATTGATAAGAAAATTAAATTTCTAGCATAGAAAGCCTAAGACACAGTTGGGTGCATCCAATCCCCCAAGGATGTGATTATCTAATGATAAACTATGTTTTCTGCAGCTGCATGATTGCTGTTACAAAAAATGTTTATTATAAGTAAGATTGTGTTCTTTTTGTATGGAGAATAGATGGAGTTAGTTGCACAGAATATCAAACAGATGTTTCAATCAAATTGTGCCTCTCTTCAATGGATTAATTCCCGCTATTTAAACTGGACTACATCTGAACAGATATAGTCTATGTGAGGAATATATAAATACTTCTCAAGCAAATTTCCCTTCACTGTAAAATAAACAGATACTGAAGTTACAGATGCAGGCAGTTTTGAGCCTTCTATCCTCATTTTGTATGTACATATATACAAAAGCTTATGAGAATAATACTGACTCGGGATGATTTGGGAAACTTTCCATTAATATAACCAGCTCTGCTATAGTCCTACCAGTTGTGAGAGGATTGGCAAGGATGAAAGATACAAATTTACTTTGTCAAAAAAAAAATACATAGTAAATTTAACTTTTTTAAAAATAACCCTAAAATTTTGATCTTGATCTTTTTAGCCCAAATACAAGCTAACAATTCCTAAGTCATGTCCTTCCAGCATAATGACTGCCATGCAAAGGATTTTCTGCTATTACTGCAAGCAAATCTCCAGTTACTGAAGAAACTTGTCAAATACCACAGGAGAGACTAGGAACATTTGTATTTGAAACTATGTTATTTTAGACTTCAAGAACTTGTTGTATTTTATGCTATTTCTGTAGTGGGTATTTTTCATTTGTTCCATTCAGATTTACTTTCTATGGAGGAACCTGATCTATATGTACTCCACCAACATGCTCTCTTGCTGTCTTATGTGTGGTTGGCTTTAGACAAATTAATACCAGCAAGAGATCTAACAGCTATTATCCAGAAGCTGCATCATTCTTCATTCATTCAACTCTCTCATCCTGTCTGTAAATGTCAATTTTATTTCCTCAGATTAAGTGATGAAATGAGAGCTCTATCCAAGCTGTGTGAATACATGGCTTGGGCTCATCCCATAGTGTTTTCTTTTCCGTTCTAGCTATCCTTAGCTGTAGGCCTGGAAGGTTCTAGTCTCTGGACAATTTAATCTTTCAAGATGATCTATTCAATTCAGCTTTTCTTGTCTTCTGCCTGAAATTCTCTGCTTGACCTTATGTTAACTTGGCAGTATGTTCTAATCATCTGGCTCCTTCTCATTCTTTAGTCACTTGTGTCTAGCTTGTTTTCTCTGCCAGCTGTCTTTGCAAAACTATCCCACGAAAACTCTCTCTCTCTCTCTGTCTCTCTGTCTCTCTCTCTCTCTTTCTCTCTCTCTCTCTCTCTCTCTCTCTTCCTCTCCCTCACACGTAAAGACACACACACCCCCACACCCACACCCACACCCACACCCACACCCACACCCACACCCACACCCACACCCACACACACACACACACACACACACACACACTCCTTTCTTTCCCTAACCTGCTTTAAAGGAGTCTTTCCTTCCAGCGAAGTTCTTATGAGAGTTGGGTATCTCTTACCTCTCACTCATTCTGCAAAATATTTCTCTGATTCATATCTTTGTCTGCTCCTCAATTAGATGGCACCTTGAAACATGGCGGCTTCCTTCTACAAACTAATTTTACCTTAAATGTATGTACTAAGGGTGTGTCTGTATTCTAGCCAGAGGAATTAAAAGTGTGTGGCATGTCTACATTTTAGCCAGATCACACAAACCTAGGTCTTTGGATGTAATCCCTTGCCAGAGTAGCCACGATGCTGGAATAAATTCCTCTATGTTTGTCTGTATTTTCCCCACCCCCTGATTTGAGTTAAATATCACTGTCTTTGTTCATTTACCTCTTGATAACAAGTTCTCCAGATGTACTTTCCTGATAACTAGTAACTAAGCCAATGCCAAGAAAGTAGAAAGTTTTCATTAATCAATATACTTAACCATTTATGAAAGCTCCAATTCCCATGACAGCAATAATTCCTACTAGGGTCCACCTTCTGCAACTGTTATACCAAACACTAAGGTTGTAGCACATAAACTTCTTGGGCATACACAAAAATCATAGCACTTCCTCTGGTGGTTTAAATGAAAAATATCCCCCATAGACTCATGTATTTGAACATTTGGTCCACAGCTAGTGGTATTATTTTGTGAGATTATAGAACATTTAGGAGGTACAGCCTTGCTAGAGGATGTATGTCAGTAAGCCTGGGCTTTGAGGGTGTAAAGACCTACTATTCTTCATGTTATTCTTCTCTCTCTCTCTCTCTCTCTCTCTCTCTCTCTCTCTCTCTCTCTCTCTCTCCCACTATGGTTGGATAAAATATGACTCTTCACTTTTGACTTCTGCTGTCACACCTTCTTCACAATAATGACTAAATAGTTGGAGGAGGAGACCAGGGATGAATATGATATTTCAACTTTTAAATTTTTTAAATTTGTAAAAATAAAGAAAAAATTTTAAAATGAAAGAAGCAAGGAGAGAAAAGACTATGGAAATAAGTACATGCTTAGAAAAAATGAGCAGCTGAAGGAACAAGAAGATGGGAAGTTTGAAGGAAAAGCAGGAGGGAAAAAGACTCTAAAGCTCATGAGATAGTAAAGAAATTGAAGACCCAAAAGTATCCATTAGAAAAAGAAAGTTCTTTGTATTAAAAAGGTTATCTTTTTTTAAAACTGTAGTCCAGAGATCTTACTAAATCATAAAATTCTAGAAAAATTCTTCTTGTTTTGTTTTGGTTTCATTTTTGCAGACAGGGTTACTCTGTGTATGTCTTGTTGATCTGGAACTTGCTCTGTGCTCCAGGCTGACCTTGAATTCACAGAAATTCACATGCCTCTACCTCCTCAGTGCTTGGCTTAAAGGTGTGTGCCACCACACCCTGGCACTAGAAGAATGCTTTACTATTAAGAAGTTAAGGAAGATTGAACATTTCTTTAAGTGCTTCTCAGCCATTTGAGATTCCTCTGCTGAGAATTCTCAGCACCCTTAGAAATGCAAATCAAAACAACTCTGAGATTTCATCTTTCACATATCAGAATGGCTAAGATCAAAAACTCAAGTGACAGCACATGCTGGCAAGGATGTGGAGCAAGGTAAGCATTCCTCCTTTGCTGGTAGGAATGCAAACTTGTACAACTACTTTGGAAGTTGGTTTGGCATTTCTCCAATAATTGAGAATAGTTTTACCCCAGGACCCAGCTATACCCCTCTTGGGCATACACCCAAAATGATGCTCTACTATACCACAGGGACACTTGCTCAACTATGTTCATAGTAGCTTTATTTGTAATAACCTGAAACTGGAAAGAATCTAGATATCAACCAAGAATGGATAGAGAAAATGTGGTACATCTAATCTAGCATATTATTCAGCTATTAGAAATAAAGACATCGACATCATGAATTTTTCAGGCAAATGGATAGAACTTGAGAATATCATCCTGAGCGAGATAGCCCAGACCTAGAAAGATACATATGGTATGTACTTACTTATAAGTGGACATAAAGTGCTGGATAACCATTCTACAATCCACAGATCCAAAGAAGCTTGACAATAAGGAGGTCCCAAGGGATGTGTGACTCTTACTCAGAAAGAAAAACAAAATAGGTACCTTAACTGAACAGAGAGAGGGAACTGGGTAGGAGATTGGTTGAGGAAGGGAAAGGGATGACAATCAGGAGAGTGCTGAAAGTGAGAATCTAAATCAGTGGGGGTGGGGACATCTCTGGTACTAGCTGGAGCCCTAGGACAGGGGAAGATATTGGGAGTCTATAGGGGTGACCCTAGTTGAGATTCCTACCAGAGGGGGATATAGAGACTGAAGTAGCCACCTCCTATGGCCAGGTAGGACTCCCAGAGGATGGAGGGGCCATCAATTCACTCACAAAACCTTCAACCCAAAATTTGTCTTACCTATAAGATGAGCAGGGACAAAGATGGAGCAGAGACTGAGGGAACAACCAACCAATGACTGCCCCAACTTGAAGCCCATCCCATGTGAAAGAGCCAACTCCTGATACTATAAATGATATACTGTTATGCTTGCAGATAGCATCTTAGCATGACTGTCTCCTGAGAGGCTTCATCCAGGAGTGGTTGGAGGCAGATGCAGAGAGCTAAAACCAAACATGAGGCAGAGCCCTGAAGTCTTATGGAAGAGTTGAAGATTTGGGCCTGAGGGTGTTCGATGCCCTAGTGTAGGGGAATGCCAGGGAGGGAAGAGGGGAGTGGGTGGATAGGTGGTGGAACACCTTCATAGAGGCAGGGGGGAGGGGGACAGGATAGGGGGTTTCTGAAGGGAAGACCTGGAAAGGGGAAACATTTGAAATGTAAATAAAGAAAATATCCAATTTAAAAAATAGAAAGAATGAAAAAGAAATTAGCAAGTAGAAGTGATCAAGGACAAAATCAACTAACCTGGGACCACAGGGCTCATAGAGCCTGGGCCACCAACCAGGGAGCATGCAGGAACTGGACCTAGACCACCTACACATTTGTAGCAAATGTCTTTATGTGGATCTCCTAACAAGTGGACCCTGGACTGTCTTAATCTCTGTTCCCTGCCATTGGATACCCTTCTCTCTACTTGGACTGCATGGTTGGGTCTTACTGAGAGAGGATATGCCAAGTCCTGCTGGGACTAGATGTCCTAGGGTTGGGAGGTACCTAAGGGGAAATCTCCCTTCTCTGGGAGGAAAAGGAGAGTGATTAGGGAAAGAGATGTGTAAGGGTAGGACTTGGAGAAGAGGGGAGGGAGGGAGCTGTGATTGGGATGTAAAGTGAATAAAAAATTAATTATTGGAAAAAAGTGAAGTTAAGGAACAGAGAGATAAAGATAAAGATTAATATTATAAAACACATAGAAAAACAGTAGAGACAAAATAAATTACTATACTTTTGTTTGGATCATTTTATTCATGAACTAGAACACTTCTATTCATGGAGGTAATGATTAAACTACTAAGGTGCTTGGAAATAGCAATAGCTGATACCATTATGCTAACATCATTAGTTAACAATGTATCATTTCCATATTAAGTTAGAAAAAGTATTTCCAGGAGGAATAAAGTTAGGAAGGAAAGTGGTCAGGCTAACTCATCCAGAAAAGCCCGCCATTTATTGGAAGATTTTTTTATTTTCTGTAAGCAAGATATGCACAAGGGTTGACTTTTATGACTCTCTAAAGTACTAGCTCATCAAGTTTCATTTACTCTGATCCTCCTGGAGGATGGCTGTTGGCAGGATCAGCTTTCTCTGGATAGCACTGATTATGAGATGCCAGAACTGAAACTATTTATAGTATGTGACTCAAAAAGGAGCTTTCTATTGGAAATCAAACTCTATTGTCTGGTGGCTACAAAGAGACAATGGAATGAAACTATTTAAGTCAAGAAGAATTGTTTGTGTTGTTCAGTTTCTCCAGAGTTCCAAGAAAACACATGTAGGATCTAAACCAAAATAATGTCAATTGGTACTTCTTCAAAAACTATAATGTGGCCAAAAGATTTTATAAATGAAAGAACACTGTACACTGTCAGTAAACAGGCATGCTATCTCATTTCTAGTCTTTGATATGAATAGAGATAGTTCTTTAAGCACTCTGAACAGCCTAATACTTTTGGGTCCCATGAGAATGTGAGATTTCTACATAATTACTCAAAATTCTTGTAGAAAAATCAAATAATCAATAAAAGAAGATTGGCGACCCCATCTTAACATATACAGCCAGTGCACCAAACAATGCAGAAAACAATTATAATATGAATCGACAAATTCTCTGATAATGATATTCAATAGAATTTTTCACAATTGTATAACTATTCAGTTTTTACTGAACAGTGTGATAACCATTAGGCTCATGTAGGTTACCAAAACTATGAGTTGTGCCAGTTATGCAACTAGGAAAATAAATTTTGAGTTTTATTTGTCTTTAATTTATTTAAGTTTACATTATGACATAGTTCCTAGCCTAGATTCTATATGACTACCGAGAATTAACGGTTTTAGAGGTAGAAAATAGGTTTGTTCAGTATCTTCAAAATAGTATGCTTCCTGAAAATAATAGCAGTAGAATAATTTAATATATTAGAAGAATTGTAGGGGGTTTATTAGTGGGGAAAATCTTTGGGCTAGTTAATTAAAACGTTGGCTAATAAGGCTGGGTGTATTGCTTCACTCCATTAATCCCAGTACTTGGGAATCAAAGGCAAGTGGATCTCTGAGTTCAAGGCCAGCCTGGTCTATAAAGTGAGTTTCAAGGCAGACAGGGTTAAAGAAAAAAACCTTGTCAAAACAAAAATAAAAACCAAACAAAACAGAGAACAAAAAAACCCAAAACAAAAACATTGGTTAATATTCTAAATGATACTGAATATGCAGAACTGAAACTGTTTGGAATGTTAAAGGTCTAGTTTGGTAAAATGGTTAAAGGCATATCCCTTCTGTGATTAGAAGTCCGGAAGAAAATTTTGTCAGACATAAGTCTTTGTAAACTTGTAAAACTGGATTTAAAAAAATTAAGAAAAAGGAATGTTGTCTTCCTAATGTGATGTATGTGCTCGCTACATGATGGAAGAGCCTCCTAACAATGGATAAAAAAACTGTTGTCAACTGTGTATTGACTTCTCATGAGCAGCAAAGAGCCATTTGAGGAACTCTTTCTGACCCCACAAGCAATTTCTCCAACTATAGATACCCATGGACTCATATTCCCTCTCTCTCTTTTTTAAAGTTTTGAAGAATCTTTTTTTTCTGTTTTTTTTTTATTTTTTAAATTTTTTATTAGGTATATTCTTTATTTACATTTCAAATGATTTCCCTCGTACTGGTTCATATTCTCTAAAAATACAAATAACCTCATGATTTTCACACATTCTGCTTCTTCCTTGACTATACAAAACAAAAACAAAAACAAAAAAAAAAAAAAACAAGTCTTATCTTTTTCAGTTTGGAATGTTAACTTTTGCCCTTATCTATAAAACAAACACTTTGAGCTAGACGTATATATATGTGTGTGTAAATATATGTATACACACACACACACACACACATATATATATATTTAATAAACATATATAAGAGCTGGGCTTAATTTGTACGTTTTTGCTTGTTTTCAGGTTACAGCTTCTTATTATCAAATATGCACTGGATACTTCACTTTCTTCCTGAGCACCGCCTCTTAGTTTATTGACAGTATATCCCATGTCTTTTTCCTAGCTTAAGAGCCCAACAAAAATATAAAGAATTCATCGTGTGCAATTTCAACTTTTAGAATTTCTTGATTTTATCTGGTTTTTTGCCCATTAATATATTGGTAGACAGCATGTAATGTATCCTATGGTTTTTATTTATTTGAGCAAAAGACATTAAGGAATTCAAAGATATGAAACACTCTTTTTTGTATGCTTTATTTACATACACATATATACTGTTCAAGAGGAAAATGGGTAAACAAAGCAGTTGTCTACATTTTTCATGGTCAGCCCCAGTAGCAAGAACTATATCATCCTGACCTACATGTCCCCTGGGAAAAAAGAATCAATTTTTACAAATTTTCAGAGCTGCAAGGAGCTACTTAAAACAGGGTAGGATTTGGAAAGAGTGTATCAACCTCCAGGCAGCATAACTTGAGCTCTCTTAGCATGGAAAATGAGAGCGTTAGGAGCTCTGATGTGGTTAAGTAGTAAATTCCTTTTTTCTCAAGGTGCCCCTACAGTGCTATCAGATAGTGAAGAAGAAGAAATGATCGTTTTGGAGCCAGAGAAGAACCAAAGAAAGTGAGGTAACAAATTTCTGGCTTCTTTCAAATATACACTAAAAACTGGTTCTATAAAATGGGGCACCTTTCAGAGTCCTAGTGACCCAATCCAGGACAGATGGGATACAGTGAGCTGTTATATTACTTCATTCACAGAGCTCAGACCAGTGCAAAAGAAGACAGCAAGTAAAGGTCGAGATATGAAACACTCTTAAAGATGGTATATGTAACTGATTATATTTAACAACAGAAACACTTGTCTGGTAGTTTTACAAGTAATAGATCGAAAGAAATCAAAACAACCAAACCCTGGACCCTAGTTTTGGTTTGTAGGCTAGCTCTGAGCTAAAGACTGGGTTGGTTATAATTTGGTGCACACATTCAAATACTTTAACAATGAAAGCATTTTATCAAGTTATTTCCAGAACAGCTGGACTTCACAGAAGATTAAGCATCTGGCAGGAGATTTATTAGATTCAGCATATAGTGCATGGCTTTTAAATATTGTGCTTAATTCTGCTATGGTAAATACAGGCTTAAAACCAATGTCATATACTTCAAGGTCTACAGGTTAAAATCAAGTGTACTAGTAAATGTAGAAAGATGGTGAACTTGATCTAACAGCAAGGTACTGTAATTTCTCTCTCTTTCTCTCTCTCTCTCTCTCTCTCTCTCTCTCTCTCTCTCTCTCTCTCTCTCTCCATATTCTGAACATACATACTTTAAATTAAAGTTGGTTTTGTCTACTTTGAATTAAAAGAAAGAACTCCAGTATAGCAGTCAGGGATATATATCGATTACCAATACCCGACTAAATCTTTGGAGAAAATGTAACAGACAGCAAATCATTGTACAGGTAAATGCTAAGATTAAGAGCATACCATTACATAACTATAGTCCAATTAAATGGGGAACAATTTTACTAAATATTAGTTTTTAATATGGAATCTATTCCTGAACTTTGCCATGAGTCTCTATTACTCTCCACTGTATTTAAGTAACAAATTTTAGTTTCTGAATCTTTTCTGGGTAAGCTTTTAGACAAATAGGCACATTTTTGTATTTTTTTTTTTATGTTTCCTCTTTCCATTCTTATTTTGCCCGTGTTTTTACATTACAACAGATGCTAAAAAACACATATTAACAGTTCACAAACATGAATGCTTTATTTTCCCCATATCACTACAACTTTAAAACAAGTATTGAGAGAGAGAGAGAGAGAGAGAGAGAGAGAGAGAGAGAGAGAGAGAGAGAACAAACAAGTTGCTTTATGTAAGTTCAACAATTTAATCTAACATTTTTTAAGTAGCACCATTGCCTAATGAAGTGTGTAAGTTCACTAAGAAATAAGCTCAATTCCAAGTGGATCAAGGACCTCCACATAAAACCAGATACACTGAAACTAATAGAAAGGAAACTAGGGAAGAACCTTGAACATATGGACACAGGGGAGAATTTCCTGAACAGAACTCCAATAGCTTATGCTCTAAGATCAAGAATAGACAAATGGGACCTCATTAAATTACAAAGTTTTTGCAAGGCAAAAGACACTGTCAAAAAGACAAAGCGGCAACCAACTAACTGGGAAATGATCTTTACCAACCCTACATCCAACAGAGGGCTAATATCCAATATATACAAAGAACTCAAGAAGTTAGACTCCAGAGAGCCAAGTAACCCTATTAAAAAATGGGGTACAGAGCTAAACAAAGAGTTCTCACCTGAAGAATATCTAATGGCTGAGAAGCACCTAAAGAGATGTTCAACATCCTTAGTCATTAGGGAAATGCAAATCGAAACAACCCTGAGATTCCATCTCACACCAGTCAGAATGGCTAAGATCAAAAACACAGGAGACAGCAGTTGTTGGCAAGGATGTGGAGAAAGAGGAACACTCCTCCACTGCTGGTGGGATTGCAAGCTGATACAACCACTCTGGAAAGCAGTCTGGAGGTTCCTCAGAAAACTGGGCATGACACTCCTGGAGGATCCTGCTATACCACTCCTGGGCATATACCCAGAGGCTTTACCTGCATGCAATAAGGACACATGCTCCACTATGTTCATAGCAGCCTTATTTACAATAGCCAGAAGCTGGAAAGAACCCAGATGTCCCTCAATGGAGGAATGGATTCAGAAGATGTGGTATATCTACACAATGGAATACTACTCTGCAATTAAAAACAATGAATTCACGAAATTCCTAGGCAAATGGTCAGAACTTGAAAATATCATCCTTAGTGAGGTAACCCAATCACAAAAGAACACACATGGTATGCAGTCACTGATAACGGGATATTAACCCAGAATCTCGGAATACCCTAGACACAATTCGCATATCAATAGATTTCCAAGAAGATGGAAGTAGAGACCCCTGGTCCTGGAAAGACTGGATGTAGGGGAATACCAGGACAGAGAAGCAAGAGGGGGTTGAATGGGGAACAGAGGGAGGGAAGGGGGCTTATGGGACTTTTGGGGAGGGAAGAAATGGGAAAGGGGAAATGATTTGGAATGTAAATAAAAAAAACTTAGAAAACAACAACAACAACAATAACAAAAAGAAAAATCCCTAACTGTGCCAGTCCTAAAAGAACTAAATATAAACTGTGGAAATTATTGTATTTGAGAATTTTTTTAAACAACCAGGAGAAACAAGTTTATATTTGTTGAATTTAACAATGAAAATATTTGGATTTCACTTTCCCTCTTTTATCTCATTTTTTCTTACTTTTGTGCTTTTTAATCCTTATCATTTAAATTTTGAGATTATAATATAATTATATCACTTCTCCTTTCTCTGCCCACCATGCCTCCATGCGCTCTCTTTCAAATATGGCACTTTTTAAAAAAATTGTTGTTACATACATATATATTCCTAAAAAATAAATTAGTACAATCTTCTCAGTCCATATAGTGCTATTTATGTGTGTATATGTTTTCAACACTGGCCATTTGCTCTGGGATAACTAATTGGTGTACTCTTTTCAAAATGTTATATCCACAATGACTACAAAATTTCAAAATGTGTGTGTGTGTGTGTGTGTGTGTGTGTGTGTGTGTGTGTATTTGCTACTGTTCATGAGAGGCATCACAGAATTTTTTCAAGTTCAAAATTATAATCATGAGTAGTCTTAGTATAAAGTAACAAAATAAAAATATAAACATTTAAGTCAACTTAATAAACACTTTCTGGGGATGAAAATATGACTCTGTAGTTAACAGTATTGACTGCTCATCCCAGTGGACTTGTGTTCGATTCCCAGCACCCACCTAGTGGTTGACAACCATCTATAACTCAAGTTCTAAGGGATCTTACACCCTCTCACACCTCCATGGGCACTGTGAACACATGTTGCACAGACATGCATGCAGATAAAACGCCCATATACATAAAATAAAATCTTAAAAAGGACATGATAAAAAAGTTTAAGGTGGGACACGAGGCATGGAGAGATTCCTCCATGGTTAAGAGCACTGGCTGCTCTCCAATTGGTGCTAGGTTTGATTCCTACCCATATATTATTTCATAGTTGTCTATAACTCTAGTCCCAGGAGATCTGGTGCCCTCTTCTAGCATTTATTGGCACCAGACATATACATGCATCCAGATATACATGGAGGCAAAATATTTATATATATTTTATGTTGATTTTTAATGGAAAGTAGGGAGTTACATGTTTGAATTTCAGCAACACTACTCTATTACCTAAGAGGTCACATTTTGCGTTGTGGATCTTCTTGAATACATCAAGAAAAATATGATTCAGCTTTGAGTTTTAAAGATTATAACTTCTTTAATATTAGTAGTTCTGCATACTACTTTATTTATTTATTATTATTATTATTTTATTTTATTTTATTTTATTTTATTTTTTTAATTTACATTCCAGATCACTTCCCCTTTCCCGTTTCCTCCCTCCCCGAAAGTCCCATAAGCCCCCTTCCCTCCCTCTTTTCTCCGTTCAACCCCCTCTCATTACTCTGTCCTGGCGTTCCCCTACATCCAGTCTTTCCAGGACCAGGGGTCTCTCCTTCCATCTTTTTAGAAATCTATTGATATGCTGATTGTGTCTAGGGTATTCTGAGATTCTGGGTCAATATCCCCTTATCAGTGACTGCATACCATGTGTGATCTTTTGTGATTGGGTTACCTCACTAAGGATGATATTTTCAAGTTCTGACCATTTGCCTAGGAATTTCGTGAATTCATTGTTTTTAATTGCAGAGTAGTATTCCATTGTGTAAATATACCACATCTTCTGAATCCATTCCTCCGTTGAGGGACATCTGGGTTCTTTCCAGCTTCTGGCTATTATAAATAAGGCTGCTATGAATATAGTGGAGCATGTGTCCTTATTGCATGCAGGTAAAGTCTCTGGGTATATGCCCAGGAGTGGTATAGCCGGATCCTCCGGAAGTGTCATGCCCAGTTTTCTGAGGAGCCGCCAGACTGCTTTCCAGAGTGGTTGTACCAGCCTGCAATTCCACCAGCAGTGGAGGAGTGTTCCTCTTTCTCCACATCCTTGCCAACAACTGCTGTCTCCTGTGTTTTTGATCTTAGCCATCCTGACTGGTGTGAGATGGAATCTCAGGGTTGTTTTGATTTGCATTTCCCTAATGACTAAGGATGATGAACATCTCTTTAGGTGCTTCTCAGCCATTAGATATTCTTCAGGTGAGAACTCTTTGTGTAGCTCTGTACCCCATTTTTTAATAGGGTTACTTGCCTCTCTGGAGTTTAACTTCTTGAGTTCTTTGTATATCTTGGATATTAGCCCTCTGTCGGATGTAAGGTTGGTAAAGATCATTTCCCAGTTAGTTGGTTGCCGCTTTGTCTTTTTTTTTTTTTTTGTGGTGGTGCACGCCTTTTTTTTTTTTAATTTAATTTTATTTTATTTTTTTAATTTACATTCCAAATCACTTCCCCTTTCCCGTTTCCTCCCTCCCCGAAAGTCCCATAAGCCCCCTTCCCTCCCTCTTTTCTCCGTTCAACCCCCTCTCATTACTCTGTCCTGGCGTTCCCCTACATCCAGTCTTTCCAGGACCAGGGGTCTCTCCTTCCATCTTTTTAGAAATCTATTGATATGCTGATTGTGTCTAGGGTATTCTGAGATTCTGGGTCAATATCCCCTTATCAGTGACTTCATACCATGTGTGATCTTTTGTGATTGGGTTACCTCACTAAGGATGATATTTTCAAGTTCTGACCATTTGCCTAGGAATTTCGTGAATTCATTGTTTTTAATTGCAGAGTAGTATTCCATTGTGTAAATATACCACATCTTCTGAATCCATTCCTCCGTTGAGGGACATCTGGGTTCTTTCCAGCTTCTGGCTATTATAAATAAGGCTGCTATGAATATAGTGGAGCATGTGTCCTTATTGCATGCAGGTAAAGTCTCTGGGTATATGCCCAGGAGTGGTATAGCCGGATCCTCCGGAAGTGTCATGCCCAGTTTTCTGAGGAGCCGCCAGACTGCTTTCCAGAGTGGTTGTACCAGCCTGCAATTCCACCAGCAGTGGAGGAGTGTTCCTCTTTCTCCACATCCTTGCCAACAACTGCTGTCTCCTGTGTTTTTGATCTTAGCCATCCTGACTGGTGTGAGATGGAATCTCAGGGTTGTTTTGATTTGCATTTCCCTAATGACTAAGGATGATGAACATCTCTTTAGGTGCTTCTCAGCCATTAGATATTCTTTTTTTTTTTTTTTAATTTAATTTTATTTTATTTTTTTAATTTACATTCCAAATCACTTCCCCTTTCCCGTTTCCTCCCTCCCCGAAAGTCCCATAAGCCCCCTTCCCTCCCTCTTTTCTCCGTTCAACCCCCTCTCATTACTCTGTCGTGGCGTTCCCCTACATCCAGTCTTTCCAGGACCAGGGGTCTCTCCTTCCATCTTTTTAGAAATCTATTGATATGCTGATTGTGTCTAGGGTATTCTGAGATTCTGGGTCAATATCCCCTTATCAGTGACTGCATACCATGTGTGATCTTTTGTGATTGGGTTACCTCACTAAGGATGATATTTTCAAGTTCTGACCATTTGCCTAGGAATTTCATGAATTCATTGTTTTTAATTGCAGAGTAGTATTCCATTGTGTAAATATACCACATCTTCTGAATCCATTCCTCCGTTGAGGGACAGCTGGGTTCTTTCCAGCTTCTGGCTATTATAAATAAGGCTGCTATGAATATAGTGGAGGATGTGTCCTTATTGCATGCGGGTAAAGTCTCTGAGTACATGCCCAGGAGTGGTATAGCCGGATCCTCCGGAACTGTCATGCCCAGTTTTCTGAGGAACCGCCAGACTGCTTTCCAGAGTGGTTGTACCAGCCTGCAATTCCACCAGCAGTGGAGGAGTGTTCCTCTTTCTCCACATCCTCGCCAACAACTGCTGTCTCCTGTGTTTTTGATCTTAGCCATCCTGACTGGTGCGAGATGGAATCTCAGGGTTGTTTTGATTTGCATTTCCCTAATGACTAAGGATGATGAACATCTCTTTAGGTGCTTCTCAGCCATTAGATATTCTTCAGGTGAGAACTCTTTGTGTAGCTCTGTACCCCATTTTTTAATAGGGTTACTTGCCTCTCTGGAGTTTAACTTCTTGAGTTCTTTGTATATCTTGGATATTAGCCCTCTGTCGGATGTAAGGTTGGTAAAGATCATTTCCCAGTTAGTTGGTTGCCGCTTTGTCTTTTTGACGGTGTCTTTTGCCTTGCAAAAACTTTGTAATTTAATGAGGTCCCATTTGTCTATTCTTGATCTTAGAGTATAAGCTATTGGAGTTCTGTTCAGGAAATTCTCCCCTGTGCCCATATGTTCAAGGTTCTTCCCTAGTTTCCCTTCTATTAGTTTCAGTGTGTCTGGTTTTATGTGGAGATCTTTGATCCACTTAGAATTGAGCTTAGTACAAGGAGATAAGGATGGGTCAATTTGCATTCTTCTGCATGTTGACCTCCAGCTGAGCCAGCACCATTTGTTGAAAAGGCTATCTTTTTTCCACTGGATGGTTTTAGCTCCTTTGTCAAAGATCAAGTGACCATAGGAGTGTGGATTCATTTCTGGGTCTTCAATTCTGTTCCATTGATCTACATGTCTGTTACTGTACCAATACCATGCAGTTTTTAACACTATTGCTCTGTAGTACAGCTTGAGGTCCGGGATACTGATTCCCCCAGAGGTTCTTTTACTCTGGAGAATAGTTTTAGCTATTCTGGGTTTTCTGTTATTCCAGATGAATTTTTGAATTGCTCTTTCTAACTCTATGAAGAATTGAGTTGGGATTTTGATGGGGATTGCATTGAATCTGTGTATTACTTTTGGTAAGATGCTCATTTTTACTATATTAATCCTGCCAATCCATGAGCATGGCAGATTTTTCCATCTTCTGAGGTCTTCTTCAATTTCTTTCTTCAGAGACTTGAAGTTCTTGTCATACAGATTTTTCACTTGTTTGGTTAGCGTCACGCCAAGATACTTAATATGGTTTGTGGCTATCGTAAAGGGTATTATTTCTCTTACTTCTTGCTCAGCCTGCTTATCCTTTGAGTATAGGAAGGCTTCTGACTTGCTTGAGTTGATTTTATATCCGGCCACTTTGCTGAAGTCGTTTATCAGCTGTAGGAGTTCTCTGGTGGAGTTCTTTGGGTCGCTTATGTATACTATCATATCGTCTGCAAATAGTGATAGTTTGACTTCTTCCTTTTCAATTTGTATCCCTTTGATCTCTTTTTGTTGTCTAATTGCTCTAGCTAGAACTTCAAGTACTATATTGAAAAGATTTGGAGAGAGAGGGCAGCCTTGTCTAGTCCCTGATTTTAGTGGGATTGCTTCAAGTTTCTCTCCGTTTAGATTGATGCTGGCTACTGGTTTGCTGTAAATTGCTTTTACTATGTTTAGATATGGGCCTTGAATTCCTGATCTTTCCAAGACCTTTAGCACGAAAGGATGCTGAATTTTGTCAAATGCTTTCTCAGCATCTAATGAGATGACCATGTGGTTTTTTTCTTTGAGATTCTTTATGTAGTGGATTACATTGATGGATTTCCTTATATTGAACCATCCCTGCATCCCTGGGATGAAGCCTACTTGATCGTGGTGAATGATCGTTTTGATGTGTTCTTGGATTCGGTTGGCAAGAATTTTATTGAGTATTTTTGCATCGATATTCATAAGAGAGATTGGCCTGAGATTCTCTTTCTTTGTCGGATCTTTGTGTGCTTTTGGTATTAGTGTAATTGTGGCTTCATAGAACGAGTTGGGTAGTGTTCCTTCTGTTTCTATTTTGTGGAACAGTTTGAAGAGTATTGGTGTTAGGTCTTCTTTGAAGGTCTGATAGAATTCTGCACTAAAACCATCTGGACCTGTGCTTTTTTTGGTTGGAAGACTTCCAATGAAAACTTCTATTTCTTCAGGGGTTATAGGACGGTTTAGATGGTCTATTTGATCCTGATTTAATTTTGGTACTTGGTATCTGTCAAGGAAATTGTCCATTTCCTCAAGATTATCTAGTTGTGTTGAATACAGGTTTTTGTAGTAGGATCTGATGATTTTTTGAATTTCCTCAGTTTCTGTTGTTATCTCTCCCTTTTCGTTTCTGATTTTATTAATTTGGATACTATCTCTGTGCTCTCTGGTTAGTCTGGCTAAGGGCTTATCTATCTTGTTGATTTTCTCAAAGAACCAACTCCTCGTTTTGTTGATTCTTTGTATGGTTTTATTTGTTTCTACTTGATTGATTTCAGCCCTGAGTTTGATGATTTCCTGCCTTCTACTCCTCTTTGGTGTATTTGCTTCTTTATGTTCCAGGGCTTTCAGGTGTGCCATTAAGCTGTTAGTGTATGCTGTCTCCCGTTTCTTTTTGGCGGCACTCAGGGCTATGAATTTTCCTCTTAGCACTGCTTTCATTGTGTCCCATAAGTTAGGGTATGTTGTGCCTTCATTTTCATTAACTTTCAAAAAGTCTTTGATTTCTTTCTTTATTTCCACCTTGACCAAGTTATCATTGAGTAGAGCATTGTTCAGCCTCCATGTGTACGTGGGTTTTCTTTTGTTTTTGTTGCCATTGAAGACCACCCTTATTCCATAGTGATCTGATAGGAGGCATGGGATTATTTCTATCTTCTTGTATCTGTTGAGGTCTGATTTGTGACCAATTATATGGTCAATTTTGAAGAAGGTACCATGAGGAGCTGAGAAGAAGGTGTATTCTTTAGCTCTAGGATGAAATGTTCTATATATATCAGTTAGTTCCATTTGGTCCAAGGCTTCAATTAGATTCACTGTGTCCCTGTTTAGTTTCTGCTTTCCTGAATGATCCATTTCAGAGAGCGGGGTGTTGAAGTCACCCACTATTATTGTGTGCGGTGCGATGTGTGCTTTGAGTTTTAGTAAAGTTTCTTTTACGAATGAGGGTGCCCTTGCATTTGGAGCATAGATATTCAGGATTGAGAGTTCTTGATGGTGGATTTTTCCCTTGATCAGTATGTAGTGTCCTTCTGTGTCTTTTTTGATGACTTTAGGTTGAAAATCAATTTTATCCGATATTAGGATGGCTACTCCACCTCGTTTCTTGGGGCCATTTGCTTGTAAAATTGTTTTCCAGCCTTTTACTCTGAGGTAGTGTTTGTCTTTGACACTGAGGTGCGTTTCCTGCATGCAGCAAAATGCTGGGTCCTGTTTACGTATCCAGTCTGCTAGTCTATGTCTTTTAATTGGGGAATTGAGATCATTGATATTAAGAGAGATTAAGGCATAGTGATTATTGCCATCTGCCATTCTTGACGCTATCTTTATGTTTGAGTGGTTATCTACTTTTGGGTTTGATTCAAGAAGGTTATTATCTCATTTTTTCCAGGGTGTTGTTTCTCTCCCTGTATTGGAGGTTTCCACCTATTATCCGTTGCAGGGCTGGATTTGTGGAAAGATATTGTGAAAATTTGGTTTTATCATGGAATATCTTGGTCTCTCCATCTATGGTGATTGAGTGTTTTGCTGGGTATAGTTGTCTAGGCTGGCATTTGTGCTGTCTTAGTGTCTGCATGAGATCTGCCCAGGATCTTCTGGCTTTCATAGTCTCTGGTGAGAAGTCTGATGTGATTCGGATAGGTCTTCCTTTGTATGTTACTTGGCCCTTTTCTCTTACTGCTTTTAGTATTCTTTCTTTGTTTAGAACATTTGGTGTTTTGATTATTATGTGACAGGAGGTATTTCTGTTCTGGTCCAGTCTGTTTGGAGTTCTGTAGGCTTCTTGTACGTTCATCGGCATCTCTCTCTTTAAGTTAGGGAAGTTTTCCTCCATAATTTTGTTGAAGATGTTTACTGGCCCTTTAAGTTGCAAATCTTCACTCTCATCTATACCTATAATCCTTAGGTTTGGTCTTCTCATTGTGTCCTGGATTTCCTGGATGTTTTGGGTTACGCGTTTTTTGCATTTTGCATTTTCTTTGACTGTTGAGTCGATGCTTTCTATGGAATCTTCAGCACCTGAGATTCTTTCTTCCATCTCTTGTATTCTATTGTTGATGTTTGCATCTATGACTCCTGATTTCTTCCCAAGGTTTTCTCTCTCCAAAGTTGTCTCCCTTTGTGATTTCTTAGTTGTTTCTACTTCCTTTTTTAGTTCCTGGATGGATTTGCTGAGATCCTTCACTTGTTTGTTTGTATTTTCCTGTATTTCTTTAAGGTATTTTTGCATTACCTCTTTCAGGATTTCTTCCTGATGACCCACGTTCTCCTGCATTTCTCTGAGCGATTTTTGTGTTTCCTCCTCATGGGATTCCATCTGTTGATCCATCGTCTCCTGCATTTCTTTAAGCAGTTCTCGTGTTTCCTTTGTAAGGGCATTTAACCGTTGATTCATTTCTTTAAGCAATTTTTGTGTTGCCTCCTTATGGGCATCCGTCTGTTGACCCATATTCTTCTGCATTTCTTTATGCAAATTTCGTGATTCCTTTGTGAGTGCATCTACCCGTTGATTCATCTCGTTAAGCGATTTTTGTGTTGTCTCCTTGTGCGCCTCCATCTTTTGATCCATGTTCTCCCGCATTTCTCTAAGCGATTTTTGTGTTTCCTTTGTAAGGGCTTCTAACCATTGATTCATGGTCTCCTGTAACTCTTTATGAGATTTATTTGTGTCCTTCTTGTGATCCTCTAATAGCATCATGAGAAGTGATTTTAAATCCAGATCTTGTCTTTCGGGTGTGGTGGGGTATCCAGGACTTGCTGCTGTTGGAGAGTTGGGTTCGGATGGTCCCACATTACTTTGATTTCTGTTAGTAACATTCCTACGTTTGCCTTTTGCCATCTGGATACCTCTGGTGTTAGTTGGTCCTGCTGCCATTGGCTGTTGGTTGGACCTCCTGTGAGCCTGCAAAGCTATTTCTGCCCCCCCTGGATTACCAGGATTCCCCTGGCACCGATTTCTGGGGCCTGCCTGCTCCTGAGTGACTTTGGAGCCCTAATGTGCTTTGCCCCAAGTGATCTTATATTGGGGAGGCCTTGCACATCTAAAGGCTCAGCCTAGTGGATTCCTGGAGCAGAGGTCGCCAAAGGGAGGCTGGCAGGCTCCTGCCCTGTGCAGGGGTGTGTGATCTCTCCTGGGGGGGGAGGGGGCGTCCCTCTGCCAGGCAGAAGTCCCACAGCAGATCTGGCGCGCTGGTCACTGCAGATCAGCCCAGCACCTGGGAGCAGGTTACACACAAGCTGCCTGAACCCGAAGCGATATTATGCCTGTCTGTCTCTGAGCCTGGCGGTCCCAACTACCTGGTGACTGGAGCAAAGATGGCGGAGGGCACTCTCCGTGGAGCAGCTCACCCTGTGGTGAGCCGCTCCACCGATGGCCCGCCGATCTGGCACCCAGACGACCACAGCGCCAACCCGCCCTCGGGCACAGAAGGAAGCCCCAACAGGCCGTGTCCCAAGTGATGTTATATTGGGGGGAGAGCCTGGGTACCGGTCTCTCCAGTGCAGTCCGCGGGAACAGAGGTCGCAGAAGGGAAGCTGGCAGGCTCCCTCCCTGCGCGGGGTCCCTCCACCAGGCAGAAGGTCCCACCGCAGAACTGGCGCGCTGGTTACTGCAGATCAGCCCAGCACCTGGGAGCAGGTTACACACAAGCTGCCTGAACCCGAAGCGATATTATGCCTGTCTGTCTCTGAGCCTGGCGGTCCCAACTACCTGGTGACTGGAGCAAAGATGGCGGAGGGCACTCTCCGTGGCGCCGCTCACCCTGTGGTCACGATGGCCCGCCGATCTGGCACCCAGACGACCACAGCGCCAACCCGCCCTCGGGCACAGAAGGAAGCCCCAACAGGCCGTGTCCCAAGTGATGTTATATTGGGGGGAGAGCCTGGGTACCGGTCTCTCCAGCGCAGTCTGCGGGAACAGAAGTCGCGGAAGGGAAGCTGGCAGGCTCCCTCCCTGAGCGGGGTCCCTCCACCAGGCAGAAGGTCCCACCGCAGAACTGGCGCGCTGGTTACTGCCCTGCATACTACTTTTAACACAGTTTTCATGTTTTGTTTTATTAAATGTCTTTAGAAAAGATAAATTCTACTTAGCATAGGCTATCAGTTTTCACTGAAGTATATGCTTCTCACAAAAACATATTATTTTAAAGGTCCAATTGTAATACATATATTAATGCCTAAATATTAAGGGGTTTAGCTTCAGTAAGAGTCAAATGAAGGACTGAATCTAAATATGCATTAAAGACATTGTATTAAGTAGGTAATTATTTTTCAGACAAATGAAGTGATTACGTGTGTCTAAAGATCTATTTTAAGAGTGACCTGCAAAACTTTTTAATCAAATCTTGTAAGTTATCTAGAGATAAAGAATATATTACTGTAGCAGAAAAAGGACACTCTAGAAGAAAAGTCACTCTTGAAATTCTTATTACAGTTTCTCAATCTTTTTTTTTAATGTAAACATAATGCCTTCCTTTTCTTGCCTCTTCAAAAAGTGCTTTTCTGGCACCAAAACTGATTTTAAGATTGAGTTTCCATTTAAAACGCCTAAATTGGAAGCTAACACTGAAGCAAAGCACAAATAGAAACGAAGACTTGAAAGCAGCTTGGGAACCCTGTTGAACAGCTACTGCAGCAAGGTTGGCAAGGCAATTTGGTATTGCTGCTCTTTTCCAGCAGTGTTTCATTGCTCTGGCTGCTGTGTTCAGCACTTCTCTGTTGATGTCTAGTCCACAGTCAGTTTTTGTTTGCTTTCAAAAGCTAATTTAAGGATTTTATTTTTGATAGCAATCTACTTGTATAGTCTCCAAATCCCACCTATAGATGTATCAGAGAATCAGAGTGGGACAAAAATGAAATATCTTGCCTTTGTTCTGAAGCATGCTACCGGCCTAACTGTTCTCCATGAAGAATATTGACAGAAGACAGTGATGTGTGTGTGTGTGTGTGTGTGTGTTTGTGTGTGTGTGTGTGTGTGATGATAGAGTAGGGAAGGAGGGAGGGAAAGAAGGAGAGACAATGAGCTGTGAAATAATTGGATGAGATAGACAAACTATTAATGCAAGGACTTGGGAAAAATTTGGAAAATGAAATATTATTGAAAGGAATATATATCTCTCAAGGTAGACTATTACAGTGATAACCCATAATTTGCTTACATGTACTTTTCTTTTGACTTTGATGGGACATCATTTAATAAATCAATTTCTAGCAGTTTGGGGTATTACTTTTAAGTAAGAAGATCATTTTAATTCAGAAAAAATTATTTTTAATGATCTAACTCAGTTGTTTAAAAATTCTTTGAGATGAGATTCAAGCCCAAAGCTAGATTCCACTGAATTCCCTCTATCTGTGATCACTGTTCCAGGCAGGCCCAGGATCAGGTGAAGAACTGCATCCGGGCAAGTGCACTGCCTTGCAAGAGAGATACATTCTCTAAAAGTCCCTGGTAATTTTTCAACACATTCCAAAATAGCTTTGTATCTTTTACACTGTAAATATTTTGAATTTAAGTATGTTGGTTAGGTAATTTTTCTTTCTTTTTTAAATAGATTCTTTTCTCATACAATACATGCCAAACAGAGTTCCACTCCCACCCACTCCTCCTAACTCCCCCCCACCTCCCTTCTCTCGCAGATCCATTCCTCCTCTGTTTCCTCTTTAGAAAATAGCAAGCCCTATTCAGGAAAATTTCCCCTGTGCCCATGTATTAAAGGCTTCTCCCCACTTTCCCATCTATAAGCTTCAGTGTATCTGGTTTTATGTGAAGGTCCTTGATCCACATGGAATTGAGCTTTGTACAAGGTGATAAGAATGGGTCGATTTGCATTTTTCTACATGCTGACCTCCAGTTGATCCAGCACCAATTGTTAAAATGCTGTCTCTTTTCCTCCGGATGTTTTTAGCTACTTTGTCAAATATCTAGTGACCATAGGTATGTGGGTTCATTTCTGGGTCTTCAATTCTATTCCATTGATCTCCCTGCCTGTCTGAGGTAACCCAATCACAAGGTATGCACACACTGATAAGTGGATATTAGCTCAAAGCTCAGAATAAACCAGATACAATTCACAAACCACATGAAGCTCAAGAAGAAGGAAGACCAAAGTGTGGGTGCTTCAGTTTTTCTGAGAAAGGGAACAAAATACTAACAGGAGCAATTATGGAGACCAAGTGTGGGGTAGAGACTTAAGGAAAGGCCATCCAGAAACTGTCCTACCTGGGGATTCATCCTATAAACAGTCACCAAACCCAGACACTATTGTGGATGCCAAGAAATGCTTGCTGAAAGGAGCCTGTTATGACTGTCTCCTGAGGGGCCCTGCCAGAGCCTTACAGATACTGAAGCAGATGCTAGCAGCCAACCATTGGACTGAGCACATGGTACTCAATGGAGGAGTTGGATGGTGGACTGGAGGAGCTGAAGGGGTTTGGAGCTTCATGGGAAAATGACGATATTGGCTAACCAGACCCCCCAGGGCTCCCAGGGACTTAGCCATTAACCAAGGGGTACACATTGTTCCAGCCACATTTGTGGTGGAGGAATGCCTTGCTGGACACTGGTGAGAGGAGAGATCTTTGATCCTATGAAGGCTCGATAGATGTCTCAGCATGGAGAAATCGAAGGGGGTGGTAGCTGGGAGTGGTTTGGGTGGAGGGCCATGCTCATGGAGACAGGGGGAGGGAGAATGGATTGGGAGTTTTCTGGAAGTGGGGGAAACCAGGAAAGGGAATAACATTTGAAATGTAAATGAAGAATATATCCAATTAAAAAAAAGAAAATAGCAAGTCTCAAAGACAAGGCAGCAAAACATCACAAAACAAGATACAATAAGATAAAGCAAAAGCTCTCTTATCAAGACTGGGCAAGGCAAAACAATAGAAGGAAAAGAGTTCCAAGAACAGGCCAAAGAGTCAGAGATACACCCACACCCACTTTAGGAGTCCTACAAAAACATCAAGCTAACAGCCATAACATATACATAAAGGGATTATACAGAGATGTGAATGTTCTGTGTTTGCCATCAGTCTCTGTGAGACTATGTGAACCCTGCTTAGTTGATTCAGTAGGTCATGTTCTCCTGGTATCCTTCATCCCCTCTGACTCCTATAATCTTATTCCACCTCTTCTGTGGGATTTTGTGATCTCTGAGGGGAGGGACTCAATAGAGACCTCCAATTTAGATAATTGCTCTGGATAATATATGAGTGTGGGTCTCTGCACCAGCTTCCATCTGCTACTAGAGGAAGCCTTTCTGATAACAATTGTACAAGGCACATACAGGCCTCTGGACTTTCCAGTTTCCTATTTACTTCCAGTATTGGCTACAGTCGCCCTCTCATGGCATGGGCCTCAAGTTAAACCAAACATTGGTTGGCCCTTCACACAAGTTCTTCTGTGCCACAATTGCTACGGCACATCATTCAGGCAGGACAGCTTGTAGGACTTTTTTTTAATATTTTTTTTATTATTTTCTATATTTTTTAATTTACACTCCAAATGATTTCCCCTTTCCCGTTTCCTCCCTCCCCGAAAGTCCCATAAGCCCCCTTCCCTCCCTCTGCTCCCCATTCAACCCCCTCTCGCTTCTCTGTCCTGGTATTCCCCTATATTTTGTGGTGAGGTTGGTACCCAGGTTTCTCTTTCCACCTATAGATCATTTTCCTGCACCGATGAGACTAGAACATAGGAGTAAAGACTCCATGTAGACAGCACTCTTACCTTTCTGTGTTCAATGATCTGTGTTGTTTTCCTCAACAATCGGGTCCCACTGTCAGTTTTTAGAGAATGATCTTCTATCCTAGCATCTGCTTGGGATTAGGGATCTCTACAGGACCCCCTCGGCTAAGGACTCAACAAGTGCAACCCTTAACAAGTCCCAACATTAGAAACCTTCCCTGGCTACAAAAGATGGCCAGTTCAGACTCAGTATCCTCCATTACTAGGAGTTCTCCCTAGAGTCACCCTCACAGATTCCAGGAAGTTTCCAACTGTACTAGGTTTCTGTATCCCTCCTCAATCCCTCCCAATCCTTATCTCTGGGAAGTCTTCTCCTTTACCCACTCAAGACTTGTTTTGGTGCTTGTGAGATTTGAAAACACTCAGGATTTAAAACTCCTTTCTTTTAGAAATGTCTATCACATGAAATATCCCAGAATAGTTGGCTAAAGGACATACATAAAGCCTATATTCTATCATTGTAGCTGACAACTTGTAAACCCTAGACACAGGGCCAATTTGCTAACCTGCATCTTAATAGGGGTGTAATGAAGTATACCAAGCTAAGAAACACACACATACCTCATAAAACAAATTCCCAATTAATCCTTGTCTTAATTGCCAAGCTACAGAATCTTGAGTCTTTTTTTTAAGGGGGGAGTTCAAGATGGGGTTTCTCTGTGTAGCTGTAGCTGTCCTGGAACTCACTCTGGAAACCAGGGTGGCCTTGAAGTCAGACATCCACCTACCTCTGTCTCACAAGTGCTGGGATTAAAGGCATTTAACACACCATTGTCCAGCTCAGAAACTTGAGTCTTTTTTTTTTTTTGGTCTTTTTATTTTGTCTTTTTTTTTTTTCAGAGTTGAGGACCGAACCCAGGGCCTTGCACTTGCTAGGCAAGTATCACTGAGCTAAATTGCTAACCCCTAGAAACTTGATTCTTAAGCCACTTAATTTTAGGACGATTTGTTACATAGAACAGATAACTTATACAAGTACCTTTAAATTTTGTTGCTTAAAAGTGTTATGCAATGCAAATGATAATATTGTTCTCAAGTTTCAAATTTCAGTATTATTAGCTGTAGTAGTTGTGCTAAAAAGAAATCACTTCCCTGTATATATCAAGTAAAAATTATTGCCACCTATTTTATTTCTCTGAAGACTTTAATAGCTTACTATCTTAAAGGTTGGGATTATTGAATATATAATTTTATACTAAGATAACTTATGAAAAATACTTAGCATACTGCTTACAACACATTAGAGTCTTAGATTAAAAGAAAAACACTAAATGAAAGTAAAATAAATAGGCTACTCAAAAATTTACTATCAAAATCACTCTAGGAGAAACCTTTCAAGTATAAAATTTCATATTAAACAAAATATGTTGATTTCACTCCAAATGCTAGCCTTCAGTCATATGCAGCATACAAAGGAGGTACTGAAGAAAAACTTTGAGTTGTTGAACTGTATAAAGTTGGCTATTGAACCTAGGTTCTCTCAACTTCTACAGTCTTGCTAGGCAAGCACTCTACTCCTAAACCACATCCCCAGCTAACAAAACCTGATGCAAAGAACCAATAGGAAAAGTCTTGGGAAGGAATAGCAAGAAAGCAAGAGATCCTTGACTCATTCCTTAACCTAGCAGCAGATCTTCCTGTAAACATGGTAGTAGTATTCAATACAAGATTTTTTTGTGTACACATAAACATGTAATTTGCATTTTTGTTAGGTATGACTTCCTGTAAGTGAAGTATGATTAAATAAACTGGGTAAATTAATTAAATAACATTTCTGAATCCAGCTGCATTCTTTCTGTGGGCTATGTTGGCCTGTACATCTATTTGCCTGAAATTATAAACTGGTTAAATGGAGGAAAATAAAACATGCTTTGGTATCCCACAAGGCTAAAATGCATTGTTTTTGAGTGATGCTGGCCTGATTCCTATGAATTATTTAGTTTAGTGATGGACAAGATTGATTATGTTATGATTTTGTGGTATCATGAGCATATTTTAACCTTTGTGTCCGTCTTTTTATATGCCATCAATTAATAATTGCTTTGACCACATTATGTTTTTCACAACACTTGAGAGTTTTAGTGTTTTCATCATGAGGAATGATAAATGTGCAATAATATGAGATTTTTGAACAATGCATATTCAAAAACATTATGCTATATAAAACATATTTATACTTTTTAATTAAATTAATTAATTATAATTCATTATTGACTGAACTGTTCTTTTGGACATCTAGCAAAATTATGTTCAAATTCTGTGATCTCTTAACATTTCTAGTGTTGCCAAATTTGAGGGCCACAGCTTGTGCTCTCACAAGTCATCGTCAATAAGCCAATCATCACCAATGCTTAAAGCACATTTTCAAGTGGCAATATATATGATGTAATATAAATGGAGGAGGCACTGTGCTGGCTTGACTATGCTTGGCCCACAGGAAATGACACTATTAGGAGGTAGGCCCTTATCAGAGAAGGTATGGCCTTGTTAGAGGAAGTGTGCCACTGTAGAGGCAGGGCTTTGAGGTCTTATATATATGCTCAAGTCTGGCCTGTGGAATCAGAGTCTCCTCCTGGCTGCCTGTGGATCAAGATGTAGAACTCTCAGCTCCTCAGCACCATGTCTGACTTCATGTTACCATGCTTACCACCAGGATGATAATGGACTAAACTCTGAAATTGTAAGCCAGCTCCAATTAAATGTTGTCCTTTTAAGTGTTGCCTTAAACATGATGTCTGTTTACAGCAGTAAAACCCTAACTAAGACAGGCATCTAGGAAGGATCTACTTTACAGTTTCGGATTTCACTATGTACATCAATTTCCCTTTGTGACATAGAAATAGCACAAAGGACATCAAAAGAAATAAAAAGATTGCTAGCATAACAGTTTTAATGCTATTTGCAAGATAGCATAATATTGTTGCAAAGCAGACTATGAAAAATTTGTAAATTAAAATAAATACTACTTGATGTAGATCATATCTGAGGAAGAAACTAAATAGTTATAGTATAAAATATACATAGAGGAAATAAAATTGAAAAGCATATGTTTAAATTATTTAAATGAAAATATAATGAGTAGACAATACAAGACTAAGAGCATATGAGAAAGATAGATGCAGAAAAAGTGGCATAAACTTGTTAATTCTGCAATCAGGTTTCAAAAAATGATCTAATTATTCCAATCAAAAGACACAGATTGCCAGAATAGATTAAAATGCAACCAGCAGTGCTGCACTTTCTATAAAAATCTACTTTTAAACACAGATATTTAAGGGAAAAAATTTAAATGTCATACAAGTATAGCTAGAGAGCTACCCAGGAAACGTAAACATACATCCTTCCAAAGATTTGTAAGTACATAAAAGATTCATTTATTTTTTTAAGTATTCTTTATAAAGATATATTTTTCATGTTTCCCCTCCATCATCTCACCCCACATTTCCCCCCACATCCTTACCCATCCAATTTTGTTTTCCTTGTCTCTGTGTATGTTTGTGTCTCTCTCAAAACAACAAAACACTAAAAAACAAAAATCAAAACAAACAGAAGACCAACAGCACAAAACCCACCAAAACCACACAAGACAAAGCAAAAAAGTCCACCCCCTATACACAACATGCAAGCAAGCAAAAACAAAACAAACAAACAAAAAAACTTACTGAGTTCGTGTTATGTTGGCTAACTACTCCAGGACATAGGACTGCCATGGAGTGTGGTTTATATGCCCAGTTACACTCCATTGGAGATAAATGATTTTCCGTTTGCTAACAGACATTAATTACAAATTTGAAGTTTTATTTATTTTTCTTTCTTCCATTTTATTGGTTATTTTATTTATTTACATTTCAGATCTTATGCCCCTTCCCAGTTTCCCCTCCACAAACCCCCTATTCCCTCCCCCTGCTTCTATGAGGCTAATCCCCCACCTGCCCACCCACTCCTGCCTCAGTGCCCTAGCATTCCCCTGCCCTGTCTCATCAAGTCTTCACAGGACCGAGGTACTCCCCTCCCAGTGCTGCCCAATAAGGCCATCCTTCATTTATAACAATCAAAACTATGATAATGGGTATTTTATCATAAATTGAATGTAGAGCTTGTAATATGTCTATGTGATGGAGTCTACTAACAAAATGAACTATGGATACATAATTGACATTCATTACACTGAGGAAAGAAAATCAAGCAATGAAGAGTACCCACCATATGACTAAAGTGACACAAAATGCTAGGAAGGTGTCTTTGAGTTTTCATTTATAGAATTGATTTCACAGCTCCAAATGGATCACTGATTATCACACTTGCCCCACAAGGTTTAGAGATCACCATGAAAGAGAGGCTAAAAGTTTGTAAGACCCAGGATTAATGAAAGACTTCTTCATAGTAGTCTATCCTGGACATGACATGCCCATTATATGCATGAGCTTAAAGTGGCTTGACTGCATACACAAGACCTGTGCAAAATTCATACTGGATAAAATCTCAGCATGGATTAAGGAAGAGCTCATGAAGTCCCACCCCCAGGTGAAAGCTATTGGTAATTAATGACTGCTGAGGAAGAGTCAGTTTTCTTCAGGGATTTAGCCCATCCATGGTTACTACCTGTATTCCAGTAGAGAGCTCTACACCCATGCACATACTGGGAGCACTAAATGAACTCAGTGGGTTTTAAAAACCAATATACAAAGTTTGGAGAGAAAAGTGGTTGGCATAGATATGGAAAGAGTTTTATGAGAGGCAGTAGGAGGTGGATTTGATCAAAACACATTATATAATGTGTGAAAATCCCAAATAATAAATTAAGAGTAAATACTACCTAAGCTATGTGCCAACATAAAACAGTTTGTCTCTCCATTCTCATTCATTTATTTCAGACTCCAACTTTCTTAAACTCCTAGTAACCGCCAAAAATAAAAAGTTCTTTGATTTGCAGAAGTCTAGCCTGAAATGCCCTTTCCTCTTGGTGTACTTGAAAACTCAGGACCTTGCTCAAGTGAAATACAATCATTTTCAGACAAAGCGGCAACCAACTAACTGGGAAATGATCTTTACCAACCTTACATCCGACAGAGGGCTAATATCCAAGATATACAAAGAACTCAAGAAGTTAAACTCCAGAGAGGCAAGTAACCCTATTAAAAAATGGGGTACAGAGCTACACAAAGAGTTCTCACCTGAAGAATATCTAATGGCTGAGAAGCACCTAAAGAGATGTTCATCATCCTTAGTCATTAGGGAAATGCAAATCAAAACAACCCTGAGATTCCATCTCACACCAGTCAGGATGGCTAAGATCAAAAACACAGGAGACAGCAGTTGTTGGCGAGGATGTGGAGAAAGAGGAACACTCCTCCACTGCTGGTGGAATTGCAGGCTGGTACAACCACTCTGGAAAGCAGTCTGGCGGCTCCTCAGAAAACTGGGCATGACACTTCCGGAGGATCCGGCTATACCACTCCTGGGCATATACCCAGAGACTTTACCTGCATGCAATAAGGACACATGCTCCACTATATTCATAGCAGCCTTATTTATAATAGCCAGAAGCTGGAAAGAACCCAGATGTCCCTCAACGGAGGAATGGATTCAGAAGATGTGGTATATTTACACAATGGAATACTACTCTGCAATTAAAAACAATGAATTCACGAAATTCCTAGGCAAATGGTCAGAACTTGAAAATATCATCCTTAGTGAGGTAACCCAATCACAAAAGATCACACATGGTATGCAGTCACTGATAAGGGGATATTGACCCAGAATCTCAGAATACCCTAGACACAATCAGCATATCAATAGATTTCTAAAAAGATGGAAGGAGAGACCCCTGGTCCTGGAAAGACTGGATGTAGGGGAACGCCAGGACAGAGTAATGAGAGGGGGTTGAACGGAGAAAAGAGGGCGGGAAGGGGGCTTATGGAACTTTCGGGGAGGGAGGAAACGGGAAAGGGGAAGTGATCTGGAATGTAAATTAAAAAAATAAAATAAAATAAAAAAAAAACTAAAAAAAAAAAAAGAAAAAGATAGAGATCGAGACAATTATTCTGCCATATTTTTCATTCTGTTACATAGAAAAAAAATCAGTTGATCTTCAATCTAAAATCTGCATTGTTTTCTTAGGGCACAAATTCTTCCTTTACATGAAAATTTAAAGGGTCAAACCAAACTAGATACATAATAAGTATTTAAAACACATGGATTACATTGATGGATTTCCTTATATTGAACCATCCCTGCATCCCTGGGATGAAGCCTACTTGATCGTGGTGAATGATCGTTTTGATGTGTTCTTGGATTCGGTTGGCAAGAATTTTTTGAGTATTTTTGCATCGATATTCATAAGAGAGATTGGCCTGAGATTCTCTTTCTTTGTTGGATCTTTGTGTGCTTTTGGTATTAGTGTAATTGTGGCTTCATAGAACGAGTTGGGTAGTGTTCCATCTGTTTCTATTTTGTGGAACAGTTTGAAGAGTATTGGTGTTAGGTCTTCTTTGAAGGTCTGATAGAATTCTGCACTAAAACCATCTGGACCTGTGCTTTTTTTGGTTGGAAGACTTCCAATGACAACTTCTATTTCTTCAGGGGTTATAGGACGGTTTAGATGGTCTATTTGATCCTGATTTAATTTTGGTACTTGGTATCTGTAAATTGAAGAAGACCTCAGAAGATGGAAAAATCTGTCATGCTCATGGATTGGCAGGATTAATATAGTAAAAATGAGCATCTTACCAAAAGTAATACACAGATTCAATGCAATCCCCATCAAAATCCCAACTCAATTCTTCATAGAGTTAGAAAGAGCAATTCAAAAATTCATCTGGAATAACAGAAAACCCAGAATAGCTAAAACTATTCTCAAGAGTAAAAGAACCTCTGGGGGAATCAGTATCCCGGACCTCAAGCTGTACTACAGAGCAATAGTGTTAAAAACTGCATGGTATTGGTACAGTAACAGACATGTAGATCAATGGAACAGAATTGAAGACCCAGAAATGAATCCACACTCCTATGGTCACTTGATCTTTGACAAAGGAGCTAAAACCATCCAGTGGAAAAAAGATAGCCTTTTCAACAAATGGTGCTGGCTCAGCTGGAGGTCAACATGCAGAAGAATGCAAATTGACCCATCCTTATCTCCTTGCACTAAGCTCAATTCTAAGTGGATCAAAGATCTCCACATAAAACCAGACACACTGAAACTAATAGAAGGGAAACTAGGGAAGAACCTTGAACATATGGGCACAGGGGAGAATTTCCTGAACAGAACTCCAATAGCTTATGCTCTAAGATCAAGAATAGACAAATGGGACCTCATTAAATTACAAAGTTTTTGCAAGGCAAAAGACACTGTCAAAAAGACAAAGCGGCAACCAACTAACTGGGAAATGATCTTTACCAACCTTACATCTGACAGAGGGCTAATATCCAATATATACAAAGAACTCAAGAAGTTAAACTCCAGAGAGGCAAGTAACCCTATTAAAAAATGGGGTACAGAACTACACAAAGAGTTCTCACCTGAAGAATATCTAATGGCTGAGAAGCACCTAAAGAGATGTTCATCATCCTTAGTCATTAGGGAAATGCAAATCAAAACAACCCTGAGATTCCATCTCACACCAGTCAGGATGGCTAAGATCAAAAACACAGGAGAAAGCAGTTGTTGGCGAGGATGTGGAGAAAGAGGAACACTCCTCCACTGCTGGTGGAATTGCAGGCTGGTACAACCACTCTGGAAAGCAGTCTGGCGGTTCCTCAGAAAACTGGGCATGACACTCCCGGAGGATCCGGCTATACCACTCCTGGGCATATACCCAGAGACTTTACCTGCATGCAATAAGGACACATGCTCCACTATGTTCATAGCAGCCTTATTTATAATAGCCAGAAGCTGGAAAGAACCCAGCTGTCCCTCAACGGAGGAATGGATTCAGAAGATGTGGTATATCTACACAATGGAATACTACTGTGCAATTAAAAACAATGAATTCACGAAATTCCTAGGCAAATGGTCAGAACTTGAAAATATCATCCTTAGTGAGGTAACCCGATCACAAAAGAACACACATGGTATGCAGTCACTGATAAGGGGATATTGACCCAGAATCTCGGAATACCCTAGACACAATCCGCATATCAATAGATTTCTAAAAAGATGGAAGGAGAGACCCCTGGTCCTGGAAAGACTGGATGTAGGGGAACGCCAGGACAGAGTTACGAGAGGGGGTTGAATGGAGAAAAGAGGGAGGGAAGGTGGCTTGTGGGACTTTCGGGGAGGGAGGATACGGGAAAGGGGAAGTGATTTGGAATGTAAATTAAAACAAAAAAACACATGGAACATATTATAAAGGCTCATTTTCATGCCTTATCCCAGCTTTCATTACAACATAATATAATTACTTCCAATATCTATTAGAGTGTTTCATAAATACAAATATAGTTGTCTATATTGAAATGGACATTGATGTACAAGAAGGCTTAATGACAAGATTTTAATTAAAATTCCCTTACAGTTTTCATTTCTTTCCTTACTTTTAGGAAGCCCTGATTTTCCATCATTCAATTTATGCCATCAAGGTATTTAGCAGATAAAAGATTTGGGAAATTTGATTGATATACTACACACAAAATATGTATAACTGATCTTTCTATCAGATGATATCTTCACAGTATTGTATGGTTTTATAATATGTTGCTAATATAATAAAATAAGTATAATAATTTGTTAGTTCAAAATAATATCGAGGATGGTATTTACTGTCTTTCCTTTAGTATATTTTATATGGATAAGCCAGTCTTCCTTTACAGATGTTGTCCAGGTCTCTTATCTTTACACAACATAAAATATTCAAATTTTTGTACCTTCTGAAGAATGACTAAAGCCATTAGACCTTTTTTTCCAGCACCTCCATGCTAATGTCAACAACCTTCTCGTTTCATTCCCCCATCTTCTTTAAAAGCAGCCTATTTTGATTGTGATAAAACCTCAAATCACTGTATTCAAGGCTGATGCCCTAAAATGGTGGCAAAAACATCTGGTGGGTGTGGAATGGCATCGTCATTCTGTGTGGGACGATGGCAGTTGTAAGGGAGAGGCAAAACGACAGCTGTAAGGAGGTTCTGAGCAGTTCCTATTTTCAGGATGTGCTGAACTCATAATTCAGGCCTAATGAATGTGTCTTTGAAATGTAACAGCCTGTTTAGATTCCTGCTTCCGCTATGGAAAAAGAACTGAATACAAAAATGGTAATGATTTCATGTAAAATTCATAAATAAAATGCAAAGACAAGGGAAATGGTTTGTCCCAGTGCTACACAATGGACTGTCATGCAATGTGAAGGATACGTAAATGGAGCTGTTATTAAAGCCTTAACTGCAGTTCATTTTATTTCAGATGGAATACAAGTAGAGCCAAAATATTTGTTAAGACCCCCTGTCTTATGCTGCACAATAAACAGATATGCTCTATTCTTCCTACAAAATAACTAGAGTGATGTCATCATCTGTGTGAGAACCAGAGGCCAGTAATCAATGTTCATGTTGGAGGGCTGGATGGAGACAACACTACTAAAATGCTTACTTGGGCAAAACTTTTTTGGGCTTGGATCATTAACAAACATGCACATCACAAGTCAGATGCTGAGATTATTTCTCTTATATCATCTAGTGCTTTACTTTAAATTATTATTATTTTAGATTTTGGAGGGGGATTATTTTGGTCTTGATCTCACTATGCAGCTGAGCATGACCTTGATTTCTGTTCCTCTTGCCTCCTATTTCCCAAATATTATGATAGTTTTAAACTCTGCCTCTTCCTACCCCCTGCTTCCCAAGTGCTAGGATTATGGGAAATACAGAACCAGGCCCAGTCTATTCCAAGATGTCGGCTGATAAGTTTGAGCAAGCAAAGACAAAGAAAACATATTTAAAAATTCAGCCAGTTCTTACAAGTTGAACCATTAAACTTGATGGAAATAGATAGTGATATAAAGGTACAAACATAGACATATTATAGACATACTGAGAGCCAAATACTTAGAATCCTTCTCATGTACATTTTTGTTTATTCTGATATTTCAAGCAAATAAGACTTAGAAAAAGTAAATGAAGAACATACTGACAACAAGGAAGTTTATCATTTGAATTTTAAATCACAAAATGAAGCAATCTTTGACCTTTCTTGTTTCTTGAAAATGAAAATGAAAATGAGACAGACCAAGGCAATATGCAGCACCTATCTGGATATTGTCATAGGATTGCTGAATTATATAGTATTTTTTATATTGTAGCAGGCATTACCAATGAGAAAAAGTCATTTTCAGATGCAAATAACAGAATAAACACATTTATGTAAAGTAGAACATAACTTTATTCAAGGGAATGAAATCAAGATATCTAGCAAGTTCTGTGCAAAATTTGTCACTTTAAAATCCACAAATTCAGAGTGTTGTGTAGTTTAATAAAAATTTGTACACCCACAGCAGATTTAATCCTAAAGTATATCTTTTTTCCTACAATTTTGAGTAAGCAAATATGACAGGAAAGTTAGTTTGACAATGGTGAAAGGAAAATAGGTGACCTGACATCAAACAAATGTTGTTATATGGCTAAAAGTAGTCCTCCTTATAAACATAACAGTTATTCAGTCCTATTGGCAGGCCCAAAGATATTTACACTGTAGTGAATTGTTGCCTCAAAGAAATCCTTCAGTAAATTAGTTTCCTCCTGAATGTTTCAATCCCTTCCAACCATATACAAACTAATAAATTGCTACAGGAATTCAGGAAAGTCATTTTAGGACTTGCAGCTAATAAACTCCTCTTGTAGAACCAGCCTTTTATATTTACAATTCACCATAGATGCTGAGAAAACTAATTATAAAAATTTCCATGAAGGTTTTAAACAGCTTTAGTACTCAAAAGCTAAACAATGACAATAGTCAAGATGTGTGTATTTCACCACAGTTCCCAAAATATGGCTTCTAAATGCTGCTTTTGATTTAAAATTTCTAGGGAGTCCTTGGAGAAATGGCTGTGCCAGACAGCAAGGAAGCTATTATATAACATTCAATAACTGAAAAGTTGTACATTGAGGTGTTCAAGGGGTGAAATGATGCAAGGGCTGAAATTTAATGTAGTAAAGAAAAGGAGGGAATATATAAAAAATAGACAAACAAGTAGGATCTGGTTAAGCCATAAACTGGATTTTATTATTTCCTCTCCTTTTGAGCAGGCTCTAAAAATTCTACAACAAATATTATTTTAAAAAAATAACTATGCCTTAAAATTATTATGTTATTTACTTATATATCTACAATAAAAATAAAAGAAGCAAACAACAACAAAACCAAATCAAATATAATCTTATCCAAGTAGATCAAATGAAAATAATAAAAGATATTAAGTATCTAAAAGACTCATTTAAAAATTTGTCTTCTGTTTCATTATATGTCACTAATCTTTATGAGTTTTTATCTGCTTTATGTATAGAGGATGTTAATTATTTTATATTAGAGAAACTTATGTTAGTTTTATTCACTGAGTCTACTTCTTTTGTAATAGTTTAGCTATACTAACATAAGAGAAAACAGTATTTTTAACTAACTCTCCAAATCTCCACTATGTTAAACTCAGTCTTAAAGAAGAAGGAAGAGACCAGGCAGTCGTGGTGGATAACTTTATTTCCAGCACTGAAGAGAAATAGGCAGGCAGATATCTGAATTTGAGGACAGCTTGTTCTACAGAAGAAGAAGAAGAAGAAGAAGAAGAAGAAGAAGAAGAAGAAGAAGAAGAAGAAGAAGAAGAAGAAGAAGAGAAGACAGCAGAAGTATATCTCTTTGAGTTTAAGACCAGTCTGCACTACAGGACATCTAGGCCTACATAGAGAAATCCTGTCTCAAAGGAGGAGGAAGAGAAAAAGGAGAAAAAGGAAGAAGAGGAGGAAATGAAAATTAAAGTCTCTTCCTTGATTCCCCTATTAATAGTGTCAGCTTGATGGGCATGGTGATACAAATAATTCTAGCACACCTGAGACTGTAAGTCAGGGGCACTGTAAGCTTGAGGCCATCCTTAATTACACAGAGAGATTCTTTCAAAGAAGAAAGGTCAGAAAAACAAAGAGTTTGCACAAATAATCACATATGATATCTATCTATTAAGTTACATGAGCCCAAGTGCTTCTCAGTATGAATGGTACTTATAGCTTAACGTAATCATGGAAGAGATAATGATAATCAAGAGCTGTTTCTCACCTGTGGAGTCTGGAATTGAATGAGCATAAACAATACAGCACAAATGTAAAAAAAAACACACACTAATGATAGAGATGGTGAATAGTTAAGTTCATTTTTTTTGTTTCTAAATGGATGTAGGACAGACTATAAATTGAGCGAGAGAAAACTTGGCATAATTTACAGGAGCATAATTACAGAAATATAGGGTACTCTAGGCCATAGAATCGGTTAACATATAATTTCCTAGTTAAAATTAGAACTTCATTGCAACACTAGTCACAATGGTCAAGATATAGAATCAACTTAACTTAGGCATCCATTAACAGAGGAATAAGCAAAGAAATATATATTATAATATATTATGCAAATATTATATTACACATCAAAGTAATATAAGCTATATATTGTATGTGTTATGTAACACACACGGACAGACACACACACATACACACATATATCAGCTATAATGAAGTGTGGCATTTTATCATTTACTGGGAATCACCACATTAGGTTAAATAAGGCAGGTCCAGAAAGTCATATTTCCTCCCATATGCAGATTCTAGATTTTATGTTGAGCTATAAAACCACTTTTATGTACATGACATGAATACAGAAAGGAAACTGGGAAAAGAAGAAAGACTTTACAACATAGAGGAAGGAGGAAGGAGGATAAAGAGAGGATATATGAGGTGAAACTGTTTGCAGTACTTTGTTGATTTTGAAAGATATTATCCTTAAGAAAACTACTATATATATATGCATATAATGAATATATTCTAATAAGTAATACAAACTTTAATTTTCCTGACAATAAATACAACATTTAATGTAGAAATTAGTTCAGAATGTGTTCAATGATTTACACCTGAAAGGTAAGAAAAATAAGGCTCATTGAAAGTTAAATGAACTCAGATGTTTTCACCCACTGTCCTTATCATTCCTAGTGAACTGAACCAATTTTTGTGCTGAACTCAAAGAAATTAGTATGAAAGTGAGATGCTTTAGTTAAAGCAGAACCATATTAGAAATTCAACATATTTATTTAGAAGTAATTTTTGCCTATACTAACAATTTGAAATCTCTCTGTCTCTCTCTCTCTGTCTCTCTCTCTCTCTCTGTGTGTGTGTCTCTCTCTCTCACTTGTTCTTGCTTTTGCTCTCTCAATCTCAAAGGAGGATAAGAAGCCAGAAAGTACTATTATGATGTGATATAAGTATCACCTGCCTATGGCCTAGGACCATATTTCTGAAATTAAAACATTTTATGGACACAAAGGGGTCCCTGAACTCAACTAAATTTTTGGAAGTTTTTATGAGCATATTTTTTCATAGAAAAAAATCAACTTTCATTAGATTGTCAAAGAAAAAATTGATGTGAAATTTAAATAAGTGAAGAGCTGCTGATTCAAATACAACTGTGTACTCAGTAACAGGGAGTATCAGAAATCATAAATATAATTTTGCCAACTATGCTCTTTAAAGTAACAATTCCTCAAAAATCAACTTCACAGGAAGACTGTACAAATACAAAGATATAAGAAATAGTGATTTATCTAGAAGTATATTACAAGATTATATTTAATAAAGTCCAAATAATGACAAACATTTGAGTATGAAATGAATTTAATGAAGTGACCATGACCAAGAGTTAAAAAATTAAAGATGGCTTACTGTGTGAAGAAAAGAAGAAAGGATTGATATGGTGAAACTGAACTACATTTAGAACTGCGTAGTATGCCAATTTAATAAGTTCAAACACAGCATTCACTTAAGCTTCTTCCAGTGTTGTATTTACTATTCTATTGCTGTGATAGAACAACATGACCATGGCAACTTGTAAAAGAAAACACTGAACTCATATTATTGTTCCAGAGAGTTAGAATCCATAATAGAAAAACAAAGATGTGGTGGCAGAAACAGCTGAGAGTTCACATCTCAACTACAAGCAGGGAGCAGAAAGCACAATGGGAGTAGCATGAGTCTTTTGAAACCTCAAAGTTCAGTCACAGGGACACAACTCTTCCAGCAAGACCACAACTCCTAATCACTTCCAAACAGTTCAACACATTAGGGACCAAGTATTCAAACATGATGAACCTATGGAGGCCATTCAAATTCAAACTACCACAGATATCCACAAACATTTTTTTTTTAATTTTTTTTTAATTTAATTTAATTTTATTTTTTTAATTTACATTCCAAATCACTTCCCCTTTCCCGTTTCCTCCCTCCCCGAAAGTCCCATAAGCCCCCTTCCCTCCCTCTTTTCTCCGTTCAACCCCCTCTCATTACTCTGTCCTGGCGTTCCCCTACATCCAGTCTTTCCAGGACCAGGGGTCTCTCCTTCCATCTTTTTAGAAATCTATTGATATGCTGATTGTGTCTAGGGTATTCTGAGATTCTGGGTCAATATCCCCTTATCAGTGACTTCATACCATGTGTGATCTTTTGTGATTGGGTTACCTCACTAAGGATGATATTTTCAAGTTCTGACCATTTGCCTAGGAATTTCGTGAATTCATTGTTTTTAATTGCAGAGTAGTATTCCATTGTGTAAATATACCACATCTTCTGAATCCATTCCTCCGTTGAGGGACATCTGGGTTCTTTCCAGCTTCTGGCTATTATAAATAAGGCTGCTATGAATATAGTGGAGCATGTGTCCTTATTGCATGCAGGTAAAGTCTCTGGGTATATGCCCAGGAGTGGTATAGCCGGATCCTCCGGAAGTGTCATGCCCAGTTTTCTGAGGAGCCGCCAGACTGCTTTCCAGAGTGGTTGTACCAGCCTGCAATTCCACCAGCAGTGGAGGAGTGTTCCTCTTTCTCCACATCCTCGCCAACAACTGCTGTCTCCTGTGTTTTTGATCTTAGCCATCCTGACTGGTGTGAGATGGAATCTCAGGGTTGTTTTGATTTGCATTTCCCTAATGACTAAGGATGATGAACATCTCTTTAGGTGCTTCTCAGCCATTAGATATTCTTCAGGTGAGAACTCTTTGTGTAGCTCTGTACCCCATTTTTTAATAGGGTTACTTGCCTCTCTGGAGTTTAACTTCTTGAGTTCTTTGTATATCTTGGATATTAGCCCTCTGTCGGATGTAAGGTTGGTAAAGATCATTTCCCAGTTAGTTGGTTGCCGCTTTGTCTTTTTGACGGTGTCTTTTGCCTTGCAAAAACTTTGTAATTTAATGAGGTCCCATTTGTCTATTCTTGATCTTAGAGTATAAGCTATTGGAGTTCTGTTCAGGAAATTCTCCCCTGTGCCCATATGTTCAAGGTTCTTCCCTAGTTTCCCTTCTATTAGTTTCAGTGTGTCTGGTTTTATGTGGAGATCTTTGATCCACTTAGAATTGAGCTTAGTGCAAGGAGATAAGGATGGGTCAATTTGCATTCTTCTGCATGTTGACCTCCAGCTGAGCCAGCACCATTTGTTGAAAAGGCTATCTTTTTTCCACTGGATGGTTTTAGCTCCTTTGTCAAAGATCAAGTGACCATAGGAGTGTGGATTCATTTCTGGGTCTTCAATTCTGTTCCATTGATCTACATGTCTGTTACTGTACCAATACCATGCAGTTTTTAACACTATTGCTCTGTAGTACAGCTTGAGGTCCGGGATACTGATTCCCCCAGAGGTTCTTTTACTCTTGAGAATAGTTTTAGCTATTCTGGGTTTTCTGTTATTCCAGATGAATTTTTGAATTGCTCTTTCTAACTCTATGAAGAATTGAGTTGGGATTTTGATGGGGATTGCATTGAATCTGTGTATTACTTTTGGTAAGATGCTCATTTTTACTATATTAATCCTGCCAAACATTTTAATCTAAGGGAACATTTGAAAAAAATTAAATTTTACTCTGTATATCTAAAAGCTTACAACATGATTCTATGAACCACAAATATACAGGTAAAACAGTTACTGACTTTATTTGTGGCAGGAACAGCTATAATCTATACACATAGGGGAAATCCCCAAAGCAGCATCATTTCATGAAGTCCTGAGGTGTCTTTTGGCATACATGTCCTCATTTTCTCCCCCACTTCCCTACCTTTGGCAACCACTATTTTAAAACCTTTTCCTTTCATTTTCTTTGGTCAGGGTATTTTATCATAGCAAGGGGGAAAATAGTGAAGACAATATCCTAAATGATTTCTTTAGAGACCAACTGATACCAAATTATCCATCTTTTTGCATGGTTTCCTCATCTAAAGAGCCTACAAATTCAACCAATCACAGATTGAAATCATACAAGAAAAATGAGTCTCCAGAGATGTCTCAGTTGGTAAAAGTGTCCTTACTGCTCTTACATAGAACTGGGGTTTGGTTCTTCATGCCTACATGTCATCCTGTACAACCATATGTAATCTACTTCCAGGAAATCTCATACCCTCTTCTGACCTCCACAAGTATCAAGCAAACATGTGGTACACATACAAACATGAAGGCAAAACACTCATGCCTGTAAAATAAAAATTTTATTCATGTGTGTAAAATAAAAGTAATCTTTTTATAGTTTAATCTTATTTTATCTTATTTTTATTAATCACTTTATTTATTTACATTTCAAATGTTGTCCCTCTTCCCAGTCTCCCCTCTGAAATAAAATATTCAAGAAAATCCTTGCTCCGTCATCTTAGCTCCGGCATCAGAGCAGACAGGGACTCCAGGTTCACAGAGATATCCCCAGTATAACATCGCTTGGGACACAGCCAGCTAGGGTGTAGCCTGCACCCAAGAGCTGGGCAGCTCTGTGGTCATCTGTGCACCAGCTCTGCTGTGGGACATTTGCCCTGCAGGTGATCCGCGCCTGGAGGGAGCGCTGCAGCCTCTGCCATCTTTGTTCCTGTGCTAGACCAGACAGGGGCTCCAGGTAAACTGAGATTTCCAAAGTATAACATTGCTTGGGACACAGCCAGCTAGGGTTCCACCTGTGCCCAAGAATGGGGCAGCTCTGTGGTCGTCTGGGTGCCAGCTCTGCAGTGGGACATCCGCCCTGCAGAGTGATCAGCAAGCACCTGGAGGGAGCACAGCAGCCTCTGTCATCTTTGCTTTGGTAATAGACCAGACAGGGACTCCAGCACACCATCTCCAAGTGGCACAGGAAGTCAGCCATCTACCCAGCTGCATGAAGGGGTCAGCTAGCACAGGTGAGACCTGCATTGCAGAGCAGAGGACCCCGTCCTGAATAGTCTGGCAGGAGACTTCCAGCTCTGGTCCCAGGTTTGGGGCCATCCTCTGCCACAGCGCACCATCTCCAAGTGGTGCAGGAAGCCACCTATCTATCCAGCTGCTCAGAGGAGTCAGCCAGCACAGGAGAGACCTGCATTGCAGAGCAGGGGAGCCGTCCTCTGCAACTGGGTACCATATCCAAGGGACACACGGAGGTAACTAACGACTCAGGAATGCAGAGAGGCCCAGTGGTATAGTAGGACCACCCCTGCTGCTAAGAAGAAACAGTCTGAAACCCTGAGGTCACAAGAGCCTAGGAACAGCCTGGAATAGGAGTCTTCTGATTACCGCGTGCACGCAGAGTTGATCTGGGTCACAGAGGTACATACCTAAATACAACTATAAGAGAGCAGGTCTTGCAGAAGTACTTACATATCAGTGTACACAGAGTGAACAGGTCTCCCAGGAGCACAGAGAAACCACAGTCAGAGACAGCAACACCAGCTGACACCAGAGATAACCAGATGGCAAAAGGCAAAGGCAAGAATACCACCAACAGAAACCAAGGCAACATGGCTCCATGGGAACCAAGTTCTCCAACAACAGCAAGTCCTGGATACCCCAACACACCGAAAAGCAAGAACTGGATATAAAATCACTGCTCATGATGCTGATGGAGGGCAGCAAGAAGGATATAAATAACTCCCTTAAAGAAATACAGGAGAACACAAGTAAACAGGGAGAAGCCCTTGAAGAACTAAGGGAAAACACAACAAAACAGGTGAAGGAATTGAACAAAGCCATCCAAGATCTAAAGATGGAGGTAGAAACAATAAAGAATTCACAAAGGGAAACAACTATGGACATAGAAAACCTAGGAAAGAAGTCAGGAGTCATGGATCCAAGCATCAAAAACAGAATACAAGAGATAGAAGAGAGAATCTCAGATGCAGAAGATACCATAGAAAGCATTGATACACCAGTCAAAGAAAATGAAAAATGCAAAAAATTCCTGACCCAAAACATCCAGGAAATCCAGGACAAAATGAGAAAACCAAACCTAAGGATTATAGGTATAGAAAAGAATGAAGATTTCCAAATTAAAGGGCCAGTAAATGTCTTCAACAAAATTATAGAAGAAAACTTCCCTAACCTAAAGAAAGAGATGCCCATGAACATACAGGAAGCCTATAGAACTCCAAACAGATTTGACCAGAAAAGAAATTCCTCCCATAACATAATAACTAAAACACCAAATGTACTAAACAAAGAAAAAATATTAAAAGCAGTAAGGGAAAAAGGTCAAGTAACATATAAAGGTAGACCTATCAGAATTACACCGGACTGGCTCACCAGAGACTATGAAAGCCAGAAGATCCTGGGCAGATGTCATACAGACCCTAAGGGAACACAAATGCCAACCTATATCCAGCAAATCTCTCAATTACCATAGATGGACAAACCAAGGTATTTCATGACAAAAACAAATTTACACAGTATCTTTCCACAAATCCAGCCCTTCAAAGGATAATGAATCAAAACACCAACAAGGGGAGAGAAACTATACACTAGAAAAAACAAGAAATTAATCCTCTTCCAACAAACCCAAAAAAAGATAACCACAGAAACATAAAAATTATATCAAAAATAGGAGGAAGCAACAATCACTTTTCCTTAATATCTCTTAACATCAATGGACTCAATTCCCCAATAAAAAGACATAGACTAATAGACTGGATACATAAACAAGACCCAACATTTTGCTGCATATAGGAAATACATCTCAATGTCAAAGACAAATACTACCTCAGAGTAAAGGGTTAGAAAACAGTTTTCCAAGCAAATGGTCCCAGGAAACAAGCTGGAGTAGCCATAATATCTGATAAAATAGACTTTCAACCAAAAGTCATCAAAAAAGACATGGAAGGACACTTTATACTCATCAAAGAAAAAAAATCTACCAGGAAGAACTCTCAATTCTGAACATCTATGCTCCAAATATACGGGCACCATCATTTGTAAAAGAAACCTTAATAAAGCTTAAAGTACACATCATACCCTACACAGTAATTGTGGGTGACTTCAACACCCCACTCTCCTTAATGGACAGATCATGGAAACACAAACTAAACAGAGACACAGTAAAACTAACAGAAGTTTTGGACTAAATGAATTTAATAGATATCTATAGAAAATTTCATCCTAAATCAAAAGAATATACCTTCTTCTCAGCACCTCATGGCACCTTCTCCAAAACTGTCCATATAATTGGTCACAAAACAAGACCTCAACAGATAGAAAAACACTGAACTAATTCCATGCCTCCTATCAGATCACTATGGAGAAAGTGTGGTCTTCAACAGCAACAAAAACAACAGAAAGCCCACATACACATGGAAGCTGGACAATGCTCTACTCAATGATACCTTGCTCAAGGAAGAAATAAGGAAAGAACTGAAAACCTTTTTATAGTTAAATGATAATGAAGGCACAACATATACAAATTTATGGGACACATTGAAAGCAGTGCTAAGAGGAAAATTCATAGCTCTGAGTGCCTTCAAAAAGAAATTGGAGAGAGCATACAGTAGCAGCTTAATAGCACACCTGAAAGCTTTAGAACATGAAGAAGCTAATACACCCAAGAGGAGTAGAAGGCAGGAAATCATCAAACTCAGGGCTGAAATTAACCAAGTAGAAACAAAAAGAACTATTCAAAGAATCAACAAAACCAGGAGTTGGTTCTTTGAGAAAATCAACAAGATAGATAAACCTTTAGCCAGACTAACCAGAGGGCACAGAGATAGTATCCAAATTAATAAAATCAGAAACGAAAAGGGAGAGATAACAACAGAAACTGAGGAAATTCAAAAAATCATCAGATCCTACTACAAAAACCTGTATTCAACACAACTAGAAAATCTTGAGGAAATGGACAATTTCCTTGACAGATACCAAGTACCAAAATTAAATCAGGATCAAATAGACCATCTAAACCATCCTATAACCCCTGAAGAAATAGAAGTTGTCATTGGAAGTCTTCCAACCAAAAAAAGCACAGGTCCAGATGGTTTTAGTGCAGAATTCTATCAGACCTTCAAAGAAGACCTAACACCAATACTCTTCAAACTATTCCACAAAATAGAAACAGAAGGAACACTACCCAACTCGTTCTATGAAGCCACAATTACACTAATACCAAAAGCACACAAAGATCTGACAAAGAAAGAGAATCTCAGGCCAATCTCTCTTATGAATATCGATGCAAAAATACTCAATAAAATTCTTGCCAACCGAATCCAAGAACACATCCAAACGATCATTCACCATGATCAAGTAGGCTTCATCCCAGAGATGCAGGGATGGTTCAATATAAGGAAATCCATCAATGTAATCCACTACATAAACAAACTCAAAGAAAAAAAAAACACATGGTCATTTCACTAGATGCTGAAGAAGCATTTGACAAAATTCAGCATCCTTTCATGTTAACGGTCTTGGAACGAACAGGAATGCAAGGCCCATACCTAAACATAGTAAAAGCAATATACAGCAAACCAGTAGGCAACATCAAACTAAATAGAGAGAAACTTGAAGTAATCCCACTAAAATCAGGAACTAGACAAGGCTGCCCTCTCTCTCCATATTTATTCAATATAGTACTTGAAGTTCTAGCTAGAGCAATTAGACAACAAAAGGAGGTCAAAGCGATACTTGGAAAGGAAGAAGTCAAATTATCACTATTTGCAGATGATGTGATAGTATACTTAAGTGACCCAAAAAACTCCACCAGAGAACTCCTATAGCTGATTAACAACTTCAGCAAAGTGGCCAGATATAAAATTAATTCAAGCAAGTCAGTAGCCTTCCTATACTCAAAGAATAAACAGGTTGAGAAAGAAATTAGGGAAATGACACCCTTCACAATAGACGCAAACCATATAAAGTATCTTGGTGTGACTCTAACCAAACAAATGAAAGATCTATATGACAAGAACTTCAAGTCTCTGAAGAAAGACATCGAAGAAGACCTCAGAATATGGAAAGATCTTTCATGCTCATGGATTGGCAGGATTAATATAGTAAAAATGGATATCCTGCCAAAAGCAATATACAGATTCAATGCAATCCCCATGAAAATCCCAACTCCATTCTTCATAGAGTTAGAAAGAGCATTCTCAAATTCATCTGGAATAAAAAAAACCCAGGATAGCTAAAACTATTCTCAACAGTAAAAGAACTTCTGGGGGAATCAGTATCCCCGATCTCAAGCAGTACTACAGAGTGATAGTGTTAAAAACTGCATGGTATTGGTACAGTGACAGGCAGGTAGATCAGTGGAACAGAATTGAAGACCCAGAAATAAACCCACATACCCACATACAGATGGTCACTTGATCTTTGACAAAGGAGCTAAAACCATCCAGTGGAAAAAAGATAGCCTTTTCAACAGATGGTGCTGGTTCAACTGGAGGTCATCATGCAGAAGAATGCAAATCGATCCATTCTTATCTTCTTGTACTAAGCTCAAGTCCAAGTGGATCAAGGACCTCCACATAAAACCAGAAACACTGAAACTAATAGAAAAGAAACCCGGGAAGAGCCTTGAGCACATGGGCACAGGGGAGAATTTCCTGAACAGAATACAAATAGCTTATGCTCTAAGATCAAGAATTGACAAATGGGATCTCATAAAATTACAAAGTTTCTGTAAGGCAAAGGACACTGTCAAAAGGAAAAAACAGCAATCAACAAATTGGTAAAAGATCTTTACCAACCCTACATCCGACAGAGTGCTAATATCCAAGATATACAAAGAACTCAAGAAGGTAGAGTCCAGAGAGCTAAATAACCCTATTAAAAATGGGGTACAGAGCCAAACAATTTTCACCTGAGGAATATTGAATGGCTGAGAAACACCTAAAGAAATGTTCAACATCCTTAGTCATCAGGGAAATGCAAATCAAAACAACCCTGAGATTTTACCTCACACCAGTCAGAATGGCTAAGATCAAAAAACTCAGGAGACAGCCAGTGCTGGCAAGGATATGGAGAAAGAAAGAGGAACACTCCTCCACTGCTGGTGGGATTGCAAGCTGGTGAAACCACTCTGAAAATCTGTTTGGCAGTTCCTCAGAAAACTTGGCATAATACTACTGGAGGACCCAGGTATACCACTCCTGGGCATATACCCAGAAGATGCTCCAACATGTAATAAGGACTCATGCTCCACTATGTTCATAGCAGCCTTATTTATAATAGCCAGAAGCTGGAAAGAACCCAGATGTCCCTCAAGGAGGAATGGATACAGAAAATGTGGTATATTTACACTATGGAATACTACTCAGCTATTAAACACAATGAATTCATGAAATTCTTAGCCAAGTGAGTGGAACTGGAGAATGTCATCCTGAGTGAGGTGACCCATTCACAAAAGATCACACAAGATATGCACTCACTGATTAGCAGATATTAGCCCAGAAGCTTGGAATACCCAAGGAACAATTCACATATCAAAGGATACCCAAGAAGAAGGAAGGAGAGGTGCCTGGTCCTGGAAGGGCTCAATGTGGCCGTGTAGGGGAATACCAGGAAGGGGAGGCAGGAGTGGGTTGGTTAGGGAGCAGAGGGAGGGAAGAGGGCATATGGAACTTTTGGGGAGGGGGGAACCAGTAAGAGGGAAATCATTTGAAATGTAAACAAAGAATATATCTAATAAAAAAAGAAAATCCTTAAAAATATAAAATAACAATTATTTACATAGAGTATATTATCATTTGTGTCTTGAGTAATCTAGAGAAGAATCAATATTAATGGGAAGATTGTATAGATTATATGCAAAAGTAATATTATTTTATATAGGGGTCTTCATCATCTGAGGATGTTGGTGGTCATTAAAGACTTGAAAATAAAACCACATTGATGCCCAAGGATTACACATTCAAAAGTTTCAGTGTCCATAATTACAGTTTTATAGGTATATAGCTATATTCATTTACTTGTAACTTGAATAGTTATAACAAATACCTTATTTGTGTCCAGCATACCAATAGATACATATACATCTATATGTATTTACATAGTCATTCTTTGGTGGTTTTCCTCCATTCTGTATATTAATAATTTATAGAAACCTAAATAGTTTATAACAAAAATGAGCTTTTATTCCCACTGCTGTTCTAAACTGATTCAGGAAGGATCTTCCTGAAATTACATGAAAATGGGAATTCTAAGGAGAAACAGCACATATTAGTTTTTGTGTATGTCAGTTAGTTAATAATTATTTATACAACAGGTTTTTTTAAAATTCAAAAGGAGATGACTTTAGTACTATTAAAAGTGTTACATAAATGCCAAGAGAAGAGCTACCCCGCCCCCTGAACACCCCCCCCCCAAAGGCAGGATGGCTTTCATTTAAAATCTTGCCTCCAGATAAAATATAGTTTTAGGAGAAAGGAAGAAACAGAGTGGATGTGGGGAGAGAAGAAAGCAAAGTAGCAAAGGGGAGAGAGAGAGAGAGAGAGAGAGAGAGAGAGAACCCAATCTCCATAAATAATTTACTGCTAGCTTATAAACAATAGCACAACACAGTATGAAAGTCAAAGGGAGTTTTTAGATGCCATAAAGCCACTGAAAAGTGCACTTGCTGCAGCAAGTCTTACTGTGAGCTTTGATGGGCTGGGAAAGAAACTACTAAGGTGAGGTTATCAGACAACAGAAAACAATTTACTTCATATGGAGAAGTAGATTCACTGCTGTGCATCTGACATAGGTAAATGGCAATTTAAAAACAGAGTTACACAATGTGAGCTAGCTGAGAGAATGAATGATGGATTCTCCTGTTGACTAGAGCTAACGCAAAATGCATGATCTTCTGAAAAACAAGTTTTTCAGTATGGCACCATGGACAATTCAGCCCAGATAATTCTTGGGTAGGGGTTGTCATATATAGTTAAGAATGTTTAGTGGCTAATACTCACTGGGTCCTAGAAAGAACCCCTACCCTTGCATACCTGCTATGTCAATGAAAATGTCTCGAGATATTGTCACATGTTCCTCAGGGAAGTAAAATCATGCCCTATTGAGAATTTGATCTAATGGAAAGAAGACAGGCATGGTGAAATTACAGCACTCAAGAAGCTAAGGTAAGAAGATTGTGAGGTCAAGGCTAGCCCAGGTTATGTAGAAAGATCCAAGACAGTTTATTACATGGTGAGACCCTGCCTTGATTAAAAAAAAAAGAATAAAATGAAAATGAAGTCAAACTTCATGAAAACATTACAAATTCAAATGGTGGCATTATTTACACGTCTAATTGGATGTTAGTACAATTTGCTTTCTTTGTAGATCCAAAAGTGAATCCTGAGGAATACCACTTGTTATTTCTCACAGTTTTTCCAACTAAACCCCCTACAACCAAGCAAAGTAAGCCAAGTAGGCCTAGATTCTATTTCTGATCACATAGAGTTCAGAAAATATGACATGAATGCAGCAAATAACAAGATGAATTGCAGACAGGTGTCTAAACACTTGTGATTGGTTTTCCTGTTACTATTTTGACAAACATTGTATGCAAAGTAGTTTTCTTGGTTGAAAAGGAAGAGAAACCTAATACAGTACAACTCTATTAATATTGAATCCAGGCAACTATTCAAATTACAAAGCCCTGCTGGGAAGAATATATACTCACACTCATAAACAATGCATAAATGAGGCAGATTTGGGAGGAACAAAATTTGAAATTCTGATTAAAATATGCTAGGAGTAAGCAAAACGACACAAGAATGTAATTGAACACAAATGCTTCTACTCTGTCACATCTCCCAAATGTGTTTGATGAAAGGCCTGTTATTTTAAAGTGTTAGTCTGTAGATCTTTATCCATTCTGTGGTTTGTACTGTTATACATGGAATGTGTATGAATACAATTTGATTGTTAACATTTTAAACTCTGCTACAATCTTCTTATCACTAAGTCCAGAACCTGCAAGTCAAATGAATGACAGAATTAATGTACCTAACAAGATACTGTCTTGTATTGCTTCATAAAGCTTTCAGCTAGTAAGCCATTAATGTTTGAATATAAATTTATTGACCTATATTGAGATGCACTACAGGTTGATTGTATTGACTGAATTCAAATGAGTCCATAGGAACATGTTGGTCAATAAATGTTGATCCAAATTATAAAGATCAGCAGGGTCAAGTGTAATGAAGTTTGTGATAAGCTATGCGCTATGTCTTTTGTTAAGGGGCATTGCCACTAGGAATAAAACTAAAGTTTTAATAGTATATTACTGTTGATACTCACTTGCAGATAAAGCCCTTAAATGAATACATAGATGCAATCAAGGATATGCTGATATGTCACTTAGCAATAATAGTATTAACTTGTTTCAGAATGTTTTGAACTACCAAAATAATGAAACTGTATTGTATAGGTCCTATTAGCCACATCTAATCTGATTAGTGGGTACTAACAACATTGAAGTTAATTCATTCCCAATTTGGAAAAAGAAAAAGACCTCTTAATTTATAGAGGTGAATAATTGTTTGGCTATTTAAATTTCACAGCGAATGAGGCAGTAAACAAGTAAAACATGAATTCCAATGATGGGAAATAATTATTGTTAGTTAATAGTGAATATGGAATTCAAAACCACACAAATCTGGATTCAAAATACAGAGTCTCAAGAAGTACACTATACTAAGAATTCCAAGAAAGAATTAGACTCCTCAGGACTTGGAAGGTATTTCTAGTAAAGAGATAGGAAAATACAGAAGCTAAGAGAGAAGAAAGATGATATATTTGAGTAATAAGAAGTAAACCCTGGTGGCAAGAGACTAGGAAGTATGGGCAGGAATGGATTGCAGACATGTGTGCAGGGGGCCTCAAGCCTGTTCCTGTATGCTCTTTGGATGGTGGCTTAGTCTCTGGGAGCTCTCAGTCTTGTCTGGCCCCAGTGGGAGAGGATGTCCCTAATCTTATTGAGACTTGATGAACCAGAGAAAGGGAATGCCCAGGGGCAGGGGGGAGTATCACCTCAGAGGTGAAGGGAAGGGAGATAGGGTAAAGAACTCTGGTAGGGGGCAACTTTTGGGATATAAATAAACAAAATAATCAAAAATAAAAGAAGGAGCAGACATATGTGTCTAGATTTTATTCTTCTTTATTTCTTTTATTCCTGTTTTCAATTTTGTTTGAAATCATCTGCGATTTGTCTTCCTGCTTTTAAACATTTTTCTCTTGGCCTACATGGAATTGTTTCATAACAATTAAGGAAAAAAATATTATACCTCACCTCAATCTCATTCCTCCCTCCCTGTGGAAAAGGAATTTGGCCAAAACACTTCATACTTCACTAATATCTGCTAACAGAATTTGAAATACTTTGAACAGAATATTGCTGATTTTTCTTAGGATTTTTTGGCAAACAAATCAGGAATTTGGGAATTCTAGGGTGTGGCCTATGGTATTACACAAAATGCAAACTGAGGAATTGCCAGAAACGGAGAGACTTTATAATAAAATAGTGCCTTTTGTTTAATTGATGAGCATCATCACTTATTATTTTTGAATAGATAAAAGCTCTAATAGATAATGTTTGGTCTTCAAACTTACAAGTTAATTTGTTAAGTCAACATGGAGTGATTAATTTTTTCAATATGTCATCAAAAGTCACCAAAATAGAAACTATGCAGACCCTATTAACTACAGCAAAGCCAAACAAGAAATTTACAAACATAAGACAGAAACGTTTATGCGTGAGTAAATTCAAAATGTCCTTCTAAATAATTTCCATTAGAGAAAAGATCAAACAGAAATATTTATTTCATTAACTACAAAGACTAGCAAAAATAAAAGCACATATTACAGTGTGGAAGAAAACCAGAATCAGCTGAAGAGAAAACATGCAAATATTAGTACACACAAAGATGAAGGACAAATGACCCAACTGCATGATATTCAACAAAAACAATAATAATAAAAACATGGGGCTGAGGAGATGCTCAGTGGGTAAAATGCAAGCATGAGGACCTGAGTTAAAATCCCCACACCCACATAAAAAGTACCCTCAAACATCCGTAACTCTAGAGCAGGAGACCAAGAAAGTCAACTTCCTGACACTTTGTGGACATTCAGTTTAGCCCAAATGGTGAGCTATCCATGCAGTAAAGAAACCCTGACTCAAAAACTAAGGTGAAGAGTGATCAAGGAAAATACTCCAACACTGACCTCTATATTTTACAAGTGCACACTCCCGAATGTAAATGTGTGCACACACATAAATGTGCAAAAAACATTCACACACATAATGCAGAGAAAATGTCTAATGAAAGAAAAAAGCAGGTGACAATAAATAGCAATGAAGAAGCCAGTGAGACAACAATCATGAAAGAAGCAATCAAGTAGATAAATTTTGCATAGCACTTGTAGTAGTCCAAACTTTTAATCCTCACACACAGAAGTTAGAGACCAGAAAATTGCAAGGTCAATCTAGGTCACCTAGCGAATTCAAGGCTCACCTCAAAATGAAGAAACAAAAATGAAGAAAAAGAAAAAAAACAGAAAGTGAAAAAGAAAACAACAGACATTTCAAAGACATTTTAAAAACTGGTTCATTATCATAGAATTTTATAGATGTGTGTTCTTATAATATTATGAGGGCAAGTAATTCCTGTGGTACATCATCTCTATACAATCAGAGATAGGGAGGAAAACATCTCAAATTATTTCATGAACCAGCCTCATGTCTGTTTCCCAAGCTATGGAAAAGTACTACACATAAAACCGTACACTCATATACAATGCAATGTACCCCAATAAATCAATATCAGATGAATCAGTAAAAATTCGCTCAAGGAGTTACCAAGTCAGGTCTAAACTAGCCTCATATTAAAGCAAGCATGGACTTTATAAGAAATATCCTCCAAAACAATTCTAGGAATTCAAGAATCATGCAATATGATTGTCCAGAAGAAACTATCCATATTTGCACATAAATACCAAGTCAATGTTAAGTATAAATAGCTATTTCTGATAGAAAATAGAAACAAGAACAAGAAAAACAATAAAAAATTTCTATATATTAGGCATGCTTTTCAATATTACAATTATTTGCAGAATTATCTATTGGGAAAACTATTTATAGGCAGATATATATATACACACACACACACACACACACACACACAGAGAGAGAGAGAGAGAGAGAGAGAGAAAGAGAGAGAGAGAGAGAGAGAGAGAGAGAGAGAGAAAGTTCAGACACCAGAGAGATGGTTTAGTGGTAGAAAGTACATGTTGCTATTTTAGAAGGCCCAGGTCCAATTTTCAATTCTTACAGTGGGGCTAACAACTGTCTATAACTTCAGTTCCAGGGATCTGATGCCTTTGTCTGGCCTCTGTGGGTACCAGTATGCACTTGGTGCACATACACACGTGCAGACAAAAGTCCATCTGTGTAAAATAGAAATAAATATATTTTTAGACAATGTTTTTCTATGTCGTCCTGGGTATTCCAGAACTTCCTACATAGACCAGGGTAGACTTGAACTCACATAGATTCACCTGTGTCTGGCTTCCAAGTGCTATGATTAAAGGCACGCACCACCATACTAAGCTAAATAAATATTTTTTTTATTATTTATTTTATTTTATTTTTTTAAATTACATTCCAAATCACTTCCCCTTTCCCGATTCCTTCCTCCCCTAAAGTCCCATAAGCCCCCTTCCCTCCCTCTTTTCTCCATTCAATCCCCTCTCGTAACTCTGTCCTGGCGTTCCCCTACATCCAGTCTTTCCAGGACCAGGGGTCTCTCCTTCCATCTTTTTAGAAATCTATTGATATACTGATTGTGTCTAGGGTATTCCGAGATTCTGGGTCAATATCCCCTTATCAGTGACTGCATACCATGTGTGTTCTTTTGTGATTGGGTTACCTCACTAAGGATGATATTATCAAGATCTGACCATTTGCCTAGGAATTTCGTGAATTCATTGTTTTTAATTGCAGAGTAGTATTCCATTGTGTAGATATACCACATCTTCTGAATCCATTCCTCCGTTGAGGGACATCTGGGTTCTTTCCAGCTTCTGGCTATTATAAATAAGGCTGCTATGAACATAGTGGAGCATGTGTCCTTATTGCATGCAGGTAAAGTCTCTGGGTATATGCCCAGGAGTGGTATAGCCGGATCCTCCGGGAGTGTCATGCCCAGTTTTCTGAGGAACCGCCAGACTGCTTTCCAGAGTGGTTGTACCAGCCTGCAATTCCACCAGCAGTGGAGGAGTGTTCCTCTTTCTCCACATCCTCGCCAACAACTGCTGTCTCCTGTGTTTTTGATCTTAGCCATCCTGACTGGTGTGAGATGGAATCTCAGGGTTGTTTTGATTTGCATTTCCCTAATGACTAAGGATGATGAGCATCTCTTTAGGTGCTTCTCAGCCATTAGATATTCTTCAGGTGAGAACTCTTTGTGTAGCTCTGTACCCCATTTTTTAATAGGGTTACTTGCCTCTCTGGAGTTTAACTTCTTGAGTTCTTTGTATATATTGGATATTAGCCCTCTGTCGGATGTAAGGTTGGTAAAGATCATTTCCCAGTTAGTTGGTTGCCGCTTTGTCTTTTTGACGGTGTCTTTTGCCTTGCAAAAACTTTGTAATTTAATGAGGTCCCATTTGTCTATTCTTGATCTTAGAGCATAAGCTAGTGGAGTTCTGTTCAGGAAATTCTCCCCTGTGCCCATATGTTCAAGGTTCTTCCCTAGTTTCCCTTCTATTAGTTTCAGTGTGTCTGGTTTTATGTGGAGATCTTTGATCCACTTAGAATTGAGCTTAGTGCAAGGAGATAAGGATGGGTCAATTTGCATTCTTCTGCATGTTGACCTCCAGCTGAGCCAGCACCATTTGTTGAAAAGGCTATCTTTTTTCCACTGGATGGTTTTAGCTCCTTTGTCAAAGATCAAGTGACCATAGGAGTGTGGATTCATTTCTGGGTCTTCAATTCTGTTCCATTGATCTACATGTCTGTTACTGTACCAATACCATGCAGTTTTTAACACTATTGCTCTGTAGTACAGCTTGAGGTCCGGGATACTGATTCCCCCAGAGGTTCTTTTACTCTGGAGAATAGTTTTAGCTATTCTGGGTTTTCTGTTATTCCAGATGAATTTTTGAATTGCTCTTTCTAACTCTATGAAGAATTGAGTTGGGATTTTGATGGGGATTGCATTGAATCTGTGTATTACTTTTGGTAAGATGCTCATTTTTACTATATTAATCCTGCCAATCCATGAGCATGGCAGATTTTTCCATCTTCTGAGGTCTTCTTCAATTTCTTTCTTCAGAGACTTGAAGTTCTTGTCATACAGATCTTTCACTTGTTTGGTTAGAGTCACGCCAAGATACTTAATATGGTTTGTGGCTATCGTGAAGGGTATTATTTCTCTTACTTCTTTCTCAGCCTGCTTATCCTTTGAGTATAGGAAGGCTTCTGACTTGCTTGAGTTGATTTTATATCCGGCCACTTTGCTGAAGTCGTTTATCAGCTGTAGGAGTTCTCTGGTGGGGTTCTTTGGGTCGCTTAAGTATACTATCATATCGTCTGCAAATAGTGATAGTTTGACTTCTTCCTTTCCAATTTGTATCCCTTTGACCTCTTTTTGTTGTCTAATTGCTCTAGCTAGAACTTCAAGTACTATATTGAAAAGTATGGATAGAGAGGGCAGCCTTGTCTAGTCCCTGATTTTAGTGGGATTGCTTCAAGTTTCTCTCCATTTAGATTGATGCTGGCTACCGGTTTGCTGTAAATTGCTTTTACTATGTTTAGATATGGGCCTTGAATTCCTGATCTTTCCAAGACCTTTAGCATGAAAGGATGCTGAATTTTGTCAAATGCTTTCTCAGCATCTAATGAGATGACCATGTGGTTTTTTTCTTTGAGATTGTTTATGTAGTGGATTACATTGATGGATTTCCTTATATTGAACCATCCCTGCATCCCTGGGATGAAGCCTACTTGATCGTGGTGAATGATCGTTTTGATGTGTTCTTGGATTCGGTTGGCAAGAATTTTATTGAGTATTTTTGCATCGATATTCATAAGAGAGATTGGCCTGAGATTCTCTTTCTTCGTCGGATCTTTGTGTGCTTTTGGTATTAGTGTAATTGTGGCTTCATAGAACGAGTTGGGTAGTGTTCCTTCTGTTTCTATTTTGTGGAACAGTTTGAAGAGTATTGGTGTTAGGTCTTCTTTGAAGGTCTGATAGAATTCTGCACTAAAACCATCTGGACCTGTGCTTTTTTTGGTTGGAAGACTTCCAATGACAATTTCTATTTCTTCAGGTGTTATAGGACGGTTTAGATGGTCTATTTGATCCTGATTTAATTTTGGTACTTGGTATCTGTCAAGGAAATTGTCCATTTCCTCAAGATTTTCTAGTTGTGTTGAATACAGGTTTTTGTAGTAGGATCTGATGATTTTTTGAATTTCCTCAGTTTCTGTTGTTATCTCTCCCTTTTCGTTTCTGATTTTATTAATTTGGATACTATCTCTGTGCTCTCTGGTTAGTCTGGCTAAGGGCTTATCTATCTTGTTGATTTTCTCAAAGAACCAACTCCTCGTTTTGTTGATTCTTTGTATGGTTTTATTTGTTTCTACTTGATTGATTTCAGCCCTGAGTTTGATGATTTCCTGCCTTCTACTCCTCTTTGGTGTATTTGCTTCTTTTTGTTCCAGGGCTTTCAGGTGTGCCATTAAGCTGTTAGTGTATGCTGTCTCCCGTTTCTTTTTGGCGGCACTCAGGGCTATGAATTTTCCTCTTAGCACTGCTTTCATTGTGTTCCATAAATTAGGGTATGTTGTGCCTTCATTTTCATTAACTTTCAAAAAGTCTTTGATTTCTTTCTTTATTTCCACCTTGACCAAGTTATCATTGAGTAGAGCATTGTTCAGCCTCCATGTGTACGTGGGTTTTCTTTTGTTTTTGTTGCCATTGAAGACCACCCTTTTTCCATAGTGATCTGATAGGAGGCATGGGATTATTTCTATCTTCTTGTATCTGTTGAGGTCTGATTTGTGACCAATTATATGGTCAATTTTGGAGAAGGTACCATGAGGAGCTGAGAAGAAGGTGTATTCTTTAGCTCTAGGATGAAATGTTCTATATATATCAGTTAGTTCCATTTGGTCCAAGGCTTCAATTAGATTCACTGTGTCCCTGTTTAGTTTCTGCTTTCCTGAACGATCCATTTCAGAGAGCGGTATGTTGAAGTCACCCACTATTATTGTGTGCGGTGCGATGTGTGCTTTGAGTTTTAGTAAAGTTTCTTTTACGAATGAGGGTGCCCTTGCATTTGGAGCATAGATATTCAGAATTGAGAGTTCTTGATGGTGAATTTTTCCCTTGATCAGTATGTAGTGTCCTTCTGAGTCTTTTTTGATGACTTTAGGTTGAAAATCAATTTTATCTGATATTAGGATGGCTACTCCACCTCGTTTCTTGGGGCCATTTGCTTGTAAAATTGTTTTCCAGCCTTTTACTCTGAGGTAGTGTTTGTCTTTGACACAGAGGTGTGTTTCCTGCATGCAGCAAAATGCTGGGTCCTGTTTACGTATCCAGTCTGCTAGTCTATGTCTTTAATTGGGGAATTGAGACCATTGATATTAAGAGAGATTAAGGCATAGTGATTATTGCCATCTGCCATTCTTGATGCTATCTTTATGTTTGAGTGGTTATCTACTTTTGGGTTTGATTCAAGAAGGTTATTATCTCATTTTTTCCAGGGTGTTGTTTCTCTCCCTGTATTGGAGGTTTCCACCTATTATCCGTTGCAGGACAGGATTTGTGGAAAGATATTGTGAAAATTTGGTTTTATCATGGAATATCTTGGTCTCTCCATCTATGGTGATTGAGAGTTTTGCTGGGTATAGTAGTCTAGGCTGGCATTTGTGCTGTCTTAGTGTCTGCATGAGATCTGCCCAGGATCTTCTGGCTTTCATAGTCTCTGGTGAGAAGTCTGATGTGATTTGGATAGGTCTTCCTTTGTATGTTACTTGGCCCTTTTCTCTTACTGCTTTTAGTATTCTTTCTTTGTTTAGAACATTCGGTGTTTTGATTATTATGTGACGGGAGGTATTTCTCTTCTGGTCCAGTCTGTTTGGAGTTCTGTAGGCTTCTTGTATGTTCATCGGCATCTCTCTCTTTAAGTTAGGGAAGTTTTCCTCCATAATTTTGTTGAAGATGTTTACTGGCCCTTTAAGTTGCAAATCTTCACTCTCATCTATACCTATAATCCTTAGGTTTGGTCTTCTCATTGTGTCCTGGATTTCCTGGATGTTTTGGGTTACACGTTTTTTGCATTTTGCATTTTCTTTGACTGTTGAGTCGATGCTTTCTATGGAATCTTCAGCACCTGAGATTCTTTCTTCCATCTCTTGTATTCTATTGTTGATGTTTGCATCTATGACTCCTGATTTCTTCCCAAGGTTTTCTATCTCCAAAGTTGTCTCCCTTTGTGATTTCTTAGTTGTTTCTACTTCCTTTTTTAGTTCCTGGATGGATTTGCTGAGATCCTTCACTTGTTTGTTTGTATTTTCCTGTATTTCTTTAAGGTATTTTTGCATTGCCTCTTTCAGGATTTCTTCCTGATGACCCACGTTCTCCTGCATTTCTCTGAGTGATTTTTGTGTTTCCTCCTCATGGGAATCCATCTGTTGATCCATTGTCTCCTGCATTTCTTTAAGCAGTTCTCGTGTTTCCTTTGTAAGGGCATCTAACCGTTGATTCATTTCTTTAAGCAATTTTTGTGTTGCCTCCTTATGGGCATCCGTCTGTTGACCCATATTCTTCTGCATTTCTTTATGCAAATTTTGTGATTCCTTTGTGAGTGCATCTACCCATTGATTCATCTCGTTAAGCGATTTTTGTGTTGTCTCCTTGTGCGCCTCCATCTTTTGATCCATGTTCTCCCGCATTTCTCTAAGCGATTTTTGTGTTTCCTTTGTAAGGGCTTCTAACCGTTGATTCATGGTCTCCTGTAACTCTTTATGAGATTTATTTGTGTCCTTTTTGTGATCCTCTAATAGCATCATGAGAAGTGATTTTAAATCCAGATCTTGTCTTTCGGGTGTGGTGGGGTATCCAGGATTTGCTGCTGTTGGAGAGTTGGGTTCGGATGGTCTCACATTACTTTGATTTCTGTTAGTAACATTCCTATGTTTGCCTTTTGCCATCTGGATACCTCTGATGTTAGTTGGTCCTGCTGCCACTGGCTGTTGGTTGGACCTCCTGTGAGCCTGCAAAGCTATTTCTGCCCCCCCTGGATTGCCAGGATTCCCCTGGCACTGATTTCTGGGGCCTGCCTGCTCCTGAGTGACTTTGGAGCCCTAATGTGCCTTGCCCCAAGTGATCTTATATTGGGGAGGCCTTGCACATCCAAAGGCTCAGCCTAGTGGATTCCTGGAGCAGAGGTCGCCAAAGGGAGGCTGGTAGGCTCCTGCCCTGTGCATGGGTGACTGATCTCTCCTGGGGGTGGAGGGGGCGTCCCTCTGCCAGGCAGAAGTCCCACAGCAGAGCTAGCAAGCTGGTTACTGCAGATCTGCCCAGCACTTGGGAGCCTCATACATACAAACCGCCCGAGACCCAAGCGATATTAAGCCTGTCTGTCTCAGAACCTGGCTGTCCCAACTTCCCAGTCACTGGAGCAAAGATGGCGGAGGGCACTCTCCGTGGCGCCGCTCACCCTGCAGAAGTGATGGCCTGCCGATCTGTCACCCAGACGACCACAGCGCTGACCTGTTCTCAGGCACAGACGGAAGCCCCAACAGGCTGTGTCTCAAGTGATGTTATATTGGGGATAGGGAGCTTGGGGTACCTGTCTCTTCAGTGCAGTCTGCGGGAACAGAGGTTGCAGAAGGAGAGCTGGTAGGCTCCCGCCCAGTGTGGGGTCCCTCTGCCAGGCAGAAGTCCCACAGCAGAGCTGGCGCGCTGGTTACTGCAGATCAGCCCAGCACTTGGGAGCCGCATACACACAAGCCGCCCGAGACCCAAGCGATATTATGCCTGTCTGTCTCAGAACCTGGCTGTCCCAACTTCCCAGTCACTGGAGCAAAGATGGCGGAGTGCAATCTGCACACTCTCCGTGGCACTGCTCACCCTGCAGACACGATGGCCTGCCGATCTGGCACCCAGACGACCACAGTGCTGACCCGTTCTCGGGCACAGACGGAAGCCCCAACAGGCCGTGTCCCAAGTGATGTTATATTGGGGATAGGGAGCTTGGGGTACCTGTCTCTTCAGCGCAGTCTGTGGGAACCTAAATAAATATTTTAAAAGAAAATTATTTTCTAACCTCTATATGCTTGAAATGATGTACACATGCATGTGTGCACATGCATATACACATGAAATTTTATGAAATGAAATATAAAGTTAAGTAAGTTTTCATTTTATTATACTTTCCATGTAAACCAACAGTAAGAAGCTATGAAATATAATGAACAAAATATCAATTTACAGTAGCAAAAAGAGCAAGTGGGTTTGTGTGTGTGTGTGTGTGTGAGTGCACGCATATGAACGTTTGTGTTTAATAGTTATAATACCCATATACATGTATGTCTCTTTGTATCATACCTACAAGTATGATGCATCTAAATGTTCACATTAACTGATTTTATCCTTGTGCAATGCTAAGCCATGCTCCCCATTATCTATATACCTTTAATGTTTCTTTTCATTCAAGACCCACATGAAATCTACTATATTCTCACATGTTTTCCATTATACTTACTTTTATTTCTGGTAACTAAAACTTTCCCTATATCAGTTAAGTCTACTTATATAACCCATGTAGAATGTAATACTGGTTTATGGTGTGCTTCCTCTGGAAAACATGCCATTATGATTTGAGACTATCATTATCCTAAAAGAATAATTGTCATCACAGAAGTAGTCACTAAATCTATGCAGAGGATAAGAAAATTGATAGTCAAGGTTTTGCTAACTAAGAAGAGAAAGGAAATGGCCCACAAAGTGTTCCATACTTCCTAAGTCATTGTTTCATAAGATGCAGCAGGCCTGAAACCAATCTTACAGTTAGGTGCTCCCTTCCACCACTGCACATCTGGGGAAAAGTTAGACATTTACTAATGCAATGCTAATGAGACCCACAGGGATTATGGGAATGAAGATATCTTGTCTGGTTCCAAGGAGAAATAAGGTACAATCCACCATGGTAGATACTGGTCTAATTTGCTGTCTGTTACTATGACAACCTCTATGACCAAGAGCAAGTTGTGAAGGAAAGGGTTTAGTTCAGGTTTCACTTCCAGGTAACAGTCCATCATTGAGGAGAGCCAGGGCAGGAGCTCACACCAGGAACCCAGAGGCAGAAAAAGAACAGGAGATCACAAAGGAATATTACTTCCTGGCTGGCTCCCCTGGCTCATGCTCAGCTAGCATTCTTATACATCTCAGAACCATCTGCCTAGGGATGGTGCCATGTGTGGTGGGCTTGGCCTTCCCCCATCAATTATCAATCCTTCAAAGATATGGTCATAGGCCAATCTAATCTGGGAAATCCCCCAATTTAGACTTCTTCAGATAACTCTATACTGTGAAATTGATAGTTGAAGCTAATTAGGACAGATACCAATGTAGGTCCCATGATTGCTGACATCTAGTACCAACCTCCACCTCTTGTCATTGCCATGCCACAACCAAAACTATTCAAAATATGGAATTGAAGGAGGATAAGTCAATCCTAATTAGATGCATTTAATTTTAAATAACTATGTATCAAACACTCACTACATCTTTATTTCCTATCACTGTAAAGATCTTAAAAGTGAAAAGAAAAGCACTACCAGAAAAAAATACAGTCAACATTTTGTCCACATAAAGACAGCACCTGAAAATATATCCACTGAAGACAAGTATCAGTAGGTGCACAGAAAATACATGTGATGGTTCAAAGGTGCTTCCAAGGAATGCATTTTGGCTCAAAATTATGAAGCTTCACATGGAATACTCCACAGGGAATAGTAGGGGGAAACACTTTACTGTCTGTCTTGAAGAGTTGGTAGAAAGAATGGGAGAGAGTGATCACTTTTGTGATCTACCATTATGTGCAACATGTGACTGTGAAATTATGAACCATGGCATTTCAAATTTGCTAGTCCCTATGTCAAACACATTCACAGATAGAGGAAATAGGAGAAGTTAGCAGAAACAGTCTCAAATCAATAGCTGGGCACTCAGAAGTAATAGTAATAGAAAACATGTGCGCTGCAGGCACCTGACAACAAGAGAATCCTGCTGAGGATGACAGCAAATCATTCTGACAAATTATAAGTCAGATATAAAAGTGTACTTCCAATCTGCTTAATTTTCTTTGATCTCTCTTAGGATATTAAAGTCTAATTGTATTACATAAAATATGGATTCCCTTAAAAGCAGTCATCAGTCTAGATACTAAAGCACACATAGTCCCTCTAATTATTTTCTATATGAATTTATTTATTTTGTTTCTTGATACAGGGCATTTTGTAGCCCCAGATGGCTTCTAACTAGTTATGTAGCTGAGGCTGGCCTTGATTTCCTGTTCCTACTGCTGCCCCCTTCAATATGATGAAATAACAGGTGTGTATTACCACTCCAAGCTGTAATAAAGAATATGAACGGACTTTGGGTATCCTTACTTCCAGTCAATCACAGATGAATTTATCATAAATCTCTTCCAAAAAATAAATAAAACTCAAATTCTAATGCCAACATCTTAACAAGTAGGTAAGAAAGTGAACACTTCCTCTGTATAAGGATTTTTTCTTTTTTATTAGATATATTCATTATTTACATTTCAAATGTTGTCCACTTTTCTGGTGCCTCCGAAAGTCTCATAACCCATCTCCCCTCCCCCTGTTCCTCAATCAACCCTCTCCTGCTTCCCTGTCCTGGTGTTCCCCTACACTTCCGCATCAAGCCTTTCCAGGAACAGGGGCCTCTCCTCCCTTCGATGTTCAACAAGGCCATCCTCTGCTGCCCATGTATAAGGAGTTTTGAGACAAGGCTAGTGTGATTAAAACTTAAATGTGAATAGTAATGCTGGCCCATATTCTACATCTGTGGGTTATTCCTACAGAAGGCAGGTGGTTTATTACAACTTGTAGAGGATTGCTGGAAAGCTAACTATTTCTCTGGGAATTTTAACTCAGAGATAAAAATTTTGGACAAAAGTTTCCTATTTATTCAACATGCACTGCCAGGTAAATTGGAAGCTTCATAGCTGGCTGAACATGGAAGTCAAACAGCTGTTACACTTGTTTCTATCTTCAAGCTGGTTCAATTCCAGCTCAATCTGTCAAGGTCTAGAAAGAATGAGGTTTTCCCAGACAACCAGATCCAGGCTTGATAAAAATTTACATCTGCAAGTGCTTATATTCCTTCAGCCATCCCCCAAAGATACACCTGATTAAGTTTCCAGAAACTACAGAATTATGGCGATTCCAGAAGCCTTATTGACTGAAACTGCTTAACTTCTACTCCCAAGATGATTCACTAGACCCCAAAGTGGTAAAAATATGTGTGTAACTCACTTTCCCTTCCTAGAGGAACATTGTTGCACTGGGAAATCTTCCAGTATCCAAAGTAGCAGAAAGATAGCACAAATATCTAACAGCTCAATTTTAGTAAAATCCTGGGTTATCTTTATCAGTCACATGCCAATGTTGTACACACAACATTGAAATACTGCCTATGAACCCACTCACCCATGTACATAGATCTTACAGGTTCTACATTTAGAGCAGAAGATAACCCATGCATATGCACTCTACCATCACGAAAAGAAAGTTCCTTTTTTCCAGCATAATTTTTGTGACAAGAAACGATGCCTATCAAAGAGCAATTTCTGATATTTTGGCAGACGGATCACTAAGAACTGCAGCCTCTTTGCAGCCCCTTATGGAGTGTCCTGTTTTGATTTGTTCTGTTTGTTTTCATAGTAAAGATGCTTTGTTGAAATGGTCAGGCACTGAATGTCAACATAGAACCTACCTAATAAGACAATTGAAAATAGCTGGTAAATGACTGATACAACATATTGCTCTACTGCGATGCAACCAGTTTTTCACATAGGTGCACCATAAAATCTTGGTTTTTGAAGGAGCTCTATCACTGGTTAACAGCCAGGACGAAAACCTAACATACACCCACTTTTGTTGTCTGATTCTAAGTAGTTGCTTTGAGAATCAAATCTCTATTCAAGTTATATTTCATTTGTAGCAAACATTTTAAACATTTTTTTCATCGATATGACCTCAAATGTGTAGATTGTTTGAAATATCATCATATACGATAAATAACCTAGGACTACTCTTGGTTCCCTGACAGCTTAGAGACAGTACAGAAGATACATTGTAAAATGTATCTCATGGGGAAGTATCTGTACTGCTATCACCAAGGTAAATTAACATATTAGAGGCAAAGTTACAGGCCAGCAGACAGACTCAGCTTCCATCCTAGGAGACTCCACACAACCTGCATCCATCTCTACATGACCTGTACTTGATCATCAATTGAAGGCACATACCATGACTACACAGACCAATTGTCCTTCAGCATGCTTTCTCCTTATGCTTTTCTGCTTGTTTCCAGACCAGGATAGAATCTACTTACAAGTTATCTCAGTTGCTTCCTTCTGCTAGACCAGTCACTTCCACAGATGCCTTTTCACTGCCACAGCAAAAGCCAACAGTACAACACCTGGAAAAGAAGATCTAAGCATCAACCAATTTCTCAAGCACAGAAAATGTATTAGCTTTATAGTGATGCCACACAAATATTACAAATAGAGTGACTAAAACACAAAAATTCTACTGTCTCTGTGTTTTGCAGACTAGAAGAAATAGATTATAGATATAGCATCATGTAGACATTTAATTTAAAACAATGCCCACAAGGCAGAAAGAGAGGTAGGACTGGTACTTACATCAAATCTTCACTCCTAAGTTCTAGTTTCCTTGGGGTGGGAAGGTGCTCTGCAGGCTACCAAAAGAGAACTGCAAACACCAACCCAGTTAAAGACCCTTTGAGCTACAATCTATCCTGCATGCAAGATATACTGGGGCAATGGTGGCACAGAACTTGTGGGAGTAGCCAACCAATGTCTGATTTGACTTATGGCCCACTAGATGATATGGAACCCATACCCAACACTTCTTGGATGACCAAGAACAAGACACTAGACAGTCCAGGGACCTAGTGTAAAACCCAATACTACTGGTATTTTTAAAAAAGAAGTGATAATATTACTCCTAATGATATTCTGCTATATTCATAGATCAGTACCTTATTAAGTCATTCAACCATCATCAGAAAAGCTTCTTCCATAGCAGATGGGAATAAATACAGATACCCACAGCCAGACATTATACAGAAGCAGGTGGAGCTTGAAACACAGCTCTAAATAGGATGTCTCCATCAAATCCCTGGCCTTAGGATTCTGGTAACACCACAAGAGGAGACAGGTAGTATATAAAAGCCAGACGGGAAACCCAGAAGAATAAGGTATCAACTAAACAAGGCACATATGAGTTCACAGCTATGGAAGCAGCCAAAACAGGCCCTACATGGGTCTGCAGTAGGTCCTCTACATATATATTATAGATTTCAACTTTGTATGTTTATGGATTCCTGACTGCGAGAACAAGTGAGTTTCTAACTCTTGTGCCTGGTCTTGGGACTCTTTTTCTCCCAAGGGTTGCCATATTCAACTTCAATATGAGCTTCATCCCATTGTGTTTTATTTTGTCATGTTTGTTTTTACCCATTAGAAGCCTGTTCTTTTCTAATGAAAGATAGAAAGGGAGTGGATCTGAAGGATGGGGAAGTAGAGGAACTGAGAGGAGTACAGGTAGGGGAAACTATAATCAGGATATATTGTATGAGAAAAGAACCTATTTTAAATAAAAGGGACTAAGGGGGAAATTACATGTCAGTTTCTCTCATGGAAGAAAGATACAAAAATTCTCAATAAAATCCAAACAAACAACTAAAAGAAGGTAGCCATTTCAAGAGAAAAAAAATAAAGGCACTTTAAATAGGCTCTGTTTATAGAACATATTCATTTAATAACCAAAAAAAACTGTATCCCTAAAATACTATCTTTCAATTTTTAAACAAAGTTTAAGCATGTTTAGTCCATAGCCCATGGGCCACATGCTTCTGAGAATAGCTATGAATGTGACCAACAAATATAAAATCATAAACTTGCTAAAAACTTTGAGGCCTGTGGGGGTTTTTTATAACTCAATTGCATGGTTGTTGAGTATGAACTTCATAGACAAAAATGTCATGCCATGATGTTAAAATATTAGACACACATGGTGAATAGAATTATTACATTTTATAAACAAATATCAAAAAATATAAGTAGTTTTCTAAGTAATTCTATAAAATCTTGTCTTCCAAAGCCATTATGAGCACATTGCTGGGGTGTAAGTGTTAGAAGCTGAGGGCTCAATGGCAGTCAATATATGTTTACTTTCTTATACACCCATCCCATCCTCATAAAAATATTACTTGGACTTTAAGTTCTGGAAACATTGTCTCCATTCTTAAATTACTGGCAACTATTTGAGATTTGGTTGTTCTTTTTTTCTCCACAGCTATTACCCTAAGTTCTGCCCTATTTGGAGTCAAATACATTAGTCTTAGTTTGGGTCCCTAACACAGAAGACTCAACTCTGGGTAAATCATCTTCTCTCTTTGAACCTCAGTTGTTATCACTCTTGATTGACATCCACACTCCTATCTTAAATGTTGGACTTAACTAGATAGCCTTGGCACACAACTGGCAGTTAGAGATTATTGCAAGCACAATTTATGTTGTCATGTAAATCTAATTTGAACTCTCAATAGCTGTATGTGTGGTAAATATATTTTTTAATATAACCTAAGATCATTTCCTCATATGAAAGTGTAGATAATAACAGTGCCTCTCATAAAGCATGTGGAGAATAAGATGAAATGCTTAAATAAAGCATCAAAGACAAGAAATATACTTGTGGCTCAGGAATATAAATACTAACAGGCTTTCAATGTCTATAGATCTCTTATGAGTAGTTAGGATATTATATAACTATAGGAACTATGCTTTTAAATTTTTTCTAACTCTTTTTTTTTATATACCTAGACCTTTGCTGCTCAAAGATGGTCAGATTACCAATAGCTCCAGCATCATCTGGCAATTGCTTGGAAATTTATCCCGCCTGCCTCCATCCCATACTTAGTGGTTCAGAGTCTATATTTTTAAAGGAGTTTACAAAGATTTATTTCCAAGAAGAAATAGTGAGAGTTCATCTTTTGTCACTGTTAGGCAACTGTCCTCTTCTATCCATGAAATATATTCTCATGTGAAATAAATATTTTTGCACAGGAATAATGATGAAACCGCTTTTTATATGTACCATCAATACAAGAATACTGTATGCCAGAATTTAGATTTTATCCACATCCCTGGTTACTAAGAAGCACAATGAAGTTGAGAGTACAACTATTTTTTAAAGCTTCCCCAAGGACCTTGAAGAAACATACCAGGACTGGGGTTTCCAGCCACCTTCTCCAATTCTACACATAAATCTGTTTTTCAGCCTTCTTAGATGTCAGAGAGGAATTTCTGCTCTCTAACTACTCAGCCCTTATTTACTACCTAGTTCTGCTTTCCTGATTATTTCAGTTTTTTGTTCATCTTGAACTGAGGAATTTGACAATTACACCTCCCAACTGGATAAGATTTTTGAACATAAATCTAGTTTATGCTTCCAAAATACTCCAAGTATAATGTTTTCATAAATTTTGAGAACAATTCCATTGTTTCAGCTAAACAACACATAGTTCCAAAATTAAAATATTGAAGAAAATGATTATTTTTACCCTGAAAATGCCATTAATTTTAGATATTATTAATATTTACATTATTAATATAAGAATAAACACTGTCTGTTGTTCCCCAAAACAATCATCTATAACCCAAATGACTTAAGTATCTATTAAGGCCAAACACACTTCAACTTATATAATGTATTTTTGACTACATATCTCATAATGATTTTCAGAGCATATGTATATATGAAAATGTAGTTTGTTGGAAGGTTAGGTATAAAAGTTTAATTCAAAAGAACCCTTATTCAAAGGAACGTTCTAATAAAGATTTATTCTTATGTACACTTATCAGAATTCAAATTAGATTATTTTCCATACTCTTTCCATTCCTGCCATGTGTGCTTATTGGATACATGGCAAAAAAAATAGATGAGATTATTTATATTCATTTTAATAAAGTAGAATAAAAACATAAAGCTAGTAATGTTTCTCAGGCAGCAGAATCTCATTGCAAAAGGTCACCCAAAACTCAATGACAAACTCAAGTACATTCTACCTCAATGACATGGAAATATAATGCTTGTGGAAGTGTTAGGATGATTATGTGAATTTCTTTATCTGTGTTTATGTATCTGCATTATAACATTGACCTTCCCTGTAGAGTTAAAGGAGAAAAATATAATGAAAAAAATATTGTATGTTCTACATTCCAATAGAAAATAACTGATGCTGCCATTCTAATGTCACACTAACAATGTTTCAAATGAAATGAGTGAATGACCAATTAGATGGAGGAAAGTGTCTTTCTGACTCATACAGATGAATAAGGAGAATGGAGATGAATAATGAGTTGGGAGGACAAAGCCTATTGCTCTATCCTCTGTGATCACAGCATTGGTGAAGTCGGGCTATGAGGAGTTGGAGAGTGGGATAGACTGGGAGTAGACAAGAGATGTTTCCATTTTCTGAGAATTACGCCATTTAAGGAGTAAATATGACATGTTTACAACAGATGACCTGTTGATCAAATCTCCATGCCTTTGATTTATTTTTGCATCTCTATACAATATAGCTATCTCATAAGAAGTATGCACGGACCCCCTCACAGTTTGACCAGATATAGCTCAGACTCTACTTTGAGGAGGTAACTTGAGGACAGGGAAAGCGGTTGTTTATTGCAGTCATGAGAAAAGCCTCAGGCATTTAGACTTTTTATTATGATAGGGAAGCCTCAACCATCATTGGGACATTATAGAATCCCAAGAATATCAAAATGAAATATCAGCTATCAGATTCTTTACCAGACTCCAAAGTTTTTGCTTATAATGTCTAAAAAAATGTTTTTCATTTTCTCATTTCAAATTAATATTATGGATGAAACAAATCACTCATTTGCCTCTGACCTTTTAGAAACAAATGTTTTACTGAACTACTGTATGTAGGCTCAGTCTGAATTTGCATGGACAATGCTTTAGTGTATTTATAAATGATGAACTTGGATTCTGAAATTAAACTTTTTATTTGCAATTTTCTAAATAAAAAAGGAGTAAATATGCACACCTGTAAGCTCCATATGATCTCTTACTTGTTAACTTAAACTACACAAACAATTTGTGGAGGTCTACATTTGAAAACTCAAGTGTTCAGAATCAATGTGTTAAAAATAAAAGAGAGTTTCAGCATTCTGAACCTTGGGTATTATGTGCTTAAAGAAGTCTTACTCAGGTTGTTCATGGAGATTTTCTTTTAACCCATGTATAGTGGTCTTGTATAAGAGACCACTATAAGAAGGTGTTTATTTTACTTTTGAGTCTGACACTTCATACTAGCAACTGACTCTAACCTTTGTAGGGAAGTGAAGTTCCTGTTCCTCTTTGATTGTCTGGTTTGGTTTGAGACACACTCTTGCCCTGTATCCCAGATTATCCTGGGAATCATTATGTAGCTCAGACTGGTCTCCACTTCAGTGATCCGCCTGCCTCAGACTTTCAAGTGCTGGAAGTATGGGTGTGAGCCATCTCACCCGGCTGGAGGTTTTTCATTTTACTTTCTTTTGCTGCATCTGGATAATTTTTTGAACCCCGCTATAACATCTCTATGTATTTTACCACTACGTCTACACACTATGTTTGTACTTCATACCCTATCTTCTAAGTCCTTCAAACATTCAAAGTATTTTAATAACTAATACTTCCCATAATTCTTTCCCTGTTCTACCTAATGAATTAATTGTAAAATGGTTTTAAACTCAAAATTCTATTGAAAACAAGCCCTTTAATTGACATTTCTACCAATTATATTTAACTCAAGAAAATTATATTGAGATTATGCTGTGCACCATGCATTTCATTTAATGGCTCAGCAAATCATCATCATTTCACCTTGAAATGGAATATGATTCATGCCTTCTCCTGGTGAATTTAAAATAATTTATCAGGATAGAAAAAAATATGTGGAGTTCAAAACTTTCAGACACGCTATAAACTACTAGTTATTCTTATGATACTGTCACCAATACCTAAGAGAAACAACTTAAAGAGATGAACTTTTCTCAGTTTCAGGGAGCTTCATTTATTGTTGTTTGGTCTTATTGGCTTGGCAGAGGATCATGGCAGCCAGTGTATGTGGCAGAAAAGGGCCGTTCACTGTGTGGCTAAACAGACACCAGAGAAAATAAGAATGCCAAAGATAAGAGTTACTTTCCATTTTATCCCTTTTTACTCTGTCTTGTCCCTTATCCTTGACATGGTGTTTCCTGTTGATGCCTCCCCCCTAGCATAGCTGTAGCCATTTTGATCCATGCCAGCCAGCTATTTCATCTTGTTGCTATAATATGCCTGACAGTCATTGACACAGAAAAATAACTTGACTCAGTGTAGGGTCATGCTAGCCACATACCCTGATATGCTCTGTATGTTCTGAGGTTTGTTAATCTTAAAAAATTCCACAAAACTTTACATAGGACCCATCAAATTAAAGGTCCATATGAACTGTTATGTCTAAAATGGCTTGAGTCAGTTCCAATAACCAGACAGAACTTCCAGCATCTGCGTATAAACTCATTGAGATTTTTACAGTTTTAGCAATCTAATGCACAGCTTTCAGCTCTTAAGCCTGAGTTGTTGCTCTGATCAATCTATCTTTGGTTGTGCATTCAAAACCCCATCTGTTTAATTGAGATCAGTGTTAATGTAGTTTGTGGGATTACTACTGGACCCCAACAATTCCCACAGAAAGAATGGAACTTCCCCTCTAAGTTGATATTCAGAAATGCTGTCCCAGATATACCCAGAATTCTACACAGTTCTTTTTTGTTTGGATGGCTGTTTTGGTTGGTTGGTTGATTGGATTTGGTATTTGTTTTTTGATTTTTGTTTGTTTTTAATACATGGTTTCTCTGTGTAGTCATTATTGTCTTAGAATTTACTCTATAAACCAGACTGGCTTCGAACTCAGAGATCTACCTGTCTCTGACTCCCAAGTGACTCCCAAAGGTATGTGTCACCACTGCCCAACTAAAAGAAGGATTTTTTTATATTTAACTTTTGGTTTTTTGGGACAGAGTTTCTCTGTATGACAGCCCTAGCTGGCCTGGAACTTGCTTTGCAGAGCAGGTTTGCTTGAAACTCACAAAAACTCACCTCCCTCTGCTTTAATTAAAGATGTGTGCCACCACCTCCAGCTTCTAGGCAGTTTTGTTTTGTTTTTTTTTTTTTTTTTTTTTTTTAGCTTTTAAAGCAGGTTTCTTTATTCAAATTTTCAGGGGAAATACTGAAACTAGATAATTTATTTAATGTAACCAAAGGCAAGTCACTAGGAGTTGTTGAGATTCTAGTGCAGATGTGTTGAATCCAAAACCTGTTGTTTTTGTACTCAGCCAGGCACTTATGGTATAATGTAACAAGTACTTTGGACTAGGCAACTCGCTGAAGGTGAAACCCAGGTCTAGTCCTCATAGTCTGTGGCCCTGCCGACATTCCAAATACAGTGGAAATAAGTTATAAATGTTCACATTGGTGCTCAATAGTGTGAGCTGAATTTGTTTTAAATGACAGTTTGTGTAGTGGTTAAAGGGATATGATTTCTTGAAATCTTGCTGAGTCCAGAGTGAAAGATGGGAGACTCATGCAGAACTTCTCATTATGGAGGTTGCGCTTGGCCTTAGGGAGTCTAGGATGCAGATGGGGATGCAGATGAACATAAAAGAGAAGTGGTAAAGGGCGTTGGGCACCACAGTTTTCTAGGCAGTTCTTAAACCAATAAAATTTAAGAATTATGTAAGTAAAAATAATTACAAACCTAAAGCAACTATTCAATGTATATTATAAAACTAATAGTTAAATAACATTCCTGTATTACATGTCTTGTTAGATTCTAACAGAGGAAGCAATAACTATATGTTATATTATCTTCCTTTATCATGTAGAACCTGATAGTTATATAGTAAGGACCTGACAAACAATTCTAAATTGAGAAATCCAGTAACAATATAATTTTCTTTTCCTTGAGGAAAGGTCTCATGTAGCTCAAGCTGACTTCATAGTATGTAACAGAGAATACCTCTGAACTTGCCTTCACCTCCTGAATGCTGATACTAAAGGCCTTGCTTTAAACCGTACCTAGTTAATGCAATACAGGGAATCAAACCCATGACTTCATGGTAGGCAGACACTGGACCATCTGAGCCGTAACCTCAGGCTTTATTTTTTATTTTTAAAACTTTGTAGCTTCAAACACAATGGAAAAGACAGATCTGAAAGCATTTTCTACAATGAAATAGACGTATTCTTTAAAGTTTACAAAAGAAAATAGTAAATATGGCAGTCAGGAGGAAAGACTGGCTAATAGACATGTGGCTGAGCTATTTTTTTCAGGATGGGGAAGATGGTCTGAGTTGACGAAATTAACTGGTTTCCATCTTATTCAGTGTAGTTTAAGCTTATCATAGAATCAATTTATAGAACTATGTATCTCCCTTTTCTATGTTTATATTATTGATTACCTTCACTTAGTATTTATTTTTAAAAATTTGAAACTAGTAAGTGGATAAGAAAAAAAGCTCCTAGGTGAGAAAAAAAAAACTATGGTTTATGCCTATAGGATGAAGGAAATAATATAGATCTTCCTTTCAAGAGAAAGTATATCCTATCCAATCCAGATTGAGAATTGACTGGATGTAAATGTCACTTTTGTTTCATCAGAAGGGATGAGAAGAGAGCCCTACCCAAGCTTTATGAACACATGGTTTGGGCTGAGCACAGAGCATTTCTATGTATCTCTAAGCCTTGGCCTGGAAGCTTCTAGCCTCCACACAATCTAATCTTCTGCAAGCCCAGACCTTAAAAGTTTCAGCTTCCAGCCTCTGCCTACTAATCTAGGCCTGGAATATTTCAGCCTCCAAGACTTACTGCTAAATAAACTCACCCTTTCTAGCTTTCTCTGAACTTTGGCTAGCTGGTTCAACCCAGCTGTTATGGCTTAAACTCCTCTCTGTGCTGACTGATTCAAATTAGCTTCTTTTAGAAATCTAATTGCTCTGCTTGGAAAAACTGCCTCTGAACTCCACAAACAGAACTGTACAGACTCCACTGACAGCACAAACTGAACAGAACTGCACAAACTCAACTGAACTCAATTGCAGTCAACTGACTGCACAGAACTCAACTATAGTCAATTGTATTCAATTGAACTGCACCTCACGAACTCAACTGAACTCAACTCCTCTCTCCCTGCACTTCTCTTAAGTAGCCTCTTTTGCATGTCTATTCTTATGACTCACCATTAGCAAGACTTGTAGTTTGTAATAAATGTTGTGAATGAATCACCAGCAGGATACTTCTCTGACATAGAGCTCTAATACATAGGACCTGAACACCAGAACAGAACTCTCCTTTCAATACTGGACAAATGGAGAACCAAGTGACAGAAGGGAAACTCTCCCCTTCCTCTGGAGTCTTCCCTTAGATTGACCCAGGAAAATTTCCATTTGGGACTTCCCAGAAGCAAAATTCCCAGAATTTTTAAAAAAGTCTATTAGTTTAAAATTTTCCAGTTTCTCTTTCTTAGCTCTCTCTATGGCCAATGTCCACTAGTTTGAAAGAATTAAATCTAAAGTACATTTCCTCTCAGGTTTGTCACTAACTGTAGAAGGTAATGTTACAAGCAGAGATACTATTTCTCACAAATGGTTCTCTAAATCAGGGGTGACTTACATCTGCCACCTGACATGTTCTCTGTAAATAATGTTTTATCTGAACACAGGAGTATACTGTTTATGGCTGCTATCAGAGTACAATGACACAATGACAGAGTTGAGTGATTGAGACAGAGACCATATGGACCACAAAGGCAGAAATATTTACAATCAGGCCCTTTACAGAAAATGTTTGTTGACCTTGCTATAGATAATAAAAATGTCATGCTGCTGTTATGTCTTTAAGTGGGCACACCACAGGAAAGAAAGACTAGTACAACTTTGTGAAAGAAGACATACAACAGCCAATAAGCACATAGCATGTGGAAAATACATTCATCATTGTATGCTGGAGAGATGAAAACTGAAATCACTATAAAGTCTGGTAGCACATGCCTGTCATCTTAGTACTTTAGAGGCCAAAGCAAAAGGAGAATGAATTCGATACCAGCCTATGATGGATAGTTTCTACTTAGTGATATCCTGTCTCAAAAACAGAAATGCATCTCCACGACAAGAGAACCAAAATGACAACCAGCCATGGTGGTGGGCATTTGTAATCCCAGAGTTCAGGATGCTGAGGGGTCAGGGAGCTGCAATTCCCAGGCTATCCACAGCTACAAAATAAAACCTTGTTGCAAAAAACTTAAAAACTAAAAAAATACCAAGTGTAGCTCATAGAGACTCTTAGGCTTCATATTGAGGCCTAGAAAGAAACAGAAAAATGATGGCCTTGAGTGGGGTTTAAAATAGTTATCGCACTGAAAAGAGGAAGTAATTTCTCACGTTTCTTCACACCATCACAGTTCCATGATTCTTCAAATTCTCATATAATTTTTCATAGTACTTCCTACGTGCTGCCAGACAATAGTTGTTCCCCAACTTTGGGTGGTTAAACAATGCCCAAAGTACCACATAAAGTGAAGAATAATGACCAAAGCTAATTTTGGCCTGGGTATTGTTAACAACAGACCCTGGGAAACAAACAAAGGGAAAACGTACAAAATAGCCTTTGATCCTCCACTAAGCCAGTTCATGAAAAAGGATTGAAAGAATATAATCAGTGCATTTTCAGAGTATAAACTTATTATTCAGATGAGGAACACAGAATTCCAATCTGCCTCCTGTTTTTCTCTCTCCTCACATAAATGAACTCACCCTAGGATCTCACCAGGTTGTGCAGCTCTTAGAATTCTGCCTTTGCTTGCAATTGATAGGATTTCTCCCTCAGTTTAAAAAGAAAAAAATGAAGATTTCATTCTTCATGGTTTTTCCAAACAACAGGAGCTCAGCAAACAGATTTAGTTTTAAAAGTTACTTATCAACATTGAGAGTGTTCTCTTAGCAACAGCTGTTGCCTCTTAGGATACAGTGCTAACCTACCCAACATTTAGAAACAATTCTCTTTGGAAAGAATATTGCACATTTAGAGCCCTCCTTTTAATTACCAAAGACATTTACATGAGAGGCCCATTTTTGTTGCCATTTAACCTTTGTTTTTGTTTTTCTTTTCCTATGTTTTAAGTTTAAGACCTGAAAGGTATTGTTCTATAATGAGTTACCTAGTAGCGAGAACCATATTCTCATCACAGGCCTGGCGTTAAAAGCCTGTTTTATTAAATTTTGGAATTGTTTCTTTTTTTATTTTATGGCAATGACTGTCAAAGCCAGTTCCTCTGAAGTCCTAATTGTGAGCTACAAGGTCATTTGAGTCTTGGCTGTGACAGCAGAAAATGAATATCTAAAGAAAGGAAGTACTCCTCATTCTTTTAATGTTTGACACCCTAAGGAGAATTTGCATAATCTGTGGTTTGCAATTTTTACAATTGACATTAGTCGTAAGGGTACTGAGTACATAAGCTTATTCATCATCATGTAAGTAGGGAAAGGTTTGTGTGGGAGCACTAGGAAAACCAAATAGGAGAAAATATTGATGCAATAAACACTAAAATCCTCTTGTGTTCTTCCACAGTAATTGTTTATGTTATAGAATGGTGTCTGTGAAGTACATATGTCTTGAAAGAAATTGCTACTGATATTCTAAAGTTCACTATTTAACTGAGCTAAGTTAATACTCCCGAATGATTATTTCAAAGCTTCACAAAGTTTATCATATCTTATATTAATGTATAGTATGTGCATACAAAAACATTACTGTACAAGTAATGCTTTTAACTTTTTTGTTTATTATGAAAACTTTTAGTAAATGAATATTCTTTTTTAATGAATATATTCTTTATTTACATTTCAAATGTTTTTCCCTTTCCCGATTTCCTCCCCTCCCAGAAAACCCCTATTCCATCCCACTTCCCCTGCTTCTATGAGGATGTTTCTCCAACCAACCCACTCCCACCCTACCCTCCCTTGATTTCCCTATGCTGGGGCATCTATAGAGCCTTCATAGGACCAAGGACCTCTCCTCCCATTGATGCCTGACAAATGCAGCTGGAGCCATGTGTCTATGAACTATTTACCTCCTACATTTCTGTCTTGAAAGAAATTGCTACTGATATTCTAAAGTTCACTGTTTAACTGAGCTAAGTTAATATTTCTAAATGATTATTTTAAAGCTTCACAAAGTTTATCATATCTTATATTAATGTATAGTATGTGCATACAAGACCATTACCATACATGTAATGCTTTTAACCTTTTGGTTTATTGTGAAAACTTTTAGTAAATGAATATTTTTCTAAGGAGAATGGAATCAAATTATAGAAATACAATGAAACAAGCATTATGAAATTTTAGTTAGTAAAATATCAAATGTACTTATGTCTTCCTAAAGAGGAAATCGGTGTTTTTTTAGGGACACATTTTATCAGAGAGTATGAATAAAAGAAGGCCTGGATGAAGAAAAGTGAAGACTCTCATGGTGCTCTTTATTTAGCATACAGTCAATACTATATAGCAATATTTCTGGACATATTATTAGCAAGTGGCTAATATAGCAGAAGAAAAATAATTAATTAATAATTAGTAATAATTAATTAGCTGACTGGAGCAGTGGAGACAATTTCCCCTCCCTGCTCCAGTTCTCTCCCCTTCGCCTCAAGCCTTATACCTGGCCAGGCCAGAGATCTCTGTGGAAAGCCTCCAGTACACAGGTCCACACTCAAGCTCCATCTCTACCTTAGTTAGGGTTTCTTTTGTGTAAAGAGACACCATAATCTCAGCAACTTGTGCAAACAAACTCTTATAAAGGAAGAGACAGCATGATCTTACCAACATTTAATTTGGGCTAGCTTGCAGTTTCAGAGGTTTGGATCGATCACTATGATCATGGCAAGAAGCATGGTGGAATGCAGGCTGACATGATGCCGGAGGAACCAAGAGTTCTACATCTGGATCTTCAGGCAGCAGAAAGAGACACTGGGCCTGGCTTGAGCATCTGAGACTTCAAAGCCCACCCCCATAGTGACACACTTCCTCCAACTAGGCCACACCTACTCCAACAAGACCATATTTCCTAATAGTGCCACTCCCTATGAATCTATGGGGGGGCATTTTCATTAAAATACCATAGTCTGTAAAAAATTATTTCTCCATTATTAAAATTAGAAGATAAAGTAAATCAAAAGGTCAAAGGACAGCACCAATGAACAAATCTTCCCTACCCAGTTCATTGTATTTGGAAATGTAATAGTTCTCAACTCTCTGCAATGCACATGGACCTCTACTGTGAAGCCACATAAATAAGATGCTTAGATGAAATAGCAAAGATGCTAGTACTGCAAACTCAGAGGAAAAGCTGCATGGAATAGGCAGGTAGTCTGTAAATGGAGCTGTCTGCATTAAGATGTCTTCATGTTACACTCTGTGTCACATAGGGCCAAGTTCACCAAGGACAACCCACAAAGGACAATAGGGATTTTCCAGGCTCATTTATTTTATGCATTGCAGTTGTAAACATCATTTTTGATAAGTGTTGTTTGATACAGTAATGAAGAAATATTCAATAAGGTAGATGGTACCACTATTTTTCTAATTCAAACATAAAATATAGAGAGTTTTGTGTGTGTGTGTATGTGTGTGTGTGTGTGTGTGTGCATGCTCATGTGTGTGTGCATGCATGCAGGCATACGTGTTCATTGCATGTCCAAAATCTTTTTTTCCCAGATTTATTTTCTTTTTTTTTTTTTTTAATTTAATTTTATTTTATTTTTTTAATTTACATTCCAAATCACTTCCCCTTTCCCGTTTCCTCCCTCCCCGAAAGTCCCATAAGCCCCCTTCCCTCCCTCTTTTCTCCGTTCAACCCCCTCTCATTACTCTGTCCTGGCGTTCCCCTACATCCAGTCTTTCCAGGACCAGGGGTCTCTCCTTCCATCTTTTTAGAAATCTATTGATATGCTGATTGTGTCTAGGGTATTCTGAGATTCTGGGTCAATATCCCCTTATCAGTGACTTCATACCATGTGTGATCTTTTGTGATTGGGTTACCTCACTAAGGATGATATTTTCAAGTTCTGACCATTTGCCTAGGAATTTCGTGAATTCATTGTTTTTAATTGCAGAGTAGTATTCCATTGTGTAAATATACCACATCTTCTGAATCCATTCCTCCGTTGAGGGACATCTGGGTTCTTTCCAGCTTCTGGCTATTATAAATAAGGCTGCTATGAATATAGTGGAGCATGTGTCCTTATTGCATGCAGGTAAAGTCTCTGGGTATATGCCCAGGAGTGGTATAGCCGGATCCTCCGGAAGTGTCATGCCCAGTTTTCTGAGGAGCCGCCAGACTGCTTTCCAGAGTGGTTGTACCAGCCTGCAATTCCACCAGCAGTGGAGGAGTGTTCCTCTTTCTCCACATCCTCGCCAACAACTGCTGTCTCCTGTGTTTTTGATCTTAGCCATCCTGACTGGTGTGAGATGGAATCTCAGGGTTGTTTTGATTTGCATTTCCCTAATGACTAAGGATGATGAACATCTCTTTAGGTGCTTCTCAGCCATTAGATATTCTTCAGGTGAGAACTCTTTGTGGAGCTCTGTACCCCATTTTTAATAGGGTTACTTGCCTCTCTGGAGTTTAACTTCTTGAGTTCTTTGTATATCTTGGATATTAGCCCTCTGTCGGATGTAAGGTTGGTAAAGATCATTTCCCAGTTAGTTGGTTGCCGCTTTGTCTTTTTGACGGTGTCTTTTGCCTTGCAAAAACTTTGTAATTTAATGAGGTCCCATTTGTCTATTCTTGATCTTAGAGTATAAGCTATTGGAGTTCTGTTCAGGAAATTCTCCCCTGTGCCCATATGTTCAAGGTTCTTCCCTAGTTTCCCTTCTATTAGTTTCAGTGTGTCTGGTTTTATGTGGAGATCTTTGATCCACTTAGAATTGAGCTTAGTGCAAGGAGATAAGGATGGGTCAATTTGCATTCTTCTGCATGTTGACCTCCAGCTGAGCCAGCACCATTTGTTGAAAAGGCTATCTTTTTTCCACTGGATGGTTTTAGCTCCTTTGTCAAAGATCAAGTGACCATAGGAGTGTGGATTCATTTCTGGGTCTTCAATTCTGTTCCATTGATCTACATGTCTGTTACTGTACCAATACCATGCAGTTTTTAACACTATTGCTCTGTAGTACAGCTTGAGGTCCGGGATACTGATTCCCCCAGAGGTTCTTTTACTCTTGAGAATAGTTTTAGCTATTCTGGGTTTTCTGTTATTCCAGATGAATTTTTGAATTGCTCTTTCTAACTCTATGAAGAATTGAGTTGGGATTTTGATGGGGATTGCATTGAATCTGTGTATTACTTTTGGTAAGATGCTCATTTTTACTATATTAATCCTGCCAATCCATGAGCATGGCAGATTTTTCCATCTTCCGAGGTCTTCTTCAATTTCTTTCTTCAGAGACTTGAAGTTCTTGTCATACAGATCTTTCACTTGTTTGGTTAGCGTCACGCCAAGATACTTAATATGGTTTGTGGCTATCGTAAAGGGTATTATTTCTCTTACTTCTTTCTCAGCCTGCTTATCCTTTGAGTATAGGAAGGCTTCTGACTTGCTTGAGTTGATTTTATATCCGGCCACTTTGCTGAAGTCGTTTATCAGCTGTAGGAGTTCTCTGGTGGAGTTCTTTGGGTCGCTTATGTATACTATCATATCGTCTGCAAATAGTGATAGTTTGACTTCTTCCTTTCCAATTTGTATCCCTTTGACCTCTTTTTCTTGTCTAATTGCTCTAGCTAGAACTTCAAGTACTATATTGAAAAGATATGGAGAGAGAGGGCAGCCTTGTCTAGTCCCTGATTTTAGTCTGATTGCTTCAAGTTTCTCTCCGTTTAGATTGATGCTGGCTACTGGTTTGCTGTAAATTGCTTTTACTATGTTTAGATATGGGCCTTGAATTCCTGATCTTTCCAAGACCTTTAGCATGAAAGGATGCTGAATTTTGTCAAATGCTTTCTCAGCATCTAATGAGATGACCATGTGGTTTTTTTCTTTGAGATTGTTTATGTAGTGGATTACATTGATGGATTTCCTTATATTGAACCATCCCTGCATCCCTGGGATGAAGCCTACTTGATCGTGGTGAATGATCGTTTTGATGTGTTCTTGGATTCGGTTGGCAAGAATTTTATTGAGTATTTTTGCATCGATATTCATAAGAGAGATTGGCCTGAGATTCTCTTTCTTTGTCGGATCTTTGTGTGCTTTTGGTATTAGTGTAATTGTGGCTTCATAGAACGAGTTGGGTAGTGTTCCTTCTGTTTCTATTTTGTGGAACAGTTTGAAGAGTATTGGTGTTAGGTCTTCTTTGAAGGTCTGATAGAATTCTGCACTAAAACCATCTGGACCTGTGCTTTTTTTGGTTGGAAGACTTCCAATGACAACTTCTATTTCTTCAGGGGTTATAGGACGGTTTAGATGGTCTATTTGATCCTGATTTAATTTTGGTACTTGGTATCTGTCAAGGAAATTGTCCATTTCCTCAAGATTTTCTAGTTGTGTTGAATACAGGTTTTTGTAGTAGGATCTGATGATTTTTTGAATTTCCTCAGTTTCTGTTGTTATCTCTCCCTTTTCGTTTCTGATTTTATTAATTTGGATACTATCTCTGTGCCCTCTGGTTAGTCTGGCTAAGGGCTTATCTATCTTGTTGATTTTCTCAAAGAACCAACTCCTCGTTTTGTTGATTCTTTGTATGGTTTTATTTGTTTCTACTTGATTGATTTCAGCCCTGAGTTTGATGATTTCCTGCCTTCTACTCCTCTTTGGTGTATTTGCTTCTTTTTGTTCCAGGGCTTTCAGGTGTGCCATTAAGCTGTTAGTGTATGCTGTCTCCCGTTTCTTTTTGGCGGCACTCAGGGCTATGAATTTTCCTCTTAGCACTGCTTTCATTGTGTCCCATAAGTTAGGGTATGTTGTGCCTTCATTTTCATTAACTTTCAAAAAGTCTTTGATTTCTTTCTTTATTTCCACCTTGACCAAGTTATCATTGAGTAGAGCATTGTTCAGCCTCCATGTGTACGTGGGTTTTCTTTTGTTTTTGTTGCCATTGAAGACCACCCTTATTCCATAGTGATCTGATAGGAGGCATGGGATTATTTCTATCTTCTTGTATCTGTTGAGGTCTGATTTGTGACCAATTATATGGTCAATTTTGGAGAAGGTACCATGAGGAGCTGAGAAGAAGGTGTATTCTTTAGCTCTAGGATGAAATGTTCTATATATATCAGTTAGTTCCATTTGGTCCAAGGCTTCAATTAGATTCACTGTGTCCCTGTTTAGTTTCTGCTTTCCTGAACGATCCATTTCAGAGAGCGGGGTGTTGAAGTCACCCACTATTATTGTGTGCGGTGCGATGTGTGCTTTGAGTTTTAGTAAAGTTTCTTTTACGAATGAGGGTGCCCTTGCATTTGGAGCATAGATATTCAGGATTGAGAGTTCTTGATGGTGGATTTTTCCCTTGATCAGTATGTAGTGTCCTTCTGTGTCTTTTTTGATGACTTTGGGTTGAAAATCAATTTTATCCGATATTAGGATGGCTACTCCACCTCGTTTCTTGGGGCCATTTGCTTGTAAAATTGTTTTCCAGCCTTTTACTCTGAGGTAGTGTTTGTCTTTGACACTGAGGTGCGTTTCCTGCATGCAGCAAAAAGCTGGGTCCTGTTTACGTATCCAGTCTGCTAGTCTATGTCTTTTAATTGGGGAATTGAGACCATTGATATTAAGAGAGATTAAGGCATAGTGATTATTGCCATCTGCCATTCTTGACGCTATCTTTATGTTTGAGTGGTTATCTACTTTTGGGTTTGATTCAAGAAGGTTATTATCTCATTTTTTCCAGGGTGTTGTTTCTCTCCCTGTATTGGAGGTTTCCACCTATTATCCGTTGCAGGGCTGGATTTGTGGAAAGATATTGTGAAAATTTGGTTTTATCATGGAATATCTTGGTCTCTCCATCTATGGTGATTGAGAGTTTTGCTGGGTATAGTAGTCTAGGCTGGCATTTATGCTGTCTTAGTGTCTGCATGAGATCTGCCCAGGATCTTCTGGCTTTCATAGTCTCTGGTGAGAAGTCTGATGTGATTCGGATAGGTCTTCCTTTGTATGTTACTTGGCCCTTTTCTCTTACTGCATTTAGTATTCTTTCTTTGTTTAGAACATTCGGTGTTTTGATTATTATGTGACGGGAGGTATTTCTGTTCTGGTCCAGTCTGTTTGGAGTTCTGTAGGCTTCTTGTATGTTCATCGGCATCTCTCTCTTTAAGTTAGGGAAGTTTTCCTCCATAATTTTGTTGAAGATGTTTACTGGCCCTTTAAGTTGCAAATCTTCACTCTCATCTATACCTATAATCCTTAGGTTTGGTCTTCTCATTGTGTCCTGGATTTCCTGGATGTTTTGGGTTACGCGTTTTTTGCATTTTGCATTTTCTTTGACTGTTGAGTCGATGCTTTCTATGGAATCTTCAGCACCTGAGATTCTTTCTTCCATCTCTTGTATTCTATTGTTGATGTTTGCATCTATGACTCCTGATTTCTTCCCAAGGTTTTCTATCTCCAAAGTTGTCTCCCTTTGTGATTTCTTAGTTGTTTCTACTTCCTTTTTTAGTTCCTGGATGGATTTGCTGAGATCCTTCACTTGTTTGTTTGTATTTTCCTGTATTTCTTTAAGGTATTTTTGCATTACCTCTTTCAGGATTTCTTCCTGATGACCCACGTTCTCCTGCATTTCTCTGAGCGATTTTTGTGTTTCCTCCTCATGGGATTCCATCTGTTGATCCATCGTCTCCTGCATTTCTTTAAGCAGTTCTCGTGTTTCCTTTGTAAGGGCATCTAACCGTTGATTCATTTCTTTAAGCAATTTTTGTGTTGCCTCCTTATGGGCATCCGTCTGTTGACCCATATTCTTCTGCATTTCTTTATGCAAATTTTGTGATTCCTTTGTGAGTGCATCTACCCGTTGATTCATCTCGTTAAGCGATTTTTGTGTTGTCTCCTTGTGCGCCTCCATCTTTTGATCCATGTTCTCCCGCATTTCTCTAAGCGATTTTTGTGTTTCCTTTGTAAGGGCTTCTAACCGTTGATTCATGGTCTCCTGTAACTCTTTATGAGATTTATTTGTGTCCTTCTTGTGATCCTCTAATAGCATCATGAGAAGTGATTTTAAATCCAGATCTTGTCTTTCGGGTGTGGTGGGGTATCCAGGACTTGCTGCTGTTGGAGAGTTGGGTTCGGATGGTCCCACATTACTTTGATTACTGTTAGTAACATTCCTACGTTTGCCTTTTGCCATCTGGATACCTCTGGTGTTAGTTGGTCCTGCTGCCACTGGCTGTTGGTTGGACCTCCTGTGAGCCTGCAAAGCTATTTCTGCCCCCCTGGATTACCAGGATTCCCCTGGCACCGATTTCTGGGGCCTGCCTGCTCCTGAGTGACTTTGGAGCCCTAATGTGCTTTGCCCCAAGTGATCTTATATTGGGGAGGCCTTGCACATCTAAAGGCTCAGCCTAGTGGATTCCTGGAGCAGAGGTCGCCAAAGGGAGGCTGGCAGGCTCCTGCCCTGTGCAGGGGTGTGTGATCTCTCCTGGGGGGGGGGAGGGGGCGTCCCTCTGCCAGGCAGAAGTCCCACAGCAGATCTGGCGCGCTGGTCACTGCAGATCAGCCCAGCACCTGGGAGCAGGTTACACACAAGCTGCCTGAACCCGAAGCGATATTATGCCTGTCTGTCTCTGAGCCTGGTGGTCCCAACTACCTGGTCACTGGAGCAAAGATGGCGGAGGGCACTCTCCGTGGCGCTGCTCACCCTGTGGTCACGATGGCCCGCCGATCTGGCACCCAGACGACCACAGCGCCAACCCGCCCTCGGGCACAGAAGGAAGCCCCAACAGGCCGTGTCCCAAGTGATGTTATATTGGGGGGAGAGCCTGGGTACCGGTCTCTCCAGCGCAGTCCGCGGGAACAGAGGTCGCGGAAGGGAAGCTGGCGGGCTCCCTCCCTGCGCGGGGTCCCTCCACCAGGCAGAAGGTCCCACCGCGGAACTGGCGCGCTGGTTACTGCAGATCAGCCCAGCACCTGGGAGCAGGTTACACCCAAGCTGCCTGAAACCGAAGCGATATTATGCCTGTCTGTCTCTGAGCCTGGCGGTCCCAACTACCTGGTCACTGGAGCAAAGATGGCGGAGGGCCCAGATTTATTTTCTGACATGAAAAATACTGTTCTGAAACTTGGTGAGAGGCTGACCATTAAATCATTGTTGTTGTTTTCGAAGAAAACAGTGTAGTGTAATTTTCTGTGGCAGTGTAATTTTCTTACTCCTGGACTCTTAGTATAAGGCTATATTTTATATGGTTTTGAAGTATTAAATGACTCCATTGGGAATATTTGGAGTGAAGCTGAGTCATATTCAGGATATCACTTCCTTATATGAGAAATCATAATAAAATTATTGGAGTAAAAGCAGGACATTGAAAAAAAAAGAGTTTTGCTTGGTCGGAGGTGATATTCAGTGTATACACCGCCTGAATTGGAGCAGGTAGGCTGCTATGCTACAGATTTCTTTACAAGGGAGAAAAGCTAGCCTTGATTGCTTCAACTTTCTGCTGACTCTGGAGAGTAGTTTCAATTAAAATTTTCCCCCTAGCTTTAGAGACAAATCTTTTCCTTCTTTATTAAAGTTGGTTAGGGGAAGAAACTTTCAAAACCACACGGAGTCATATCATTAAGAGTTTAGATTCAGAATGTGGGACAAAAAGATAAAAATCCAGATGTCCTTTGTAGGTTTCAAGTGAATACAATACTTTAATTATAGCAGTATTTGTAGGTAAGATAAGCAAATTCCCAAAGCACTGGGACCTACTTAGCAACATCAAATAAAAAGCTATAACTCAGCTATGGTTTCTTTAGTGATGTGGGAAAATATAACTCATCTCTTTACTCCAGTCCCTTAACTTAATTGGTGGCCATCTTTTTTCTGTTTGAAAATCTCTACTTTTCATCTTCCATGCCAGAATTTCTTTCACTCTATGACATGTTTTCAGGATGACACTGGATATTAAGAAATCTCTTGATCCTTGACTTTGCCCTGAGCTTGAATCATGCTGAAAATTTGCTATTCATCCACATGTTTACTAGTAGATTGTCCTAACATTTTCTCTTTAGGTGTTCAATATTTCATTTAGGTTTGGAAGGTTTGTAAAGAAGTGATAATTTATTCATATTTTTATATTCATCCTATTACTAAAGTTTTCTTTGTTTTTGAGTTTTAGTATGCATTCACATTTTAAGGGAACATATGTAAAAACCTTTGTAGATCCTAAGTGTATTATCATTTTTGAGGTTTGACACATTTGATATCTTAACAAGGATATAAACTATATTCCTCACCACAGAAAGCCTTTTCATGCTTTTTTGTGATAATTTTTACCATAAGAAACATCCATTTTCGTGATTAATTCTTCCTACTTAAATTATATGTAAAGGAATAGCAGTATGATCTTTTGAGTCCAACTTTTTGGTTCAGTATTTGTAAGATTCATCATGGTGTTGCATCAGTCAGTAAACTGTTTCTTTTGTTTGTGTATAGTTCACTACTGTGTGGATGTATCATTCTCTTGCTCATAGCTGGACTGTTTCTAATTTTGGATGTTCCATATTAAGCTACTCTGAATGAAGATGACTTTTGTGTTAGTTTGTTTCTTTCCTCTTTGCTTTGGTCAGTGTTGGTAGATAGTGTCTAAAATGGTCTTTAAAGACCACTTCTTGGAGGAGAGTCAGTGGGTAAATACATTTGATGTGGAATTGTTAGAACCTGAGTTTGAATCCCCAGAACACACATAGAAGCCATAGGGCATGCCTATAATCCCAGTGTTCCTATAGGAATATGGGTGGCAGAAACCAAAAATCTTTAGAAACTTTCAACCCAACTCAACTTCACATATTCAGTAAGAAACAAGAACACCCTTTCTCAAACAAAGTGAAAGGTCAGGACTCATGCTTGAGATTGGCCTCTAACCTCAGCATGTATGCACGCATACATTTATACCACAGCCCCCCACACCCCACACACACATGGGGAGAAAGAGAGAGAGAGAGAGAGAGAGAGAGGTCATCTCCACCTCCTTGCAGTACTGCCACTGAATGTCAGCTAAGAGGGCTGCCTTAGTTCTAGTGACTGTAATAAAGTAGAATCAATGGGACTGCTACCTTGGAAACTGGGAAATGTTCCTCATTTTCTTGCCTTACTAACTTTAGGGAAATTGGCTTTTAAATTGTGAGGTAAGACCAGAGAAAAGTCTCTGCGAGTCCATTTAGAAGGTGATCTGCTGAGGCCTTGCCAATTTACACGAAACCTGAGATAGCTTCTTTCCCAATTGAGTCTTGAGATGGCTATAGCTCTGGCAAGTTCTGTTATTGCAGCAATGCAAAAGACCAAATTCAAATCGTCTAGCTGGGTTGCTTTTTGGATTCCCTACAGCCAGAATGGTGAGACGATAAATGTTTGTTGTTCCTGTCCATTAAGTGTCAGGGTGATTTCCTATAGAAAATAGGTAGCTAGTATATCCCACTATTAGTTCTTTGCTGATTCATCAGTAGAGGAAAATTCAGTGGAGTTTTGTGTTGTTCATATCTATAGCTGAAAATAGAATTTAGTGTCTTCACAACAGAGAACATCTTATGTAATTTCTTCATGAATTTTAAAACAGCTGAAGACATTTTTTTCTCAAAATAAATTTTATTCCTTATTTTGAAAAAAAATCACTTTTTTAAAAGTCCAGTGACTATTGTAAATAAGGCTGCTATGAACATAGTGGAGCATGTGTCCTTATTGCATGCCAGGGAGTCCTCTGGTTATATGCCCAGGAGTGGTATAATAGGGTCCTCCAGAAGTGTAATGCCCAGTTTTGTGAGGAAACCACAAACTGATTTCCAGCTTGCAATCGAACCAGCAGTGGAGGAGTATTCCTCTTTCTCCACATCCTCGCCAGCACCTGCTGTCTCCTGTGTTTTTCATTTTAACCATTCTGACTGGTGTGAGGTGAAATCTCAGGGTTGTTTTGATTTGCATTTCCCTGATGACTAAGGATGTTGAACATTAGTTTAGGTGCTTCTCAGCCATTCAGTATTCCTCAGATGAAAATTCTTTGTTTAGCTCTGTACCCCAATTTAAAAAGGGTTATTTGGCTCTCCGGAGTCTAACTTCTTGAGTTCCTTGTATATCTTGGATATTAGCCCTCTTTCGGATGTAGGGTTGGTAAAGATCTTTTCCAAATTTGTTGGTTGCCCTTTTGTCTGATGGACAGTGTCCTTTGCCTTACAGAAACTTTGTAATTTTATGAGGTCTCATTTGTCAATTCTTGATCTTAGAGCATAAGCTATGGCGTTCTGTTCAGGAAAATGTACCCTGTGCCCATGTGCTCAAGGCTCTTCCAAGATGTCCCTCAACAGAGAAATGGATACAGAAAATGTAGTATATTTACACAATGGAATACTACTCAGCAATTAAAAACAATAAATTCATGAAATTCTTAGGCAAATGATTGGAACTAGAAAATATCATTCTAAGTAAGGTAACCTAATCACAAAAGAATACACATGGTATGCAGTCACTGATAAGTGGATATTAGCCCAGAAGCTCGGAATACCCAAGCCACAATGCACATATCAAATGTTGCCCAAGAAGAAGGAAGGAGAGGCCCCTGGTCCTGGAAAGACTGGATGCAGCAGTATAGGGGAATACCAGGATAGAGAAGTGGGAGGGAGTTGACTGGAAACAGGGAGAGGGAAGAGGGATTATGGGACTTTTGGGGAGGGGGGAACCAGGAAAGGGGAAATCATTGTGAATGTAAATAAAGAATATAGGAAATAAAAAATGTCCAGTGAATGAGGAAGAAATGATGTAAAAATCACCACCATGATATTATTGTTCACTTCCTTAGATTTTAACCATAAAACTCACATACAAATAAGCATGCTTACATTAAAAAAACAATAAAGAGAATGATTTGTGCGGAGAGGGTGCATAGTGCACTCTGCCATCTTTGTTCCGGCAACAGAGCAGTTGGGACCTCCAGGTGCAGGGATAAATGAGCATAACATAGCTTGGGACTCTGTCAACTTGTGTGCTCCCTGCACCCAAGAGCTGGGCAGTTCTGTGGTCATCTACAGATCTGCTGTGGGACATCTGCCATGCAGAGGGACCTGCACCAGGAGAGAGCGCACCAGCCTCCCCTTAGCCACCTCTGCTCCAGGGATTGATTACTCTGAGTCTCCAGGTATGCAGGGATTCCCCCAAGTATAACATCACTTGGGGTAAGGCACATCAGGGCTCCAAAGTCGCTTAGGAGCAGGGCAGCTCATCAGCAATAGGTGACAGAGGAATCCCGGTCATCGGGGGGGGGGGGGGGCAGAAATAGCCTTGCAGGCTCAAAGGAGGTCCAACCAACAGTCAGTGACAGCAGGACCAACTAACACCAGAGGTAACCAGGTGGCAAAAGGCAATCATAGGAAGGTTACTAATAGAAATCAAGGCAATATGGCACCATCTGAACCCAACTCTCTGACAGCAGCAAGTCCTGGATACCCTATCACACCCAAAAGGCAAGATCTGGATTTAAAATCACATCTTGTGATGCTATTAGAGGATTTCAAGAAGGACATAAATAAATCTCATAAAGAAATACAGGAGAACATGAATCAACGGGTAGAAACCCTTACAAAGGAAACACAAAAATCACATAAAGAAACGCAGGAGAATATTGGTCAACTGATGGATGCCCATACGGAGGAAACACAAAAATCACTTAAAGAAATACAGAAGAACTTGGGTCAACAGGCAGAAATCCTGAAAGAGGAAATGCAAAAATATCTTGAAGAAATACAGGAAAACACAAACAAACAAGTGAAGGATCTGAGGAAATCCATCCAGGATCTAAAAGAGGAAGTAGAAACAACTAAGAAATCACAAAAGGAGATAACTTTGGGGCTAGAAAACCTTGGGAAGAAATCAGGAGTCATAGATGCAAACATCAGCAATAGAATACAAGAGATGGAAGAACGAATCTCAGGTGCTGAAGATACCATAGAAAGCATCGACTCAACAGTCAAAGAAAATGCAAAACGCAAAAAACGTGTAACCCAAAACATCCAGGAAATCCAGGACACAATGAGAAGACCAAACCTAAGGATTATAGGTATAGATGAGAGTGAAGATTTGCAACTTAAAGGGCCAGTAAATATCTTCAACAAAATTATGGAGGAAAACTTCCCTAACCTAAAGAGAGAGATGCCGATGAACGTACAAGAAGCCAACAGAACTCCAAACAGACTGGGCTAGAACAGAAATACCTCCCGTCACATAATAATCAAAACACCAAATGTACTAAACAAAGAAAGACTATTAAAAGGAGTAAGAGAAAAAGGCCAAGTAACAAATAAAAAGAAAGACCTATCCTAATCACATCAGACTTCTCACCAGAGACTATGAAAGCCAGAAGATCCTGGGCAGATCTCATACAGACTCTAAGAGAACACAAATGTCAGCCTAGACTACTATACCCAGCAAAACTCTCAATCACCATAGATGGAGAGACCAAGACATTCCATGATAAAACCAAATTTAAACAATATCTTTCCACAAACCAAGCCCTGCAAAGGATAATTGGTGGAAATTGACAATACAAGGAGAGAAACTACACCCTGGAAAAAATGAGATAGTAACCTTCTTTCATCAAACCCAAAAGTAGATAACCACTCAAACATAAAGATAGCGTAAAGAATAGCAGGTGGCAATAATCACTATTCCTTAATCTCTCTTAATATCAATGATCTCAATTCCCCAATAAAAAGACATAGACTAACAGACTGGATATGTAAACAGGACCCAGCATTTTGCTGCATGCAGGAAACGCACCTCAGTGTCAAAGACAAACACTACCTCAGAGTAAAAGGCTGGAAAACAATTTTACAAGCAAATCGTCCCAGGGAACTAGCCGGAGTAGCCATCCTAATATCGGATAAAATTGACTTTCAACCTAAAGTCATCAAAAAAGACACAGAAGGACACTACATAGTGGTCAAAGGAAAAATCCACCAAGAAGAACTCTCAATTCTGAACATCTGTGCTCCAAATGCAAGGGCACCCTCATTAGTAAAAGAAACTTTACTGAAGCCCAAAGCACACATCACACCTCACACAATAATAGTGGGTGACTTCAATACCCCACTCTCTGAAATGTATCGTTCAGGAAAGCAAAAACTAAACAGGGACACAGTGAATCTAATTGAAGCCTTGGACCAAATGGAACTAACAGATATATATAGAACATTTCATCCTAAAGCAAAAGAATATACCTTCTTCTCAGCACCTCATGTTACCTTCTCAAAAATCGACCATATAATTGATCACAAAACAGACCTCAACAGAAATAAGAAGATCGAACTAATCCCATGCCTCCTATCAGATCACTTTGGAATAAGGGGGGGTCTTCAATAACAAAAAAAACAACAGAAAGCCCACATACACGTGGAAGCTGAACAATGCTCTACTCAATGATACGTTGATCAAGGAAGAAATAAAAAAAAATCAAAGACGTTTTAAAATTTAATGAAAATGAAGGCACAACATACCCTAATTTATGGGACACAATGAAAGCGGTGCTAAGAGGAAAATTCATTGCCCTCAGTGCCTCCAAAAAGAAACGGGAGAGAGCATACACTAGCAGCTTAATGGCACACCTGAAAGCCCTGGAACAAAAAGAAACAAATACACCCAAGAGGAGTACAAGGCAGGAAATCATCAAACTCAGGGCTGAAATAAATCAAGTAGAAACGAATAAAACCATACAAAGAAACAACAAAACTAGGAGTTGGTTCTTTGAGAAAATCAACAGGATAGATAAGCCCTTAGCCAGACTAGCCAGAGGGCACATAGACAGTATCCAAATTAACAAAATAAGAAACGAAAAGGGTGAGATAACAACAGAAACTGAGGAAATTCAAAAAATCATCAGATCTTACCACAAAAGCCTGTATTCAACACAACTAGAAAATCTGGAGGAAATGAACAATTTCCTAGAGAGATACCAAATACAAAAATTAAATCAGGATCAAATAGACCATCTAAACCTTCCTATAACCCCTGAAGAAATAGAAGTGGTCATTGGAAGTGTTCCAACCAAAAAAAGCACAGGTCCAGATGGTTTTAGTGCAGAATTCTATCAGACCTTCAAAGAAGACCTAACACCAATACTCTTCAAAGTATTCCACAAAATAGAAACAGAAGGAACACTACCCAACTCATTCTATGATGCAACAATTACGCTGATACCAAAATCACACAAAGATCTGACAAAGAAAGAGAATCTCAGGCCAATTTCTCTTATGAATATCAATGCAAAAATACTCAATAAAACTCTTGCCAACCGAATCCAAGAACACATCAAAACAATCATTCACCATGATCAAGTAGGCTTCATCCCAGGGATGCAGGGATGGTTCAATATAAGGAAGTCCATCAATGTAATCCACTACATAAACAACCTCAAAGAAAAAAAACACATGGTCATTTCATTAGATGCTGAAAAAGCTTTTGACAAAATTCAGCATCCTTTCATGTTAAAGGTTTTGGAAAGATCAGGAATTCGAGGCCCATATCTAAACATAGTAAAAGCAATTTACAGCAAACCGGTAGCCAACTTCAATCTGAGTGGAGAGAAACTTGAAACAATCCCACTAAAATCAGGGACTAGACAAGGCTGCCCTCTCTCTCCATATCTTTTCAATATAGTACTTGAAGTTCTAGCTAGAGCAATTAGACAACAAAAAGAGGTCAAAGGGATACAAATTGGAAAGGAAGAAGTGAAACTATTACTATTTGCAGACGATATGATAGTATACTTAAGCGACCCAAAGAACTCCACCAGAGAACTCCTATAACTGATAACTTCAGCAAAGTGGCTGGATATAAAATTAACTCAAGCAAATCAGTAGCCTTCCTATACTCAAAGGATAAGCAGGCTGAGAAAGAAATAAGTGAAATGATACCCTTCACGATAGCCACAAACAATATAAAGTATCTTGGTGTGACTCTGTCCAACCAAGTGAAAGATTTGTATGACAAGAACTTCAAGTCTCTGAAGAAAGAAATTGAAGAATACCTCAGAAGATGGAAAAATAGTCCATGCTCATGGATTGGCAGGATTAATATAGTAAAAATGACCATCTTGCCAAAAGCAATATACAGATTCAATGCAATCCCCATCAAAATCCCAACTCAATTCTTCATAGAGTTAGAAAGAGCAATTCAAAAATTCATCTGGAATAACAGAAAACCCCGGATAGCTAAAACTATTCTCAAGAGTAAAAGAACTTCTGGGGGAATCAGTATCCCGGACCTCAAGCTTTACTACAGAGCAATAGTGTCAAAAACTGCATGGTATTTGCGCAGTGACAGGCATGTAGATCAATGGAACAGAATTGAAGACCCAGAAATGAATCCATACTCCTATGGTCACTTGACCTTTGACAAAGGAGCTAAAACCATCCAGTGGAAAACAGATAACCTTTTAACAAATGGAGCTGGTTCAACTGCAGGTCAACATGCTGAAGAATGCAAATCGATCCAGTCTTATCTCCTTGCACTAGGCTCAATTCCAAGTGGATCAAGGACCTCCACATAAAACCAGACTCACTGAAACTAATAGAAAGGAAACTAGGGAAAAACCTTAAACATATGAGCACAGGGGAAAATTTCCTGAACAGAACACCAATAGCTTATGCTCTAAGATCAAGAATTGACAAATGGGACCTCATAAAATTACAAAGTTTCTGTAAGGCAAAGGACACTGTTAAAAGGACAAAGCAGCAGCCAACAAACTGGGAAAAGATCTTTACCAACCCTACATCCGACAGAGGGCTAATATCCAATATATACAAGAACTCAAGAAGTTAGACTCCAGAGAGTCAAATAACCCTATTAAAAAATGGGGTACAGAGCTAAACAAAGAGTTCTCACCTGAAGAATATCTAATGGCTGAGAAGCACCTAAAGAAATGTTCAACATCCTTAGTCATTAGGGAAATTCAAATCAAAACAACCCTGAGATTCCACCTCATACCAGTCAGAATGGCTAAGATCAAAAACACAGGAGACAGTAGTTGTTGGCGAGGATGTGGAGAAAGAGGAACACTCCTCCACTGCTGGTGGAATTGCAAGCTGGTACAACTACTCTGGAAAGCAGTCTGGCAGTTTCTCAGAAAACTGGGCATGACACTCCCGGAGGATCCTTTTATCCCACTCCTGGGCATATACCCAGAGGTTTCCCCTGCATGCAATAAAGACACATGCTCCACTATGTTCATAGCAGCCTTATTTATAATAGCCAGAATCTGGAAAAAATCCAGATGTCCCTTAACAGAGGAATGGATTCAGAAGTTGTGGTATATTTACACAATGGAATACTACTCTACAATTAAAAACAATGAATTCACGAAATTCTTAGGCAAATGGTCAGAACTGGAAAATATCATCCTTAGTGAGGTAACCCAATTACAAAAGAACACACATGGTATGCAGTCACTGATAAGGGGATATTAACCAAGAATCTCAGAATACTCAAGTCAAAATTCACATATTAATAGATTTCCAAAAAGATGGAAGGAGAGACCCCTGGTCCTTGAAAGACTGGATGTAGGGGAATACCAGGACAGAGAAGCGAGAGGGGGTTAAATGGGGAACAGGGGGAGGGAGGAGGGCTTATGGGACTTTATTGGAGGGAGGAAATGGGAAAATGGGAATCATTTGGTATGTAAATAAAAAAATATAGAAAACAAAAAAAAAACAATAAAGTCACATTAGACATGCTTTTACACTTCTTTTTTTCCCTAACAGCATATTTTGAATTACTTCAATGTCAATGAAGATACACCTATACAATCACTTTCATGGTTCCTTATAATCTTTATGTATTCATGGTTTACCCATTTTGTACCTCTGATCAGTTATTCGAATATTTCCACTGTTTATTCCCCAGTTAACACTAGTCATTGATAAAATATCTCTGGTCATTCATCATTTGCACTTACTAAGAATTTGCTTAGCATATTCTATCAAGGAAGTATTTCTGGATGAGTGTGTACACTTAAGAGACTTGAATTAAAATTTAAAAATTGCCATTCAAACAGATGAGACTCAGTGGTAGAATCTGAAATTACTTCCCCAAAGCTAGCTGGATAACACTGGGTGTATTAAAAATTTAGATATCTGGCATTGTGACAAACAAGCATCCTGCCATTTTAAACTGCATGGAAAGTGATCAAAGTTTTTGGCTTTCTTTTCTGCGCTCAAAATTAAACCCAGGGCCTCACATATGTTGTCCACATTCTGCCACTGAACTATACCAAATTTCCTGAACATCTATTTATATTTTTAAAAGCCATAATGGAGTTTGGACATTTTCATTCATTGTCTTACTTTTTCTTATACTGCCTTTTATCCCCAAGTTATCTCTCACTTATGTTCACTACATTATTTCCTCCATAAATTCTTTATATTTGAGATAGCCTGCAGTATGAGTCATTGTGAAACTAGCTTGTTTCTATTCATGTTATGATCTCCATTTCTTTCCATTTGACTATAAATTACATAACTTAATTCTTTAGAAAATGAATAAAACTTTCTTGCTTGTCGATTGGATTATTTATTCTATTGGTGCTTGATTCTTTAGTTCTTTATATATTTTGTTATTAATCTTTCATTGAATGAAGAGCTGACAAGATTTTCTTCACCTATATGTATTTCTTTATCTGTTGTTTCTTTTGCTTTATAATTTAATGCATTCTCATTTGTTAATTTTTGCTATTATGTAACTCCCCTAACATATCCCTTTAAACACTAACTAGCCTTTTATAGCATTAAAGCAAAATATGAAACCCAACAGTAGTTAAAGTCACAAAAGACTCAATAAGAAATTGTTCAATGAGGAGAAAAGATACCTCAGTATAGAACTGGTTTCAATCCTGATTACAAGAGAAGTTGGGAATGCATAGTCAATGGGGGATCAATGAAAGGAAAGAATGAAAGTAGGGTAATTCTTTGCTAAATTGACCTAATAGAATTCTTTTAAATGCAGCCCAAAAAAGTCAGATACTAAGGATAGAATTCTCTCTAAGATGATTCAGAACAATCTGTTCTAAAATGGATAACTCTGCCAAAAACCTATTGAATGTTGGTTCCCTACATGTAACAGAGAGATTCTAGACCATTATTGTAAAGTATAGGAAAGAAGGGATTAAAAATTAACTTCCAAAAGTAAATGCTAGTTAATTTCATAATAAATAGAATATAAAAATGTTTAAATTTTCTTTCTTTAGAGTCTTCTTTGAAGATAGTTCAGTGAATTTAAGTCTTATGCACAAGGTAAAGATGAACCTCACTTTCCAGATATTTGACTTTTTGGCCACGTATACTTTATACATTAGATATTGACTACCTCACTGTGTGTTGGTAATGAAATTCATACTTTCATACATGAGTTGATGAAAAACATTTCAATCTATTGAATGATAACTCAGCTTGCAAGGAAGGATTTTTCATCACTCAATCTTTATCTCTTATTTTAAAAGCAATTATTTCAACATTATTCTTCATTGCAGTATTACAATTTCTATTTTAAATTGAGAAGAAAAAAGTTTGAAATGAAAGTGTGAATACTATTGAAAAATGCTTTGGTCACATAAACTTCATACAATTGAGGCAACAAAAAATCTGCTGAAAAATGTTGGTTTTTAACTGTGTATTCATAGACTTATATCAGTAGACCGACTGTCTGTGAAGAAAGTAATATAAAGAATATATAGATATTTGAGAAGACTGTATCCAAGAGGGAAAATAGAGAATTTGAAACCACCCTGTCTTAGAAAATACAACATTTTATGCCCCAATGTAGCCTCTTCATCATATCACTCCATGTTCCCTCCCTTTGGTTTGTATGCAAGAATGACATCCAACTTGGATCCTTTCATCTCGGGCATCTAAGTAGTGGGATTACAGGTATATGTAACCAACCCATAAACTAAACTATTGTCTGATTTTCCAGCTAATGAAAAGGTAGTGAAAGCAAAGTTAACAGTCAAAATTTTCAAACAGGCTAGATATGAATCACATGGTAGTGACTTTCTTTATGCTTTAATAATGACCCAAAAAAGTCAAACTGTACTGGGTACCATAGGTTAGGGTTAAGGTAGATTAAACCTGTGATTCCAGGATTGGTGTGATCTCTGTGACATACCTTGGTTAGGTCCTGTCAAGGTATTCTGCAGCAAAAGCCTAACAAATGTGATTTCAAATAACCATCTGAATCATTTAATTAAGGCATTGTCATTATATCACTCTACTTTATTGAGAAACATGTATAAGAAACTCCAAAAGAGGAACCGCCAGACGGCTTTCCAGAGTGGTTGTACCAGCTTGCAATTCCACCAGCAGTGGAGGAGTGTTCCTCTTTCTCCACATCCTCGCCAACAACTGCTCTCTCCTGTGTTTTTGATCTTAGCCATCCTGACTGGTGTGAGATGGAATCTCAGGGTTGTTTTGATTTGCATTTCCCTAATGACTAAGGATGATGAACATCTCTTTGGGTGCTTCTCAGCCATTAGATATTCTTCAGGTGAGAACACTTTGTTTAGCTCTGTACCCCATTTTTTAATAGGGTTACTTGCCTCTCTGGAGTTTAACTTCTTGAGTTCTTTGTATATATTGGATATTAGCCCTCTGTCGGATGTAAGGTTGGTAAAGATCATTTCCCAGTTAGTTGGTTGCCGCTTTGTCTTTTTGACAGTGTCTTTTGCCTTGCAAAAACTTTGTAATTTAATGAGGTCCCATTTGTCTATTCTTGATCTTAGAGCATAAGCTATTGGAGTTCTGTTCAGGAAATTCTCCCCTGTGCCCATATGTTCAAGGTTCTTCCCTAGTTTCCCTTCTATTAGTTTCAGTGTGTCTGGTTTTATGTGGAGATCTTTGATCCACTTAGAATTGAGCTTAGTGCAAGGAGATAAGGATGGGTCAATTTGCATTCTTCTGCATGTTGACCTCCAGCTGAGCCAGCACCATTTGTTGAAAAGGCTATCTTTTTTCCACTGGATGGTTTTAGCTCCTTTGTCAAAGATCAAGTGACCATAGGAGTGTGGATTCATTTCTGGGTCTTCAATTCTGTTCCATTGATCTACATGTCTGTCACTGTACCAATACCATGCGGTTTTTAACACTATTGACACTCCCGGAGGATCCGGCTATACCACTCCTGGGCATATACCCAGAGACTTTACCTGCATGCAATAAGGACACATGCTCCACTATGTTCATAGCAGCCTTATTTAAAATAGCCAGAAGCTGGAAAGAACCCAGATGTCCCTCAACGGAGGAATGGATTCAGAAGATGTGGTATATCTACACAATGGAATACTACTCTGCAATTAAAAACAATGAATTCACGAAATTCCTAGGCAAATGGTCAGATCTTGAAAATATCATCCTTAGTGAGGTAACCCAATCACAAAAGAACACACATGGTATGCAGTCACTGATAAGGGGATATTGACCCAGAATCTCGGAATACCCTAGACACAATCCGCATATCAATAGATTTCTAAGAAGATGGAAGGAGAGTCCCCTGGTCCTGGAAAGACTGGATGTAGGGGAAGGCCAGGACAGAGTAACGAGAGGGGGTTGAATGGAGAAAAGAGGGAGGGAAGGGGGCTTATGGGACTTTCGGGGAGGGAGGAAACGGGAAAGGGGAAATGATTTGGAATGTAAATTAAAAAAAAAATAAATAAATAATTAAAAAAAAAAAGAAACTCCAAAAGATTCCCTATAGTTTTAAAAGACAACAATCTTTTGGTCCCATTTTTCTTTTCCAATGACATTTCCAGGTACCCTCCATTTGCAGTCAGCATGTATCCCTTTTCATTCCTGATATATTTTTTTTTATCAATTACAGTGAGAATTATATAATGTCAATGTTTTTTTTCCAGCTTAAGAAAGGTATAAACTCCTGTTTTATTATTCAGAATCATTTTCAAATTCTGTCTTAATTAATAAAGTTTTTTCTAATATTTTTTAACTTGTAATTAATTCCACTGTTCAATGTAGTATTTGTGTTCCCTTTCCACTGCTAGAATTATCATGGAACTATTTGGCTAAATGATTTTCTTTGTTTTATGAGATGGAGTCTCATTGTGTAACCTAAATTGACCTTTTTTAACTCTTTGATCCTCCTGCTTCAACCTTCTGAGTGATAGGATCGCAGGTGTATACCACTATGCTTAGCCAATGGGTAACCAATAAGCAGAAACACTTTTTGATCTGGGATAGATATAAATCTTAAGTGAGACATAATTTTTTGTTGGAAGGTTATATCTAGAGCAATGTACTAGCATATCTATGGTAATTGAATATTCATTTCGTAAGTCTTAAAGGTTACACACACATGAGACAAGAGGAGGAATCGTGGAACAGTGTACTGTTAGTGTTCAATGAATTGATTTCCTTCTTCCCCTCCCTTGAAACAAGGTCTCCCACTGCACTTCAAAGCTAACTATTTTGACTAGGTTGGATGGCCAGTGAGCTCCTGGATTCACCTTTCTCTGTTCCTGGACAGTGACTTTAAATGCACTTGGGGGCATGCCTGCTTTAACATGGGTGCTGTAGATTTGAACTTAGGTCTTCTTGCTTTCACAAAAACACTGTTGCCCACTAAGTTATTCCTCCAGCCTTTGATTTTTTAATCCTGAAAACTATTTTGATTTAAATTAGTTGATTAATTAGTCAGCTCCAGTCAGTCCTGGCTGAGCCTGCAGGAGTCTGATCAGCCAATAAGGGGTGTGGGGGAGCTTCTGGAGGTATTTTCAGGAGAGCAGATCTCTTCCCCAGGTGGCAGTGTTACAGTTCTTATGACAGATGCTGTCAGACAACGGAGTAATTCTCACATACCTTTATTCCTTTTGGATAGGATCCTTATATACAGTTTGGGGGTGGGTCAGAGTCTGACAGTAGGTACTTCCTATTGATTTGGTCTGAGGGCTTTGGGATACCTTATCTGCATGTGAGAGGGATCGGGGTGCTGCTCCTATATGACTGATGGACACAAACCTCTCTATGGGGGTATGTATGGGGAACTGTAGCTATGTGATAGGGGCCTGGTGCCTGAGAACAGGCAGAATGTCTACCATCCCTTCCAGGTTTCTGGGGGTTCCAAGCCTTAGCTCAACTGGGTACCAGGCTACCTTTTCATAGTCCATTGCTCCACACTGGGGGTGGGGGCAAAGAATTGAAGAATCCAGAGAGGTCAAGGACACCACAAGAAAACATATACAATAAACTAACCTCAGTCCATAAGGGCCCACAGAGACTGAACCACAGAGAGCATGCATGGGAAAGACCTAAGCCCTCTGCACATATACAACAGTTGCAGATCTTGGTATTCATGTGGAACTCTTGTAAGCAGGAGCAGGGGCTGTCTCTGATTACATTGCCTGCCGTTGGATCCCTTTCCCCCTAACTGTGCTGCCTTTTCTAGACACAATAGAAGATGTTTCTAGTCCTGCAACTTTATATGCCAAGGAAAGTTGATATCCATTAGAGGCCTCCCTTTCTCTGAGCCTTCTCTGAGGAGAAAGGGGAAATAGGAGGCTGGCAGTGAGGTAAGGTGAGAAGGAGGGACTGAAAGGGGAGGAGGGAGATGAAGCTATGTTTAGAATATAAAATAAATATATTAATTAATAAAAAATACACAAAAAGAAAAAATATAACAGAAACAGACACTCACATGTACACATTCATACATGTAGGCATGTATATGCATAAACATTGTATAATTAAAAAATAGGTATATGTGTCTTCTTTTGGGCTCTTTTCCTTATGCCTATATTATCTAATTCTGGTGTAGTTTTGTTATATCTTATATTATTTTGCTTTATTTTATTATTATTCCTTATAAACCTGTTTGTCTTCTAAGGAGAAATAGAAATGGGGTGGATCTGTATGGAAAAGGAGGTGAGGAGGAACTGGGAGGAGTAGAGGGAGGGAGGAGAAACCATAATTAGGATATATTATGTGAGAAAAAAGTCTCTTTTCAATAAAAGAGAAAAAACTAGAAAACATAGATGGACATAATAAAAAAGATTATCAATTTGATGAAAAAAATAATGCCACTTATATGGATTGAAACACTCAACAAAAATGTTAATTCTCCCTTCAAAAAATGGAACAAACACTCTGCAGTCTATCTTCTGTTAATTGGTCTTATGTATTATTATATTTAAAAATCGGGAAAGGGGAAATGATTTTGAATGTAAATTAAAAAAAACTTAGAAAATAAAATTAAAAAAAAATCGAGCACAGAAGACTTGGAATTCTCACACACAATCAAGGATACAATAATGAATATTTCAACAGGTACACATTTTGAAGTTTTAATTAAAATCAGTAGTGTTATTGATATTGTAATGTGTTATAGTAATACCGAGGCAAGTAATCACCTATCTCCAAAGTGAATGGCAATATACATGCAATTAATTATAAAAGGCTTTGCAGTGGAATCACCTTGGAATTACAAAGATTTAAAGCAGTGACTCAGGTATTTAACTACAGAAGGCTGCTCCTCTGGCCCAGGCTAATTGTAGCCATTTTTAATTGTTTAAGGTCATTTAAAGAGGTATTCATATTTTTGAAGTTCATTCTCTCACATTGCTATGGAGTTATTACTCTGAAGACCCTTTGAAACTCCTAGCACTACCCCCTCACACATTTTCCCTACAAAAAAATAGAAGATGCCATAAGATAAAGCCAGTGCAGAACCATTTCTGTCAGGGTTTTCGTAGAAAATTTCTAATTCATATGGGCTACAGGAAGGCAGAGGGAAAGCAAGAAAGAAGGGAAGGGAGAAAGCAGAGGAGGGTGTAAAGGAGTAAAAGAAGGTGGGAGGGAGAGAAGGTGAGGGTAAGAGATTGAGATTAAAAAAAAAAAACACCTCAAGTATTCTATCAGTCTGAAAAACCATGAACTTTTTGAAAGGTGAGAAGCTTAGTGAACAATTGGCTTCATCACCATCCATCTAAACTCTCATTACAAGGATCCATCTTTGGAATATCCTAATGTTTACCACATTTAGAGGATGATCAAAACTCTAGGGCTTGAACTCATTGACCATGTTGCATCTTCTAAGGTTCACAGTGATATCTCAAACATGGAAGAAATGACAAGTTTTGGTATCATTATGGTGTTTGGGGGGGGATCCTATTGTTTGTTTATTTTTTAGAAATTTAAAGAAAGTTTGCCACTATTGCATATTGCAATCATGTAAAGAAAGTTTACTGTTATTCCATTCAACCTAATTCCAAATATAGGTAAACAGTTATTAGCATATATATATATATATATATATATATATATATATATTCAAATGCCACATGAAAGTGGAGGGTGATATATCACCTTCTCCTTTCATGTGGCATTTGCTAGTAGGCCCTCGAATGAAAGCAAGTAACTATAATAGAAAAAAGAAAATTCCAACATATAACAAGGACACATGCTCCACTATGTTCATAGCAGCCTTATTTATAATAGCCAGAAGCTGGAAAGAACTCAGATGTCCCTCAATAGAGGAAAGGATACACAAAATGTGATACATTTAAAAAATGGAGTATTACTCAGCTATTAAAAACAATGACCTAGACACAATTCGCATATCAATAGATTTCCAAGAAGATGGAAGGAGAGACCCCTGGTCCTGGAAAGACTGGATGTAGGGGAATGCCAGGACAGAGAAGTGAGAGGGGGTTGAATGGGGAAAAGAGGGAGGGAAGGGGGCTTATGGGACTTTCGGGGAGGGAGGAAACGGGAAAGGGGAAATGATTTTGAATGTAAATAAAAATATAAAAAATAATTAAAAAAAAAAACAATGACCTAATGAAATTCTTAGGCAAATGGATGGAACTAGAAAGTGTCATCCTTAGTGAGGTAACCCAACCACAAAAGAACACACATGGTATGCACTCACTGATAACTGGATATTAGCCCCAAAGCTCAGAATAAACAAGGTGCAATTCACAGACCACGGGAAGCTCAAGAAGGAAGACCAAAGTGGTGGTGCTTTGGTTCCTCTGAGAAAGGGAACAAAATACTTCAAGAGCAATAAAGGAGACAGTTTGGAGCAGAGATTGAAGGAAAGGCCACCCAGAGACTGTCCTACCTGGGGATTCATCCTATAAACAGCCACCAAACCCCAAAACTACTATGGATGACAAGAAGTGCGTACCAAAAGGAGCCTGTTATGGTTGTCTTTTTGAGGGGCTCTGCCAGAACCTTACAGGTAGAGGTGAATACTAGCAGCCAACCATTGGACTGAGTGTGGGGTTCACATTGGAGGAGTTGGAGGGCACACTGGAGGAGCGGGGGAGGGGGTGATTGCAGCCCCATGGGAAGAATGACCAGACACCCCAGGGCTCCCAGGTACTAAGCCATTAACCAAGGGGTACACATGGTTCCAGCCAAATCAGCGGCAGAGGAATGCCTTCTAAGGCATTAGTGGGAGGAGAGGTCCTAGATCTTGTGAAGGCTCAATAGATGCCCCAGCGTAGGGAAATCAAGGGTGGGTGGATGGGAGTGGGTTAAGTGGAGTGGCATATTCTTGGAGACAGGGGTTGGGAAGATGGGTTGGTGGTTTTCAGGGAGGGGGAAACTGGGAAGGGGTATAACATTTGAAATGTAAATGAAGACTATATTCAATAAAAAATACATTTAAAAAAAGATGTACTGATTGGACAAAACTTGGTGCTAGAAGATTAAATTCAAAATAAAATATACTAAATTAAAATAAAAGAGAAAGAATAGTGTCAGTTTCAGTAATAGTCTAGCCAGACTCTAAGAACCAATAAGGCAAACATAGTCTTCGAGAGTAGCCAGTTCATTCCAATCCCTGTCTATTAAATGGAAAACCATATGTCTTAGTCAGGGTTACTATTGCTGTAACTATGACCAAAGCAATTTGAGGTGGAAAAGGTTTATTTGACTTACACTCCCACATTGTAGTTTGCATTGAAGGAAGTCAGGACAGGAACTCAAGCAAGGCAGGAACCTAGAGGCAGGAGCTAATGCAGAGGCCATGGAAGGATGCTGCTACTTCTCATGCCTTGCTCAGCCTGCTTTCTTATAGAGCTCAGAATCACCAGCCCAGAGATAACGCCACTCAGAATAGGCTGGGCCTTCTCACATCAATCACTAATTAAGAAAATGCATTGCAGGACTGCCTACAGACCCATCTTATGGAGGCATTCTCTTAATTGAGGCTCCCTCCTCTCACATGACATTAGCTTGTGTCAAGTTATCATAAAACTAGCAACATTCCTCCATCACTGGTGGGATTAAAAACTGGAACAACCACTCTGGAAATCAATCTGGCAGTTCCTCAGAAAATTGAAAATAGTTCTACCTGTAGACCCAGCTATACCTCTCCTGGGAATATACCCAAAAGTTGCTCCACCATACTCCAAGGAAACATGCTCCACTACATTCATAGCAGCCTTACTTGTAACAGCCGGAAACTAGAAGCAACCCAGATGTCCCTCAACTGAAGAATGGATACAGAAAATGTGGTACATTTACACAATGGAATACTATTCAGCTATTAAAAACAAGAACACCATGAATTTCGCAGGCAAACGGATGGAACTAGAAAGTATCACCCAAAAGTACATCCAGGTATGTACTCACTGATAAGTGGATATTAACTCAAATATGCAGAATACCCATGATACACCCCACAGACCATAAGAAGTTACACAAGAAGGAAGGCCCAAGTGAGAATGCTTCAATCTCACTTAGGAGGAAACAAATAATCATGGGAGGCAGAGGGAGGGAGGGACCTGAGTGGAAGAGGGGAGGGGAAAGGGGGGGCCAGGATCAGATATGGGGGTGTGATGGCTATTCCTAGTGGTCAACTTGACTATATCTGTAATGAACTACAATCCAGAAATGGAGGGCACACCTGTGATTCAGATCTTGAGGCTGGAAGACACAGGCTTCTGACCAGATCTTGACATGGAGATCTTGAGGCCTAGTGGCTATGAAAAAGTTAGGCCCAGGCAAGGTAGTACATGCCTTTAATCCCAGAAGACTGAGGCAAGCAGATCTCTGAATTCAAGGTCAGCCTGGAACAAAGCAAGTTCCAGATCCAGGTGTGGTGGTACACACCTACTCCAACAAGGCCACACCTCTTAATAGTGCCAGTCCCTGGGGACCAAGCATATACAAACCATCACAGGAGGAGACAGGAGAGAAGCCCAGGGGGACAAGAGAATGAATGAAAATATGCAGCTGCTAGGGGTTGGGGTGGGGTGGGGGACCTCTAGAAAGTCCCAGAGACATGGAATGTGAGAGGTGCCCAGGACTCAATGTGGGTGACCTTAGCCAAAATGACCAACAGTGGAGAGATTTAACCTGAAGAGCCCACCTTCAGTAGCTTGACAGGGCTCCCAGTGGAGGGATGAGGACACCAACCCACCTTCAAAATTTTGACCTAGAATTGTTCCTGTCTAAAAGAAATTCAGGGACAAAATGGAGCAGAGACTGAAGGAATTGTGGACCAGTAACTGGCCTAACTTCGGACCCATCTCACTCACGGGGACGCACCAAAGCCAGACACTATTACTGATGTTATGTTGTGCTTACAGACAGGAGCCTAGCATGGCTGTCTTCTGAGAGGCTCTACCAGGAGCTGACTGAGACAGATGCAGATACATATAGCCAGTCAATGATTAGACTGAAGTCAGGGACCCCTATGGAAGAGTTAGGGGAAGAATTTAAGCAACTGAAGGGGATGGCAACTACATAGGAAGACCAACAGTCTCAACTATCCCGGACCCCTGGTAGCTCCCAGAGACTAAGACACCAATGAAAGAGCATACACCAGCTGGTCCAAGGCCCCGAACACATATGTAGCAGAGGACTGAATGCCTTGTCTGGCCTCAGTGGGAGAGGATATACCTAATCCTGTAAAGACTTGATGCCCCAGAGAAGGGGGACGGCCAAGGGGGGCACTCTCTCAGAGGAGAAGGGGAGGGGAAATTGGGTCAGAAACTCAGGGACAGGGGGACCAGGAGGGGGTACAGCATTTGGGATGTAAATAAAGTAATTTTTAAAAACTAGCCATCACACCATGTAACCAAAAATGTCAGTTTTGAATGCCAAATTCACCAGGTAGGAAGATATTCATTCATGAATATATTCTTTTTGTTTTCATTTATGGGGTGATTCACATATACACTAATACTTCAATCATTTTGGAAGAATTTGGAACTACTGAATTGGGGAGGAGGTCTGGAAGAGTTCATGGGGGCAAACCCTCTGCCCCATGTTCTATCACAACTGAAGATGGGAATATAAAAAAAGGTGGCATGAGTCTCTTGGAGATGTTCTAAAAAACCTCCAGTCTGTATCTAGACACTATTGCCTTCCTAGCATCTCCCCCAACCAGAGTGATCTCCACCCCAGTGCCTGCTCCCATCAGCAAGCAAGGTGCTTTGTGATGTAAAAGCAGCTCCTCAGCTACTGTTGCCTGAGAAGGATCTTGCTAACCAGTCAGGGCTCAGGGGTGTGGCCTCCCATTGTTCAGGGTGGGTTCATAAGACCGTGCCTCTGAGTGCTCTGGACCAGAACTCAGGCGGCCCTCAACATGCCGAAAGCTAGTAAGAAGAGTAAAGAGCATCCTACATCAGATGATGAGTCATTCACCTCAAGTTCAAACCCCAAAAGAGTGAAGAGATGCCATCAACTCACAACCACAAACGATGGCAAGAAGAATCGTCGGTCCACATCCAAATCTACCAAGAAGGTAAGAAGGCCCAAGCTAAGCATAGTCCTTTCTCTGGTGATTTCCCCTCCCCCAGCACTGCTAACCCTTCTTGGCCTGGCATTCAGCCCCTTCTCAACTCATAGCCCTTCTCCTATCGTCCCCTTCACGTATTCCAGCTTTTCAAAGACTCATATGCCCTTGTCACCTTACTCTGTCGATCTTCCAGGTGAAAAAGACGACCATGAAGAGCAAGAAAACCCTGTCCAGGACCACGAAAGGGAATCTCTTTGAGGAAACCACACCACCTACAAAAATGACAAGGAAGGGCAAGGGAAAACGATTTGATCAACACCAGGATCCAATGGAAGAGATGTCAACTGGAACTGTGACAGAACCAGACCTTAGTAGCACCACTGACAGCTCCAGTGGTTCAACCACCGATCAAGAGAGTCAGTAGCGTCAGCGTGCCACCACCGAAAGATCTGTTCACAGATCTGGCAGCTGAGCAATATCAAACTGTGTTAATTGCGTACTGACTACACAGTGCTTTGACACTGACAAAAATAAAATCAATATGATATGAAAACTGTGTGTCCCTGAGAATCTCTGATAAAACAAAGAAGGAAGGAATGGGAGGGAAAGGGGCCTGGGGAAGAAGGAGGGGGTGGGACGGAAGAAGGAAGAAACACGGGTATACAAGAAGCGGGAAGTATTGGGTCCTACAGGGGTGGGAGCCAGACAAGAAAATCGAGCATTCAGCAGACAATGAAGGATTATGATTGAGCTCACATGGAGTACTGAAGACAGTCTTTCTGGGAGGGCAGATACTGGGAAAGGGGATAACATTTGAAATGTAAATAAAGAATATATCCAATAAAAAAAGAATATGCTTGGCTGAGGGAGTGGCACTATTTAGAAGTGTGGCCTCGTTGGTGTAAGTGTGTCACTGTGGCCGTGGCCTTAAGGTACTCCTCCTAACCACATGGGAGCCTGTCTTCTAATAGCCTTCAGATGAAGATGCAGAACTCTCAGCTCTTCCTGCACCATGCCTGTCTGGATGCTGCAATGTTCCAGCCTTGATGATAATGGACTGAACTTCTGAACATGTAAGCTAGCTCCAATTAAAGAGTTGCCATATTCATAGTGTCTGTTCACCGCAGTAAAACCCTAACTAAGACATGTAGAGTTTCTTGGAGGTGGGGGCAGGGCTTTACAGGGTGGCCTGATTTGGGGACAAGCTTGGGGACTGGTGTTTTTTTCTGTAGTGTAGGGTCTGGTTACTCTCCTGCCCCCGGGTAGGAGATATGAATGGCTGTAATGGCACTTTAAGAAGTCTAGGAGTGGGTCCTGGACAGTGAAGCTCCTCAAGCAGGGCCCTGGAAGCTCCTGTGCCTCAAAATGTTAGGCCTGGCTTGAAAGGGTCCCTGCCATCAAAGTCCTCTAGGAGCCTGGCAGCAAGAGCTCTCCAGGGACAAGACTGACAAGGAGTCAGTGAGTAGGACAAGGAAAGCCGTCCTGCCACCCAATTGTCATGAATAGAATAGTCAACAAACTTCTAGTGTTGGGAGCCCAGGATTTGGTTCCAAGCATCCACATAAGTGGCTCACAATCCCCTGTAAGTTCAGTTCCAGGAGATCCTTTAGAGACCTGCACATACATGGACACAAGCTTACATAGGCATAAATTTAAAAAATGTAAAAAGGTATTTCTAAAGTTGTACATGCTTCAGAGCTATTTATAATGATATGGCTGGCAAGCAACTTCTTCTAAGGTTATAATTCAAATATATAAAAAGATGTACTGGAGTCCTCTTCTGATACTTCTCCCCCTTCTGCCACTGCCAGCCCTTTCTGCTGTGGCAGGACCTTGCCAGGTCAGCCACAGTGAAGACACCATCTCCTGATACTTCCTAGAGAACCAGCCACTCAGGGCAATTGGTAAGAACCCCTCCCACTTCCAGCTCTGGAGGCCCAGAGCTGATGCCAGGGGTCCAGCAGGACTCACTACCCAGCAACCTCCAAAAGCCCTGCTCTTTCCAATAGCAATCCCCTTCAGATCCTTCTCCAACTTTGGCCCTTCCAGCCCCTTCTGCTGTGGCAGAATCTTGCCAGGTCTTCCACAGTGAAGACACCATCTCCTGATACTTCCTAGAGAAACAGCTGCATTCAGGGCAATTGCTCTTTCTACTATGGCAGAATCTTGCCAGGTCTGCCACAGTGAAGACACCATCTCCTGATATTTCCTAGAGAACTAGTCACACTCAGGGCATTTGAGAACCAGCCGCACTCAGGTCATTTGGAGTATGGAGAGGCCTGAGAGCACAGGAGAGCTAGTCTCCCAGGAGAGTCTACATACCTATGTGCACAGAGAGAATGGGAATCCTAGGAATACAGATACACAAGCTTGCAGGACAGATAAGCCACAATCAGAGATAGCAAGACCAGCTAACCCCTGAGAAAACTAGATGGCAAAAGGCAAATGCAAGATCATTACCAACAGAAACCAAGGCAACATGGAAACATCTGAAACCAGTTCTCCCACAACAGCAAATCCTGGATACCCAAACACAACAGAAAAGCAAGATCTGGATTTAAAATCATATCTCATGATGCAAATAAAGGACTTCAAGACTCCCTTAAAGAAATAGATGAGAACATGGGTCAACAGGTTGAAGCCCTTAAAGAGGAAAAACAAAAATCCCTTAAAGAAATATGAAAGAATATGGGTCAAAAGGTAGACGCTCTTAAAGAGAAAACATAAAAACCCCTTAAAGAAAAACAGGAGAACATGGGTCAACAGATAGAAACCCTTAAAGAGGAAACACAAAAATCCCTTAAAAAAAAAACACAGGAGAACATATGTTAACAGGTAGAAGCCCTTAAAGAGGAAACACAAAAATCCCTGAAAGAATTTCAGGAAAACACAAACAAATAAGTTAAGAAAGTGGACAAAACTATCCAGGATCTAAAAATGGAAGTAGAAACAATAAAGAAATCACAAAGTCAGACATCTCTGGAGATAGAAAACCTTGGAAAGAATTCAGGAGTCATAGATGCAAGCATCAATAACAGAATATAAGAGCAGAAGAGAAAATCTCAGGTGCAGAAGATACCAAAGAAAACATTGACACAACAGTCAAAGAAAATGCAAAATGCAAAAAGCTTCTGGCCAAAACATACAGAAAATCCAGAACACAATGAAAAGACCAAACCTAAAGGTTATAGGAATAGAAGAGAGCGAGTATTCCTAACTTAAAGGGCCAGTAAATATCTTCAACAAAATTATAGAAGAAAACTTCCCTAAACTAAAGAAAGAGATGCCCATGAACATAAAAGAAGCCTACAGAACTCCAAACAGACAAGACCAGAACAGAAACTCCTTCCATCACATAATAATCAAAACACCAAATGCACTAAACAAAGAAAGAATATTAAAAGCAGTAAGGGGAAAAGGGTCAAGTAACATATAAAGACAGACCTATCAGAATTACACCACACTTCTCACTGGAAACTATGAAGGCTAGAAGATACTGGGCAGATACATACAGATGTCATACAGACCCTAAGAAAACATAAATGTCAGCCCAGGCTACTATACCCAGAAAAACTCTCAATTACCATATACAGAGAAAACAAGACATTCCATGACAAAACAAAATTTATACAATATCTTGCCACAAACCCAGCTCCACAAAGCATAATGGGTGGAAAATACCAACACAAGACAGGAAACTACACCCTAGAATAAGCAATAAAGTAATCATTCAATAAACCCAAAAGAAGATAGTCACACAAACAGAATTTCACCTTTAACAATGAAAATAACAGGAAGCAACAATCAATTTTCTTAATATCTCTTAATATCAATGGTCTCAATTCTCCAATTAAAAAAAAAACAAAGACTAACAGACTGGATACATAAACAGGACCCAACTTTTTACTGCAAACAAGGAACTCAACTCAGTGACAAAGCCACTCACTACCTCAGAGTCAAAGATTGGAAAACAAATTTTCCAAGCAAATGGTCTCAAGAACAAAGTTGGAGTGACCATTCTTACATCGGATAAAATTGACTTTCAACCAAAAGTTGTCCAAAAAGATAAGGAGGGACACTTCATACTTGTCAAAGGAAAAATCTACCAAGATGAACTCTCAAATCTGAACATTTATGCTCCAAATGCAAGGGCACCCACATTCATAAAAGAAACCTTAATAAAGCTCAAAGTACACATTGCACCCCACACAATAATAGTGGGAGACTTCAACACCCCACTCTCAACAATGGGCAAATCATGGAAACAGAAACTTAACAGAGACACAGTGAAACTAACTGAAGTTATGGACAAATGGATCTAACAGATATTTATAGAACATTCCATCCTCAAGCAAAAGAACATCATGGTACTCCAAAATTGACTATATAATTGTCACAAACAGGCCTCAACAGGTACAGGAATATTGAAATAATTCCATGAACCCTATCAGATCATCATGGCCTAAGGCTGGTCTTAAGTTCAAACAAAAACAATGGAAAGCACACACACACACACACACACACACACACACACACACACACACACACACGGACGTTGAACAATGCTCTACTCAATGATAGTTTGGCCAAGGAAGAAATAAAGAAATAAATTAAAGATGTTTTAGAATTTAATCAAAATGAGGACACATCATACCAAAATTTATGAGATACAATGAAAGCAGTGCTAAGAAGAAAACTCATTCTAAGTGCCTCCGAAAAGAAAATGGAGAGAGCTTACACTAGCAGCTTTACAGCACACCTAAAAGCTCTAGAAAAAAAGAAGCAAATATACCCAAGAGGAGTAGACGACAGGAAATAATCAAACTCAGGGACAAAATCAATCACAGAGAAACAAAAAAACTATACAAAGAATCAACAAAACCAGGAGCTGGTTCTTTGAGAAAATCAACAAGATAGATAAACCCTTAGCCAGACTAACCAGGGGGCTCAAAGGCACTATCCAAATTAATAAAATCAGAAATGAAAGGGAGACATAACAACAGAAACTGGAAATTCAAAAATCACCAGATCCTACTACAAGAGCTTATATTCAACAAAATTGGGAAATCTGGACAAAATGGACAATTGTTTAGATACATACCAAGTGCCAATGTCAAAACAGGATCAGATAAACCATCTAAGCAGTACCCATAAGTCCTGAGGAAATAGAAGCAGTTAATAGTCTCTCAACAACAAAAGGAAAACCCAGGACCAGATGGTTTTAGTGGGGAATTCTATCAAATCTTCAAAGAAGAGCTACTACCAATACACTTCAAACTATTCCACAAAATAGAAACTCAAGGAACACTACCAATTCATTCTGTGAAGCCACAATAATGCTTATACCTAAACCAAACAAAGAACAAACAAAGAAAGAGAACTTCAGACCAATTTCCCTTACAAACATTGATGCAAAATTTCTCAAAAATTGTAGCAAAATTCTGGCCAATCGAATCCAAGAATGAATCAAAACAATAATTCACCACAATCAAGTAGGCTTCATTCCAGGAATGCAGGGATGGGTCAATATACAGAAACCCATTAATGTAATCTACTACCATAAACAAACTCAAAGTAAAAAACCACATGGTCATTTCATTAGATGCTGTAAAAGCTTTTGACAAAATTCAGCATCCCCTCATGATAAAAGTCTTGGAGAGATCAGGAATTCAAGACCCATACCTAAACATAGTGAAAGCAATATACTGTAAACCGGTAGCCAACATCAAACTAAATGGAGAGAAACTTGAAGCAATCCCACTAAAATCAGGGACCAGACAAGGCTGCCCACTCTCTCCCTATCTATTCAATATATTACTCAAAGTCCTAGCCAGAGCAATTAGACAACAAAAGGACATCAAAGGTAGACAAATTGGAAAGGAAGAAGTCAAAGAATCACTATTTGCAGATGGTATGATCATATACTTAAGTGACCCAAAAATTCTACCAGAGAACTTCTAAAGCTGATAAACAACTTCAGCAATGTGACTGGATATAAAATTAACTCAAACAAATTGGTAGCCTTCCTCTACTCAAAGGATAAACAAGCTAAGAAAGAAATTAGGGAAATGATACCCTTCATAATAGTCACAAATAATATTACATATCTTGGTGTGACTCTAACCAAGCAAGTGAAAGATCTACATGACAAGAACTTCAAGCCTCTGAAGACAGAAATCGAAGATCTCAGAAGATGGAAAGATCTCCCATGCTCATGGATTGGAAGGATTAATATAGTAAAATTGTCCATCTTGCCTAAAGCAATCTGTAGATTCAATGTAATCCCTATCAAAATTCCAAATCAATTCTTCATAGAGCTAGAAAGAGCAATCTGCAAGTTCATTTGGAATATCAAAAAACCCAGGATAGCGAAAACTATTCTCCACAACTAAAGATCTCCTGGGGAAATCACCATCCTTTACCTCAAACTCTACTACAGAACAGTAGTGATAAAAACTGTTTGGTATTGTTATGGAGACAGGCAGGAAAATCAATGGAATAGAATTGAACACTCAGATGTGAACCCACATACCTACGGTCACTTGATATTTAACAAAGGATCTAAAAACATCCAGTGGAAAAAAGACAACATTTTTAACAAATTTTGCTGGATCAACTGGAGGTCAACATGCAGAAAAATGCAAATCGACCCATTCTTATCTCCTTGTACAAAGCTCAAGTCCAAGTGGATCAAGAACCTCCACATAAAATCAGATACACTGAAGCTTATAGAGGTGAAATTGGGGAAGAACCTTGAACGCATGGGCACAGGGGATAATTTCCTGAATTGAACACCAATGGTTCATGATCTAAGAACAAGAATCCACAAATGGGAACTCATATAATTTCAAAGCTTCTGTAAGGCAAAGGACACTGTCAATAGGACAAAATAGCAACCAACAGATTGGGAAAAGATCTTTACCAATCCTACATCTGATAGAGGGCTAATAACCAATGTATACAAAGAACTCAAGAAGTTAGACTCCAGAGAGTCAAATAACCCTATTAAAAAATGGGGTACAGAACTAAACAGGGAACTTTCAACTGAGGAAACTCGAATGGCTCTGAAGCACCTAAAGAAATGTTCAGCATCCTTAGTTATCAGGGAAATGCAAATCAAAACAACCCTGAGATTCCACTTCACACCAGTCATAATGGCTAAGATGAAAAACTCAGGGGACAGCAGATGCTGGAAAGGGTGAGGATTAACAGAAATACTCCTCCATTGCTGGTGGAATTGCAAGCTGGTAAAACCATTCTGGAAATCAGGCTGGAGGTACATCAGAAAATTGGACATGAGGACCCAGCTATACCACTCCTGGGCATATACCTAGAAGATTCTCCAACATATAGTAAGGACACATGCTCCACTATGCTAATAGTTGCCTTATTTATAATAGCTAGAAGCTGGACAGAACCCAGATATCCCTCAACAGAGGAATGGATACAGAAAAGGTGGTACATTTACACAATGGAGTACTATTCAGCTTATAAAAACAATGAATTCACGAAATTATTAGGCAAATGGATGGAGCTAGAAAATATCATCCTGAGTGAGGTAACTCAATCACAAAAGAACATACGTGGTATGCACTCACTGATAAATGGATATTATCCCAGAATCTTGGAATACCCAAGATATAATTCACAGACCATATGAAGCTCAAGAAGAAAGAAGACCAAAGTGTGGTTGTTTCAGTCCTTCTTAGAAGGGGGAACAAAATACTCAGGGGAGGAAATATGGAGACAAAGTGTGGAGCAGAAACTTAAGGAAAGGCCATCCAGAGTCTGCCCCACCTGGGGATCCATCCCAGATACCAAACCCAGACACTATTGCGGATACCAAGAAATGCTTGCTGACAACCTTCTCCTGAGAGGCTCTGCCAGAGCCTTACAAATACAGAGGTGGATACTCGCGTCCAACTATGGGGCTGAGCATGGGGTGCCTAATGGAGGATTTAGAGAATGGACTGAAGGAACTGGAGGGGTTTGCAACCCCATAGGAAGAACAACAATATCAACCAACCAGAACCCACAGAGCTCCCAGGACTAAACCACCAAAGAATACACATCGAGAGACCCATGTCTCTAGTCACATATGTAGCAGAGGATGGCCTTGTTGAGTATCAATGGGAGGAGAGGTCCTTGTTCTTTTGAAGGTTAGATTCCCCAGTCTAGGAGAATGCCAGGGCAGGGAGGTGGGAGTGGGTGGGTGGATGAGTCTGGGAGCATCCTCATAGAAGCAGAGGAGGGGGATGGGATAGGGGATCTATGGAGGGGAAACTGGGAAAAGGATAGCATTTGAAATGTAAATACATAAAATATTTGATGAAATAAAATAAAATAAAATAAAAGATGGAGGCCAGGCAGAGCTTTAGACACCCTAGGCCAGTTTCCTTTCTATTAGTTTCAGTGTGTCTGGTTTTATGTGGAGGTCCTTGATCCACTTGGAATTGAGCTTAGTGCAAGGAGATAAGAATGGGTCAATTTGCATTCTTCTGCATATTGACCTCCAGTTGAACCAGCACCATTTGTTGAAAAGGCTATCTTTTTTTTCCACTGGATGATTTTAGCTCCTTTGTCAAAGATCAAGTGACCATAGGAGTGTGGATTCATTTCTGGGTTTTCAATTCTGTTCCATTGATCTACATGCCTGTCACTGAATTTCTTTTAGACAGGAACAATTCTAGGTCAAAATTTTGAAGGTGGGTTGGTATCCTCATCCCTCCACTGGGAGCCCTGTCAAACGACTGAAGGTGGTTCTCTTCAGGTTACATCTCCCCATTGTTGGGCATTTTGATAAAATTGAAGATCCACATGAAAAACATCTCTGTTAGACTATGCTTTTTGTTGGGGAATTGAGTCTACTGACATTATAAGATATTAAGGAATAGTGATTGTTGCTTCCTGTTATTTTGGATGTTCTTTTTATGTTTGTGTGGTTACTTTCTTTTGGATTTGTTGGAAAAAAATTACTTTCTTGCTTTTTCTAGGGTGTAGTTTCCCTCCTCATGTTGGCGGTTTCCATCTATCATCCTTTGTAGGGCTGGATTTGTGGAAAGATATTGTGTAAATTTGGTTTTATCATGGAATATCTTGGCTTCTCCATCTATGGTATTGAGAGTTTTGCTGGGTATACTAGTTTGGGCTGGCATTTGTGTTCTCTTAGGGTCTGTATGAGATCTGCCCAGGACCTTCTGGCTTTCATCATCTCAGGTGAGAAGTCTGGTGTAATTCTGATAGGCCTGCCTTTATAGGTTACTTGACCTTTTTCTCTTACCACTTTTAATATTCTTTCCTTGTTTAGTGTATTTGGTGTTTTGATTATTATGTGCTGGGAGGACTTTCTGGTCTGGTCCAGTCTGTTTGGAGTTCTATAGGCTTCTTGTATGTTCATGGACATCTCTTTCTTTAGGTTAGGGAAGTTTTCTTCTATAATTTTGTTGAAGACATTTACTGGTCCTTTAAGTTGGAAATCTTCACTCTCTTCTATACCTATAATCCTTAGTTTGGTCTTCTCATTGTGTCCTGGATTTCCTGGATGTTTTGGCTCAGGAGCTTTTTGCATTTTGCATTTTCTTTAACTGTTGAGTCAATGTTTTCAATGGTATCTTCAGCCCCTGAGATTCTTTCTTCTATCTCTTGTATTCTGTTGTTGATGCTTGCACCTATGATTCCTGAATTCTTTCCAAGATTTTCTATCTCCAGAGATGTCTCACTTTATGATTTCTTTATTGCTTCTACTTCCATTTTTAGATCCTGGATGGTTTTGTTCAGTTCCTTCACTTGTTTGTTTGTGTTCTCCTGTAATTCTTTCAGGGATTTTTGTGTTTCCTCTTTAAGGGCCTCTACCTGTTCACCCATGCTAACCTGTATTTCTTTCAGGGATTTTTGTGTTTCCTCTTTAAGGGCCTTTACCATTTGATTCATGTTCTCCTGTATTTCTTTAAGGGAGTTATTTATGTCCTTTTTGATGTCCTCTAACAGCATCGTGAGAAGAGACTTTAAATCCAACTCTTGTTTTTCCAGTGTGTTGGGGTATCCGGAATTTGCTGTGGTGGGAGAACTGGGCTCTGATGTTGCCAAGTAGCCTTGGTTTCTGTTGGTAGGGTTCTTGTGCTTGCCTTTCGCCATCTGGTTATTTCTGGTGTCAGTTGGTCTTATTGTCTCTGGTTGGAGTTTGCCCCTCCTATGGGCCTGTAAACCTGTGTCTGTACTCCTGGGAGACCAACTCTCTTCTGGCAGGGTCTGTGCACAGAAGGCTGTGGAGCTGTCTGGTTCCCTGCTGCAAATGGCGGCCGGAAGGGAAGACTCCTGTCCCAGCTGCTCCAATGATCATATGCCTTGTGCTCTCCTAGCTGTACCCCTCCAGAGAGAATGTGGAGATCTCACCTCTGCACTCAGAAGTGAAATTGCTGCTGGGAGATCACTCTCTCTTGGAGGGCTAAACACAGAAGGCTTTGGAGCTGCCTGGTTCCCTGCTGCAGATGGTGACTCTGCATCAGAAGTGAAATCGCTGCTGGGAGATCACTCTCCTGGTGGACTAAGTACAGAAGGCTGTGGAGCTGCCTGGTTCCCTGCTGCAGATGGCAGCTGGAAGGGAAGACTCCTGTCCCAGCTGCTCCACTGATCATATGCCCTGTGTGCTCCTAGCTGTATCCCTCCAGAGAAAAGGTTGAGATCTCACCTCTGCATCAGAAGTGAAATCGCTGCTGGGAGATCATTCTCTTCTGGTGGGCTAAGCACAGAAGTCTGCGGAGCTGCCTGGTTCCCTGCTGCAAATGGCGGCTGGAAGGGAAGACTCCTCCTCTAACTAGGGAATAACCTTGAACATATGGGCACAGGGGAGAATTTCCTGAACAGAACTCCAATAGCTTATGCTTTAAGATCAAGAATTGACAAATGAGACCTCATAAAATTACAAAGTTTCTGTAAGGCAAAAGACACTGTCAAAAGGACAAAGCGGCAACCAACTAACTGGGAAATGATCTTTACCAACCTTACATCCGACAGAGGGCTAATATCCAATATATACAAAGAACTCAAGAAGTTAGACTCCAGAGAGGCAAGTAATCCTATTAAAAAATGGGGTATAGAGCTAAACAAAGAGTTCTCACCTGAAGAATATCTAATGGCTGAGAAGCACCTTAAAGAGTTCTACATCCTGATCTGAAGGCAGTAGTAGGAAACTGACTGGGCAAAGCTTGAGCATATATAAGACCACAAAGCCTACCTCCACAGTGACATACTTCCTCTAACAATTCCACACCTCCTAATAGTACCACTCCCTTAGGGCCAATGACTACCAAACCCTTATAACAAATGCAAAACATATGCATTTAGTTAATTCTCCTTTCAAATTTAAAGAAATTTTAACATTTCAATAAGTATAAACTGTCTCAATGTTTAATGTGGCATATTCATCTTGTGTTATAAAATCTGGTTGGAATCTAATTGCCTTAAACCAGTAATCACAATCAACATTGAGATATAACAAAGACATTTATAATATTTTATGTGTATTTAACATTATATAATATGTAGCATTATATAGTATATGGATCTTGATCAAGGTTCATAAGAATGTATGACCTCAAAGGACTGAGAAGAGGGAAATATCTTATGACACAACTAATTGGTTCTAGCAGACAGCATATTCAGAACATGTTAGCCCAGTGGTTTTCAACCTTCCTAATGCTGTGACCTTTTAATGCAGTTCCTCATGTTGTTGTAAAGTTAACCATAAACTTTTTTTTGTTTATACTCTATAACTATAACGTTGCTACTATTATGGATCATAATGTAAATTTTTTGGAGCTAGCAGCTTGCCAAAGGGGTCATGACTCACAGGCTGAGAATCATTGTATAAGACAGTGGTTGCTTTAATGGTATCTTAAGGGACAGAGAGGCATAAGCAAATTATACCTGTACAGATGGAGGTAAGAGTGGACAAAACCATGAAGAAAATATGTGAGTCTATCTCTGTCAGGAGGGACCTGGGCAGGAAAGTAGATGGGGTGGGGGAGAGGGGAGAAATGGAGGGGGAGAAGGGGGAGAGGGAAACTTGATCTGACATTGGGGGAGGGAAAAGGACTGAAGCCCAGAGGGCCAGCAGAAAGAATGGAAACAGGCAACTTAGGGAGACAGAAGGTTGGGGGCACCTTCCAGAATGAACCAGACACCTGGGAGGTGAGAGACTCTCTGGACTCAAAGGGAGGGACATTAGATAGAATGCCTGACAGTAGTGAGAGGGAACTTATACAGCCCACCTCCTGCAGAAAGACAGGGCTTCAAATGAGGGAGGGGGTTGCCATCCCACAGTCACAATTCTGACCCATAATTGTTCCTGTCTGAAGTAACTTTGGGGATGGAAATGGAGAGGAGCCTGAGGAAAAGAAGGTCCAGCGACAGGCTCAAAGTGGGATCCAGCACAAGAGGAGGTCCAAAGGCCTGACACTATTTTTTTTAAAAAAAAAAAGGAAAAAGAGGAAAGAGTGAACAATTGAAGATGCTAAATTATCAACATGGCCATTACATGCTAGGCATTGTGTCATTTGTTCAATGGAGATTTCTGCATGGATGATCATACAATATAGGCATTTATTCTCACAAGTAAGAAAACTGAATTTCAGAAAAGTCACAAAATCATAATTTGAGCTGCAACTACACTCCATGATTTTCTCTTCTGAAGTCTGTGCCATTTATTTTATAGTAATCTCGGGTATGGAAGATGAATGTCTGAAAAACATGACTGTATTTGGAGGCAGTCAGTAAAGGTGACTTAGATAGTTCCAAAGAGTCCAGAACAGGTGTGGATATGCTTGTTAATATGTCAGAGGGAGAGTGTGTAATACTGTGCAGGAAAGTGTATGTTGTCCATTTGATTCACTGTCACAGTTGGAATAGTTCCACCTCATTGGTTTTATAGACTTATTGGATCATCTGCTTGTTCATATGAGGTCATTTCCCTTCTAGTCATTTTTTTACCTCCATTGTTAGAATGCTGATTTCCTGAACACTGTTTCTAACTTTTGGGCAAAGTTGACAAAGCAATATCCAATAATCTGTAAATATATAGAATAGGGTCATGGCACTTTGTGCTCAGTAAATGTTAATTTTTTCATCAATACAAGAGGACATACTCACTTAAATTGAGTAATGCAAAAATTATGTTACGTTTTAAGCTATCCATAATAAACTTTAAAGGTATCTTGCAATTACTAAATGGTCATTTGGCTGAACATTCTCCCTGAATTACCATATGGATTAGGAGGTCAAACATCAGATTAGAGAAATAAAAAATGTAGAGCTTTTAGGAAGTTTGGCAGGATATCACAGCAGATTGGCACGGCCTTAAAAAGTCAAAATTTGCCAAATTGCACTTTTGTCCAATTGTTCTCAAGGACTAAGTATCTGGAAGGACTGCTGTTGGAAAAACAACTACACAAATTTGCAAAGATTATATAGCAGTCTAGCAGTAGAAAATGGCACAAGAAGATTCTCTGCTTTAAATCTGTGCTTGTTTATAATCTCTTCTCAGTTAACTGAGTCTATATAACCCAGAGCCAGCAGAATAGCTATTTCTAGGATATAATGAATGTAACTTTAGGGCAAAGCCACATGGCTATAACAGAGCAACTGGAACCATATAGAGAAATACCACACATTACACATTGGTAAAAGTGACCCAGTCAACCTACAAAACTAACACATATCAGCTCAATTTTCAAAGTAAGTGCTCCAGAAAACAGCAATCACTAGCATAAATCTATGTTTTGAAAGACACCATGAAACTGCATAAAGTGATTATCCCTGACTATCTTTCACAGAGAATTATTGCCTTAAATGATAGAGGACTACTGTTTACTAGTTAGGAGTCATTAAAAAAATCATAATTTTCTATTGTAGTAAGAGAGGCCAGTGGTCTAGAGTTTCTTTTATATTAGATGATCAAAGACCAATTACAGAGTAATTAGTATGATAACTCACAAAAATGAACTGGTTTGGACTCCCCTGGGTCAGATCTTTGAAAATGTTATTCTCTTCCTTTACTAGATTGGCAGCATACAATGAAGGCTGGTTCAAATTTATGTGCTAACACTCTCTAGATTTTAAAACCCACACTCTATTTTACCAAACTAAAACAAACTCAACACAGAAGCTAAGAGAGTATGGTATCTTTCAGGATGGCTCTTGTCATTGTGTAAAAGTGATCAGAGGACATGGTGTAGCAGCTTCAGAAGAAAAATGTCATCAATGATAAGCTATGTGAACATTTGGAAATGGTTTGGCTGGAATTATTCTCTCTGATTACAGAGAGATAGCATGGTTAAGATTCAATGGAAAGATTGAATGTGGTGGTACATGCCTTTAGACAGTATTCAGAAGGAAGAGGCTGGAAGATCTCTAGGAATTCAAGGCCTGTCTGGTCTCCATAGTGAGTTTCAGGACAGCCATGGCTACATAGTAATACCTTGTCTCAAAACAACAACAGCAGTAGAAAAACAGATCCAACAGGAAAAATAGGAAGAAAGGATAAAACTCAACAGAATAGTAAAGGATTCAGACTAGGCAACCTGAGGAAAGGGTGCACAAAAGCAAACATATACACAGGTACACACACACAAACATACACACAAACACCTCAGCTTACTAGGTAGGGGTTGGAAATATGACAGAAGACACCAAAGTATCAGTATTTTATGACTGTTTTTACAATGAATGTTTGAGTTATACATGACCTAAATTCATGAGCTACATGTTTCCATAATATGCCTCATGTGATTAGCTTTATTGTGGAAATCAGAAAAGGAGCATTCTATATCAAGATTTGTGAAAACCCTAAGAATTTCAGCTCCATTAAACAAAGGAACAAAATATACAGGCAGGTTATATATGTGGGCTTAACCAGGATTTCTGAACAAAGACCAGTATCAGCTGCACTTTTATTAAATCAACTTAGAATCTATAATTGAGCCAAAAGTATATCCTATCTACTATTGCTATAAAAACAAGATGCCAGAAGAATAGAGGCTTATTCAAGATTAGTAGTAATAGTGATAATATGAGGAATATCATTCCATAGTCATACTCACAAAAAGGTCAGAAAGGGCCAGAATATTCTGCAGAGGAGATAATTTTTTTAAAGTCAAGGCTGATAGGAAGTGAAGTACAAAGTGAAGTCCTGAATCATTAACAACATAGCCAAGTATAGCAATGTGCTTTATTTATTTATTTACTTATTTATTTATTTATTTACATTTCAAATGTTATCCCCTTTCCTAGTTTCTTCTCCTAAAACCCTCTATCCCAACACCCCTCCCCCTGCTTCTATGAGTGTTTTCCCCCACCCACTCACCTACTCCCTCTTATATGGCCTCGCATAGCCGTACTTGTATAAAATTTACTAAGCTCCCTTCTCCCAATGCTTCCAAAACTGTTTTCCTTGGGTGAGAACATACCCTTCTACCTTTTATAGGGAGTAGACATAAAAACTGTCTTTTTAAAAAGAGGATTTCTGATTCAGTCCTATAGAATCAATACACTGATTCCAGGTTGACTTAATATCATTTGAAAACAATATATGTGCATGCTTCTTTATTTTTGATGTGAATACAAGAGTTTTTCCCAGGAAAATAATGCGTCTTCATAAATTTTTATGTAGACTTCGGACTGACAGCATAGCAAAAACATTATCAAGAACATTGTTTCTTTGAGAAACTTTCCAAATGTATTTTACCTGTGTACACTGGAATCTGTTCATTCATGGTGCCTGACTCTCTGACTTGCTTCAGTTAAATTATTTTTTAAACTTCTATGCCCCACAACTCACAGTGTTAAATTTGGAAACTAAAAAAATAGACAAATTATAAATATTAAATCCAGGATACCATGTTAGCCTCTCAAACTAATAGGTTGAAAGCTTATTCTAATGATGAATATTATGATTACAGGTAGATTTGGTGTGGCACAAGATGGACAAGCAACAGCAATGCTGCCCATTAGAAAAGAATTTGGAAACCATAAAGAACATGTTATATTTCATGTCACATTCACCATAGCTTAGAGAAAACCAGTAGCTGATCAGTGCCACGTGGATGTTATTAGAAATGTCAATAATTATTTCACTAAAATTTAAGTTGTATCCCATTCACAGTCCCTTCTCAAAACTTCAGTGAACCCCTGGAAATGTAACCCAGACAAAAATGTAATAGATAATTCAGCAGTGTATTTCAAAATGAGGTATTTGCATTAACTTTGTGTTAAATTCATCTAGATAAATACCTATAAAATAGATTCATATAAAACTCAGACATTTTAGAGAAAATTCAAGCCACAATTTATTGCAGTCAATGGTACTAGTGTTATTGTATTATGCTTTCAATCCAAAGCTGAAGAACCATTATGATCATTAGAACTCAGGTATTTTTATGGCAAGTACACTTGCAACTACTTGAAAATATAAGACTCATGCATTGTTTCATATAAAATATAACATAATAATGGTAATGTAGTTTCTACAAGGACAGCCACTTACATTGTGGCATCACATCCCAACCTTTCAAAATATTTACCACCTACGAGACCTTCTAATTTTATTTTCTAAGTTCAGTTGAAAATGCTTCACTGTTTTAAAAAATGATTTCTGAAAGGAGAAAATATTAGAGGTTGATATAGGGCTATCTGATATTGCCATCAAGAGTTCTATGAATATAGGATAAGAACTAAGAGCTATGGTAGTTCAAATGAGTTACTCATAAAGAATCATTCTAAGAAAGCAGGGATAAAGATGACTGCAAAGCTTTCCAACTCTCATACCTCTGAGGTAAAGGTAAGTGCTTTGAAGTCAAAAATAGTCTTTTAGGCTTGTCAACTAAGAAAAATATCTTATTAAATAATAAGCTATATAATAATACTTACGTGTTTTTTTTTTTCTGTCATACTGTTCTTGGTACAAAAGTGTTGTATTGAGGTTAGGTGAGGTGTTCTATCACATAATATAAAGGATCAAAAAGATGCACAAATTACACTACAAAGTCAGTAGTAGTTCTCCCATTACCTTTCACAGGCAAGACAAGCAAGTATTTCTAATTAGTCTGGCTAGAATTTTTAATTTTTCATTAACTACATAGCATGTTTATTTTACTATTTCTAGATTTGTTAGCATTGTGGGCATTATTTATTGATGAAAGCAAATCATTTGGATCACATGCTTCCAAGTTCCTTCAAGAAGTATTCCTTCACAAATACAAGATAGCTTTGATTATATAGTAATCAAAATTTGCATTATTTTGGCTTATATATTATATTCACACTTGGATGAAACACTGACTTATGGTTACTCTTTGCCTGTTTTTGTATAACATTTTCTTCTCCTTGGAGTTCATAATGTTTTTTGTTTTTATTTTTTAACTTTCTATATACTCCTTATTAATCTATCCCTAAATCATCCCTTAACTATGTACATTCCTGTCAATATATTTCATCACGTCAAAGTATTTATCATTCTCTTTTCCATGGAGACATCTCTGAAGTTTCTGACCTGCCTCAATCAAGACTGGCAGCTCTTCAGGCATATTGCATGGCCATGACCCTACAATTTCCCTCAGATCTTTCACGGTGACTCTTCACAGATCAGACTAGCTTTGTCTAGCCCCTGATTTCAGTTGGATTCCTTCAAGTTTCTCTCCATTTAGTTTGATGTTGGCTACTTGTTTGCTGTATATTTCTTTTACTGTGTTTAGGTATGGGCCTTGAATTCCTGATCTTTCCAAGACTTTTAACATGAAGGGATGCTTAATTTTGTCAAATGCTTTTCCAGCATCTAATGAAATGATCATGTGGGTTTTTTTCTTTCAGTTTGTTTATGTAGTGGATTACATTGATGAATTTCCATATATTAAACCATCTCTGCATCCCAGGGATGAAGCCTACTTGATCATAGTGAATGATCATTTTAATGTGTTTTGGATTCAGTTGGCAAGAATTTTATTGAGTATTTTTGCATCAATGTGGAGAATTCTATCAGACCTTCAAAGATGACTTGATACCAATACTCTTCAAACTATTCCACAAAATAGAAACAGAAGGAACACTACCCAATTCATTCTTTGAAGCCACAATTAAGTTTAAATCTAAACCAAACAAAGACCAAACAGAGAACTTCAGACCAATTTCCCTTATGAACATTGATGCATCATACTCAATAAAATTATTTGTACTATTAAAATATCTTCCTCTACCATTCCAAAAATGTCACAATGATGTTCTTTGTTATGGATCTCATTTTAACAATTGAACATAGCTCAGAAATTTCATGGGGACCATTTCCTGAGTTGCTTATATGACATAATACCATCACTCCTATTTTCCATTTTTTCTTTCTGGAACTTCTCTTATTTGGAGTTTAAATCTTCCAGATGTGACCTGAAATTTTCATAACTCCTTATATTTCCTTATTTCCCTCACTTAATCTTTATGCATTATTTTCCCAAAGATTTCCCCATTGTCATTTTATAATCCTCTTCTTTATGTTTCTTAATATATCTAAGGAACACTTTATTATAATATGAAAGAGTGAACAGAATACATGGAAAAATTGGTCCTTGAAGGCTTGGCATCCTATTAAACAAATAAACCAAAAAATAAGTAAAAATATATGTGCTTTTAGACAAATAATAAAAAAGATAAGCAGATTTTATAATATTCAGTTTTGACATATTAAGGAATTATATCACAGAATATAGTTAAAGAGGATGCTAAAAGTAAGGATATAACTAAGTTCAAATTTCTGTATAATTCAGACTTTTCTCTGCAGTTACAAAATACCTTATAAGAGGGCAGATTTCTTTGGCTCACAGTTTCAAGTACTTCAGTCCATGATTACTCAGCTCCACATGTCGTGACATAACATAATGTCAGTGTGAGTGTGTGATAGAAGAAGTACTTCACCTCTACAGGACAGGAAGCATAGAAGGGGATAGAAAGAGATCAGTGATAACACATCCACAAATATTGCCCATTGTGGACTCTCTTCCTCCATCTACATCCCACATTCTCAGGTTTCTTGGGGTTTCTATTGCTTTAAAGAGACATCATGATCTCAGCAGCTCTTATAAAGAAATACATTTAATTGGGGCTGGCTTACAGTTTCAGAAGTTTAGTCCATTATCATCATGGTAAAAAAGGATGGCAGCACATAGGCAGGCATGATGCTAGAGAGGTAGCTGAGAGTTCTATATCTGGATCCATAGGCAGCAAGACGATGATTTGAGTATCTGAAACTTCAAAGTCCTACATTCCCTCAGTTATACACTTCCTCTAACAAAGTACACATACTCCAACAAAGCCACATCTCCTTCTATGACCTATGGGGGCTATTTTCATTCAAACCACTTCACTAGTTTTTTCATATACTCCAAAATAACACCACCAGCTGGAGATCAATCTATTAATACATGAATTTTTAAGGGGACATTTCATATTCAAATTATACTGGTTGAGAAAAGTTTCAAAAATTGGTAGTGCTGTGGATGGAACTCAGGGGATTATAAACAATTCTACATATACCTGCAGGAGATTTGACACTTATTTAAAGGCATCCACAAGCAGCACTCATACATGTGATATGTAGATGTTCATGCAGTAAAATCAGCCATAGATAGATAGATAGATAGATAGATAGATAGATAGATAGATAGATAGATATTTGAAAGTAAGCTACCCATACCTAAAGGCCAAAATAAGTAAAAGTCAACAATTAAAATGAACTCTCTGTAGCAAAGTCTGCTAATTTCAAAACCTGACTTGGAGAAAATATTTCACCTTTCTATGTGCCCATTCCTTTATTTGTAAAATAAGAAAAATTATAAACATATGCCTGACATATTGTGATTATCATACAAATTAGTACATATAAATTAGTTTGCCTGACATCTTGCAAATTCTGCATATAATGCTCCATGTATATGTTCTCATAACAGTGAGGAAGGAAATGGAAAACATATAACACATTCCCAGTAAACTTCTACAAATTCCATTTTGTTCTACATTTAAAAATATATACTGAAATAGAGGGCTAGAGATGGTGATCAGTGGTTACATATGACTCTTGCAGAATTCGAAAATTTAGTTCCTAGAATTCATATCAGGTGACTCACAACCACCTATTAACTCCAACTCCAGGAAATCTGATATCCTCCTCTGGACAACAAAGGCACACATATGTACACACACACACACACACACACACACACGAGGGGGGGAGGAGTAAAGGGAGAGGGAGAGAGGCATGCACATGCACATACACACACACATACAATTTAAACAGCTAAATCTTTGTAAAAATCTACTAAAATATTAATATATTAGAAATTTCATTACTCAGTCTTACTTATTTGCTTTTGTTTGTTTGTTTTTTTCAACTCTTCCCAGTTGTAGTGCCGTCTCATCCTCAGTTTTAGTCTGATGTTATCAATAATTTATAATGGTTACTTTGGCTTTTCTATTAGTTTCCTATTCCCTTTGCTGTAAGTACCACATTAATTAGGACCCCACTTCATTATTTGATCTTTCTTTTCCTAACTTCTCTTGGGTCTATAGTTAAGTATCATCAGTAATTTTTCAGCCCCAATTATTTTCCTTTTGCTCCATTAACTCTGTACTATGGTCCTTTATTTCCATTTAGTTTGCATGCTAGCCATGGAAGAACATATTTTCTTTTGTTATTAGCAGAAGCGAGTCATTAGTATTCAATATGCACATTTTGAAGGAAATTATATATTTTACACCATCATTATTCTGATAATAAATCAACCAGTTCTTAATCCCCTTTCAATTTATAAGGTGATTTCACAGATATGAAATATTTGATCTAAATCCATTCCCGACTGAGAAAAGATAAAAAAAAGGTTATCACCTGATTGATATAGACTAAATGAACCACTGATCACCCTGCTTTCCAACTACCTACATCTTCTTGTATTTAATGACTATGCTCAAGATCATGTTGCCAACATTCTGTTTACATATTAATCTGGCCTCTGCTTCCAAGGCAGAAACAGGCATCAAAAATCAGTCACAGGTTTCACAACTCATGTACATTTTTGATTTCTTGAAGATTATCATCTCTGCTGGAGGAAACCATTGCCTACCGCATTCATTTTCTGACTATAAACATTTATAGGGATGTATATGTGTGAATTTAATTATTCGTATATCTTCAAATGTTTAGAAGGAATCATCCCACATGCCATGTTCATCTTTAAAATGTCATTGTTGTATTTCTACTATAGGACTAAAGTCTCTTCTAAGACTAACCAGTCTGAAAATCCCTCCATCAATATATTATGTTCACTAATTTATTGGTGAGTGCTCTTATATATTTTGGTGGGGTTTTTCCCATATGTCTGTTTGGGCTTGTTTCACCACCTTTTAAATTGAATGCCACTGAAAATAACTTTCATCAAAAACTTTGAGACCTCTTTTTACAGGTCAGAAGTTGAATCTTACTTAGATCAGAGTGACTTGCTAGAATAGCAGGTCAGAGACAGGTCTGCTTCTGAACTAAGCAGAACTTATTCTTGCTTTTGAGCCAAAAGACACCAGGGTCACTATAAATTCTTTTGAACAGAACACCTCTAACAACATGGCATTCAGTGGATAGCGCTTGCTCTCTCTCTCTCTCTCTCTCTCTCTCTCTCTCTCTCTCTCTCTCCTTATTTTACTCAAATGTATTACCCCTAGGCATAAGGGAAGGACTAGAAAACCATTACTGTATTCCTGTCTTTTGGTTTTAGTTTCTTTTGTGGCAGATTCTGATAATTAATGAAAATAAAATTTTCTAAACTTGAAAAATTTATTTAAATATAAAAATTATTATCTCCTCAGCTCTTAATATCAAAGTTAAAATCAACTGATAGTATTCAAATAATTTGTAAATTGTCCTATACTGTTCTTTACAAAAATAAGAATACAAGTCAAAATTTACTGGCTATTGAGAAAGGTACAGTTTGGGGTACAAGTTATTTGACTTGTTTTGAGAGAAAGATTTTGTGAGATAATCTAGGCTGTCCTTGAATTTGCAATCTGTCACCTTCAGCTTTTTAAGAGAATGGATGTAAACCACTACACCAGGCAAAAATTTGTCCAGGGTATAAGTCTCAAGAGTCTGAGCCATTCCCTGAGGTTCCTTTTAACTGAGTGAAGAAAATTAAAATGTGAAGGGTCTTCTCATTCGTTAAGTATCTACTTTCATCCTATCTATTTCATATATCAAATTTGTCCTTCTAGTTATTCCTCCAAACAGAATTAGCATAGCTGGAAAGAAGGCTCAGTCAGTAAAGTGCCTGCTACACAAGCACACAAGAATAAAACCCTGATTACACTTCTGTAATCCCAGAACAGACAGGGAGAGGCTGGAGGAGACCAGGGTTTTCCTGGCCAGAGTCTAGCTCAATCAGTGACCTCTAGGTTCAGTGAAAGTCATTGTCTCAAAAGGTAAACTCAAAAAGTGATTGAGCAAGGCACCCAATGAATAGCTTCCAACTGTACAGGTACATATATGCACACACAACTACATAAATACATACACATATACACACATGCAAAATGAAAAGAAAGTAAAAGTGTAATTTGTAAGATGATACATAGATTCCTCCCAGAGCTAATGTTCCAGGATAAAGGTAAGTGAGGGGTCACAGGTCTTTTGTGACTGAGAACAAAGAACTAAGCATTGATAATTTCTCTTGTATTCTCTTGAAGCTATAGATCAGCCTTATTTAGTGGGGAGGCAAAAATCACAAAAATATCTTGAAAGTTGAATGACATGCTGTAGTTTACACTTCATTTATTCTTTATGGTAACTTTTAAAAGTAGACATAGAACTCATTTTTATAAAACCCATATGCCCCAAAAGCAAATATTTTTCTTATAATTCTATTGGCAATTCAATTTTACTCCACCTGAAATTTTCTGTCAACAAACACAGTTCTAAGCTGACAACAAGCTATTTAGTTTCAATCATGCATGGTCTGAACATCATTTTATTGGATAGTGTGATCCTGAAACATTGTGAAGTTTTGGGTATTATAAAAACACTAAGTATACTATTTACAAAATCTAAAAAGTTATAAAGTTCAAAAGATAGCTAGATACAGTGGTGTGGAACAAAATTTAATGTATTAGAAACAAATGCTAATCTGTGTATTTTACTGTTACACTCATGATTAATCTTCTAGGGTAGAGGCCATATACAATGTGTTGTAGTTCTTCTAGTGACAACAGCACATACAAGGAAAGTTTCACCCTTAAGTTGTTTGTCTGTTACTATAAAAAAAACACCCAAGTCTGGAAAACTTATAAAGAATATAGATTTATATGATTCTTTGTTCTGAGTAAGTCAAAGAACATGCCCACGTCCTGGGCAGTTGGTAAGGATCTTTTGGCTGTATGACAACATAGCAGAGGGCATCATGTGATAAAATGGTCAGTGTGCTCTCTTTCTATTATAAAGCTGCCAGCATAAGCCTTATGTACTCACCTATTTTTTCAACATGATCTGTAAGGGAACACATTCAAACTATTGCAGTGCCTATTATGAAATCACTTGATCTTTTGGTGACTGAAAAAATGTTGGAGAACTGTCACCCTTATACTATCTCCCCTTTCTACTAAGCAGCATGGCTTATAGGTATTGCTTTCCCTCTTTCTAATACTTGCTCTCTTTTACTCCTACAATTTTGTCTCTTCCTGTAATCTAATATTCTCTGAGATTTCCAAAATACAGCAATACCCTATTTAAGACAAAATGTGCATGCCAATAGCTAGAACATATTTGTATTTGATTGTCTGAGTTCATAGGAGAGACAAATGCACTATTGCATTTCACCTTCATGCAAAGTTCAATATACAATTCATGTGTATGTTCAGATTTTTCCATTAATCTACAACTTCTAATTTACCAAACGAGAATAATTTACAACAATCTATAAATATTTGTCCTTAAACTCACAATTAGTATAGTCCTCATCCCTCATCAGGGAAACTTCCCTTTGCAACAAATGAAGACCACTAAAAACAAAACACATCCAATCCAAATGCAGAGTTGTAGAGCCCAGTTCCAGTGGATACATCTACAAAACAGGTGCACCACTAAAAGCTCAGATGACATTGTAGAAGAGCAAGAAGATCAGGGAGTTTAGTGTGAGATTGTGTAACATCAGAAGCCACAACTATAAAGTCATACCAACATAACTGCCAAAACAAGAGCTGAACAAGGATAATATCAATAGACCTGCCAAACTACATAGGGAAAAGTCTATGTGGCTTCAGTCGTACACAAAGAACTATTAGTAAATGAAGAAAGCTGGAAGCAGGAGAAGTGGTCTTCCTCAGGGAAAAACCACACCAACTGCTTGTTAATGCCAAATGGTCAGCCCTCAAAATGGACGGAGCAGGTTATATTTAGGAATATATATGCATATATATATATATATATTCATATATGCATGCAATAACAATTAGTGAGAATAAAGTCCATGAATTTGTAGGAGAGTAGGGAGGAGTATATGAAAAGGTTTGGAGGGACAAAAGGGAAGGTGGAAATGTCTTTCGCCTGAAGCATTATCTACTGACAGCTGGAACATCTTGCAATGTCAGGATGCCTTCCACTGAGAAAGAACAGAACTTCACTCCAACTTCTCCTAAAACCCAGCAGAATAATTCAGTGACTTCAAACAGTCAAGGCTGATTTTTTATTTACTTCAGGGCTGATACAGGTCCAGGCATCTATACAAAATTCTACAGGAGACATAGCACAGTGTATGTCCATTAATCCTCAGGGTAGATGAAAGAACTATAGAATCCTGATACAGCGAGCAAAACTTATATGCTTCCATGATGTGAAGAATATCACTATTGTCCACACTTTATTAGCTAAACCATATCTGTGACAATAGCTACCTTCACTAGAACAGGATACAAAATTACCTTGTGTTCCCTATAGGAAAGAGAAGCTAGATATATGAGAAGGGAACAAAGGCAGCTACATATATCAAATGCCTTCCTTGGAGCTTTTTTTTCCTCAGTGTGCTTCTGAGATCTCTCCATATTAATAAATTTGATTTAGCTGATTCATTCTCATGGCTGCCATTTTTTCCTGCTAAAGGTGTTTTAGGTTATTTCTTATTTCTGCCATAACTAACAATATTGCTATAGTCATTTGGGATATATAATTCAGATTTTCTCTAGACTGTTGTTCTAGGCTCATTTAAGTAGTATTTCATGAGCACATCTAGACTGAGGCAACGGAAAAGGTCAAGAGAATGCCTGGACCACTTGGTACACAGCCTATTATACAAAACCCTGAAATGTATTGAAATGAAAGCCAACACCACAAATGCTATCTATTCATGTTTGTTCTAAAGAAATAAAATGGTATTATTTTCAGCATGCTTTGCTTTCTCAATTGAACATAGCAGAACAAAAAGCCAAGGTTGTTGAAAATGGATCATTCAGTTAACAAATGCCAAAATCAGATACTCTGGTAATTTTCTGCATTCTAGTCAAACTCTATTGAAAATTATGAGAGCAATTGGAATTTAATATTGCTAATAGAAGACACGCCTTCAAGGACTTCTGCAAATGTCAAGATGAATGAAATATTTGACAAGATAAAGAAGATGAATCAACCACAATGCTCTCCATTTGAGAGTGAAAAAATAATCCATGAGACTACCATAAAGTGCTCCCTGAGAACAAACTGTTCTAGGGGAAAATTGATTTAACGCAAGGTTTAAAAAAAAAAAAAAAACTCTCTTAAAAAGTTGAGGACAAAATAATAGTAAAAATTAAATTGAATGAGACTAACTTTGTAACAGAGTAAGGAATAGGAATTTATAGTAGTAGGGTGCTTGCCTAGTATATATGAGAGCCTCATACATACCCTCAGTTTGATTCCAAGCATGCAAAACTATATATTACAGAAATTGTATTTTTTTCACAGGTGAAAAACTTAAAAACATCTAGGGAATTCTAATTAAGCCAGATAATCTGCTATGTATTGAATGTATCAGATTATGTTGTAGTCTAATCACCAGTGTGATGATATTTGGTTGTAAAGTACCTGTGATAGGAGATTGGGGTTTGATGAGGTAACAAGGGAAGGGCAAAGTATCTCTATGCCAGAAACAGATATCTGCAGGTCCAACACCAATGATAAGTGAACTTGAACTTCCTTTTCTCTAGAACTGTTTTTTTTTTTTAAAAAAAAAATATGGTTTAAGCCATCCAGTCCATGATATTTTATTTTTTAAGATTTTTTATTATTATTATTGAATTGTGTTTATTGTATGTATCTGTTTGTCTGTGGGTATGCACATATGAATGCAGGTTTCAGTAGAGGTCAGAGGAGAGTGTCAGAAACCCTGGAGCTGAAGTTATCAGTAGTAGTATGCTGTCATGTAGGTGCTAGGAACCAAAGCCGGACCTCAGCAACAGCAGCAAAAGCAGGTGCACTTACTCAAGCCATCTCTGTAGCCACCTATGTTATATTATTATAAAATCTGAATTAAGATTCTGTCTAAAATATTTTGTGTATTTGTTTTTCTCAATCACAGTCCATTATTGATCACATTGCAAATTTAGGTCATAAAAACTCATTAGTTTCTTATTTTAGCTTTAGTTTTTATTTTTTTTAATTGGATATTTTATTTGTTTACACTTCAAATGATATCCCCTTTCCTGGTTTCCCCTCTGGAAACCCCCTATTCCATCTCTGCATCCCCATGCTTCTATGAAGGTGTTCCCCCTCCCACCTACCCACTTCTGCCTCACCACCCTAGCATTCCTCTACACTGGAGCCTCAAGCCTTGTAGCACCCTCATAGAAGCAGGGTAAGGGGGGATGAGATAGGGGACTTCCAGATGGGAAACTAGGAAAGGGTATATAACATTTGAAATGTAAACAAATAAAATATCCAATTTTTAAAAAAAAGAAAAATGACTAATACAAATACATAGCTTTAGTTAATGTCCCTAATGATTCATACGTCATTATTTGCCCTATTCTATGTAACTTTACAGTTCCAGTAAGAAACAGAGAATGCTTTCTTGCCATCCAATTCTTTGCTCATCTACTGTGCTTGGTTCTGACATTAGCATGTAAGCAAAAGTAACAGGAGAAGATACTTAGGAAAATAGTTGTAAAGTGGTCTTGGTCGCATGCATCTGTTACTGCTAAGACAAAGAAGTACTTCTCCACTGATCCAAGGAGGGCTTTAGACACATAGACAAGACCCCCTTGTTCAAATTCAGTTTGGATTGCTCATAGTCCAGGCTCTACCGGAGATATGTGAGTGAGTCCAGTTTGGAATAACCACCTTCCAATACGAATGACAGTTTTAAAACCAAAAATGAATTATTGCAGTCTTAAGCACTGAGTTGTGTTGTGACTTTTGACACACCAATAATTGATACACTTTCAAAACCACCTGGAGGAAATATTTTCACACTGATCACTGAAAAGAGATGACACTGGAGTACAATAAAGTACTAAAGAGAGATTTTGTCAATGACAAGAGTGCATTTAATCACTCTAATCAAAGGCTACCACAGTATCAATTAGATCATCTAAAATGATAAAAATACATCAATATTACAAATTAGAAAAAAAAACAAGTGTTATTAGATAAGCCTCAAGAGCTATCCATGATCATGTGGCCTTTTAAGTTATTATTATATCCAAGAGAGCAGTCTTCATTTTGCCCTTGCTAAATGTTTAAGATAATAATGTCCTTCATATTATAAAAGAATATTTATTTGTCTTATATACAGGTATATAACTATGATGATAGTATTAAGATCATTTATTAGTAAAGAGATTGGAAAGTGACAAAAAATACCTAAAATAAAAATAAAAAATACCTAAATACATGACTAAATTTTCATGAAAATTTAACACCATTCTATCAAGCTTATGGCACTTAATATATACTTAGTGAGTATTTTTCTAAGATGGAAGAATCAAATCTAATTAAATAACTCTACTTTGGCAAAATTGGCTTATTATTAGCCTCTGAGATTAACAATTTTTAGGTCGAGCACATTGAAAAAGTCTTTCTTTGTTTATCAATAAACTTCTCTGTATCTGTGGTAAGAGATTTTATCTTACTACTACTGTTACCACAGAATCAGAAGAATAAACTCAAGAATTTGAACTCAAGTTAAGTTAGGTCATGTATTCCAGTTTGTTCAATACTAAGAAAAAAAAAAGGTTCCAATCCAGTTATGCCATGCAGCTAGTAAAGAATTCAAGGAAATCAAATTCAAAGCACTTAGAAGGCATTCTCCAGGTGAAAAAGCTGGACTACAACTGAGACCAAGACCCAAGTTTCCTAATTTGAATACTACAATCTGTCTGCCATACAAGTTATTGTCATTATACTGGCTGTCTTTTTGGAAATTCAAGAGTTGTATACAGTGGGTGATTATGAAGCATTTGATGAATACATTGAAAGCAAACATTGTCTTTAGTCCTTTTGTTTTTCTAAGTATTCCTTAGATTGTTCTGTTCATCTTGGTTAATATTCAGAATACACTCCTTCTGTTTCCCTCACACTTTCCTGGATCCAGATCTATAAATTAATTGTAAGTCTTCCTTAGACACTTGCTTGAACTACATTCTTATAGCAAAGCCTTAGGAGATGAGGGTCCTAAAGGTGAGCCTTCCTGCCTCTAGAGAATAAGACCATTACAGATGGTGGATAAGTATGAATTTAATCCCAATCCCATACATAAAAATTAACGTCCTTCAGCTGAGTTTCTCGTCTCTTGTTTTAGAAACACAGGAATTTCCTTATGACATACTGATCTCATGAAACAGAATAAGAAGAGGATTTTAATAAGATAAACGATTGACAAGCTAAAACACACCTGACTTTCCCAAGGTCATTAAACTTCAATGTTCCTTTTTTCAATTTCTCAAACACTCGTCTCTGTCATAGCTTGGATTCCCATAAAGCAGTTATATATCTTGACTTCCTGAAATAGAATCACATAAATGAACAGAGGATATCAACTAACAAAAATCATGAACTGAATTTGCAATGAGGTTGGCCCTCATACCAATGTTAGACTTCATTAGGCACCAAATAACCTGACATTCCTTTTCAAGATCTAGAAAAAAGAAACAATAAAACAAAATCTAAAACTTTACGGTTATAGCTTTAAGCCAGTAACTTCCTTTTCTTATTTTTGTATCATACATAAAACATCTAACAGTCCAATACTTAGACTCAACTCACAATCATTTATATTTTCTGAAAGTATTATTCATAGAAAAGTCTATGGGTATGATGTAAATAAGTAGTAGTTCCTAAAGCAACCTCCCATCTTCTTATAGCTCTAGCATGAAGATAAGCAAGTACTGTGGGAACTGGAACAAGAGAGCCAAATACAGGAGGAAAACACTGAATCTTATCCACAAAATCATCTCCTTGTGTGAAAATGCCACGCCTGACAAAAGACTGAGTGCTACTTCACAAACTTCTGAAAACCAAAGGTTTGGAGCTAATATTGCTTCAAAGCCCACTATTCTGCCAGAGGTGACAGTACCTTAATTTGTCACTGTCAAGCAGGCCAATTTCTTTAAGGTCTGATTATTGTTGCTCTTCTCTACTGTCTCTAGACACAGCAACTTACTAACATAGAGAGCATGCTAGAGGTCAACTTGAGTGACAACAAACAGAACTTATTACTGTGTTAACAGTTCTAGCAGGAGTGATATGATTCAGGTAAGGGTATTGGGAAGACACAGATAGTCCAAAGGTTTCTGTGATTTTTGCTGTGTTTCCTTCAGGAGAGGATGCTGATGAGCAGGTATCTGTTTCTCTGACACTCAATATTGAATGTGAAACACTAATTCATAATATATGAAACACTTCATTCTTCTTCCTGGTACACAAATCAATCTCCCAGTCCATAGAGAGCTGAACGATGAGCACAAAGAATTTCCCTCCATAAACATCCATAGCAATTCCCTGCATAGATAGAGCACAGAATCACTGCAGAAAATTCCACTCCAGGTTTTGAAGGTCCTTTACCTACATTCATTCAACAGTTTTTGGATTAGCTAGCATGCAAATATAGAAAAAAAAGCTTAGGCTCAAAGCACTTTCTGTCATGCATATCCACCTCCAAGTTATTGTTTGAATTGAATTTTTTTCCTCTGAACAATAATAACAGGATGAAATGTTTCTGTGGCTTCCCAAAAGGCTATGGGGAAAATAAGACTTAACTTTGACACATGATGTAAGAGTGTACAGTTAAAAGTTGACAGAAGTCAATATTTACAGTGTTATTTGGAAATGATAGGACAGTTAGTTATAAACCTTTTAGAAACCTTTATAGCAACTCTCTTCCCAGGGTCCTTGCTATGGGATCAACTCACAGTTGGAAGCTATGGTGTGACAGAGACATTTTGCACTTGGATAACAACAGCATAATAAACAAATGTTTATGTCACTTCCAACTACCCAAAGAGGGAGGCTCAGTGCTTCAATTCTCCCTTGAGGGAAAATAAACTGTTCTGCAAGAATAACAGTTTGACAAGTATTTCCAGGATATATGAAATTCATGGGAATATTTTATTACTCACATAAGGGTAAAAGTAAGTCAGATTTGGGTGTAATCAACACATGCTTCTAAGGTCAGCCAAGAGGATGGTACAATTGCTATCTTCTTTTTATTACTACAAATGTCTTCAATGACACTGCAATCTATTTCACTCTCCACATTTCTACTCAAACTGATTCCTAAGAATAGGCCTTTTTTTTTAAGTTGCATTTTGTTCTAGTTGGCTCCACGGCACATTTTTTAAATCTTTTCTTAAACTTTCCTATTTCTTGACATGAATCTTTTCTGGTGGCCTTCTGGGTCCTAGAGTCTGTCCTTCCGCCCCCCTCCACCACCTTGTTCTCCTGCCCTTCTACATTTAACAGAACATTGGGTCAAACTGAGCTGCCCATTAAAATTACCTAGCAATATTTTAAAATCCTCACAAAACTGGCTTGCATCCTTTCCCCAGGTAAACCAGAATCTATATAGTAGAACCCAAGCATGGAATCTTCTCTTACTTTTTTGGTTAAATTATATTTTACATACCATTAAAATGCAAATCATTGATATCTCACACTAAATGTGTATACCTATGAAACATACCACCTCATCATAATTTGGAGAATTCCTACCAGCCTAGAAGTTCCTTCAAGCTGCTTTATGATCAATCCTCAACCCTGTTGGCTCCCCAAGGTACTCACTGCTTGAATTTTTAATCACCAGAAAACTCATGTGAATGAAATCATATTATGCATACACTTGTACTTCTCTATCCATATTGGCCTCAGAGATGCCATGTTTTTTAATGTAGTTTCTAATTCAGTAGGTCTGAGAGAGAGTCTAAGGGTTTTTTTTTTTTAATTTCTGACACTTTCCCACATGATGTTAATGCTAATTGTCTGGAAACATGTTGAGTCAGGATCTGTATTAGGTAAAAAATTAGTCTGAGCTAATATCCACTTATAAATGAGTGCATACCATGTGTGTTCTTTTGTAATTGGGTTGCCTCACCTAGGATGATATTTTCTAGTTCCACCCATTTGCCTAAGAATTTCATGAATTCATTGTTTTTAATAGCTGAGTAGTACTCCATTATGTACATATACCACATTTTCTGTATCCATTCCTCCGTTGAGGGACATCTGGGTTCTTTCCAGTTTCTGGCTATTATGAATAGGGTTGCTATGAACATAGTGGAGCATGTATCCTTATTACATGCTGGGGGATTCCTCTGGTTATATGCCCAGGAGTGGTATAACAGGGTCCTCCAGTACTATCATGCCCAGATTTCTGAGGAATCACCAGACTGATTTCCAGAGTGGTTGTACCAGCTTACAATCCCACCAGCAGTGGAGGAGTATTCCTCTTTCTCCACATCCTCGCCAGCACCTACTGTCTCCTGAGTTTTTGATCTTAGCCATTCTGACTGGTGTGAGGTGAAATCTCAGGAATACCCAAAACACAATTCACATATCAAATGATTTCCAAGAAGGAAGAACAAAGTATGGATACTCGGGTCTTTCTTAGAATGGGGAACAAAATACCCACAGAAGGAAACACAGAGACAAAGTATAGAGCAGAGTCTGAGGGAAAGACCATTCAAGGACTACCCCACCTAGTGATCCATCTCATATACAGTTACAAAACCCAGACACTATTATCGTTGCCCACAAGTACTTGCTAACTGGAGCCGGATATAGCTGTCACCTGGGAAGCTCTGCTAGTGCATGACAAATATAGAGGGGGACACTCTCAGCGAGCCATTGAACTGAGCACAGGGTCCCCAATGGAGGAGCTAGAGAAAGGACCCAAGGAACTGAAAGGTTTTGCCATACCATCAGAGGAGCAATGATATGAGCCACCCAGTACTCCCAGAGCTCCCAGGGACAAAACCATCAACCAGATAGTACACATGGTATTACCCATGGCTCCAGAAGCATAGGCAGCCTTGTTGTACATCAAAGGGAGGAGAGGCCCCTGGTCCTGGAAAGGCTCGATGCAGCAGTGTAGGGGAATACCAGGACAGGGAAGCAGGAGGGGGTTGATTGGGGGACAGGGGGAGGGGAGATGGCTTATGGGACTTTCGGGGGGGGAAACAGGAAAGGGGAAATCATTTGGAATGTAAATAAAGAATATATCTAATAAAAAATGTAGTCTGAAACAGTCTTTATAGCAAGAGTCTTTCTCAGCAGGTGTAAAGTACAAACAGCTTCTTACTTAGTGTTGGGACTTTGTTTCCACATCCATTTCTCAGTGCAGAATTCAAAGAAGAACTAAAGCCAATACTCCTTAAATTATTCTGCAAAATAGAAATGTAAGGAATATTTCATAGCTCCTTTTATAAAGCCTCTCTTACCCTGGAATCAAAAACTATGCAAAGACCAAACCAAAAAAAAAAAAAAAATAAAAAAAGGAGGAGGAGGAAAAGAAGGAGGAGGAAGAAGAATGAGAGAAAGGAGGAGAACATTACAGACTAAGATATCTTGTGAACATAGATGCACAAATTCTCAATAAAATACTTGCAAACTGAATTCAACAAAACAAGATAATTATCCACCACAGTCAACCAGCTTCATCCCAGAGATGGAGAAATTTTTCAACATATGTAAATCAATAAATGTAATGCACCATATAAACAGACTGAAATGCAAACAACAACAAAAATAAAAACTGCTCATGATCATTTTAGATTCAGAAAGGGGTTTAATAAAATCTTTCACCCATTTGTGATAAAAGGCCTGGGGAGACTAGGGATATAAGGGACACATTTCAACATCATAAAGACAATTAACAACAATCCTATAGCCAACATCAAATTAAATGGAGGGAAACTCAAAGCAATTCCACTAAAGCCAGGAATAAGACAAAGTTGTCCACTCTTTCCCTGTCCAAAATAGTACTTGAAGTCTTAGCTAGAGCAATAGGAAAACTGAAGGAGATCAAAGGGATACAAATAGGAAAGGAAGAAGTATCCATATTTGCAGATGGTATAATAGTATACATAAAAATTCTAAGGACTCTAACACAAAACTTCTACAACTGATAATCACTTTCAGAAAAGTAATGAAAAATATTAAAAATAGTAAATAATATTAAATTTAATATTAAATATTAATATTAAAGTAATGTTATTCCATAATGTTCATATGAACAATTAACAAGCTCTTCTGGACATTGTCTAAATAAAGCGCTGAGTCTGGTAGATCCTATTTTTCTTTTTAAAACTGCTGAATAAAAAATACATGAAAGGTGAGATAAAACAAAGTGTTCCCCAGAATAAGCTGATAATTAAAAAATATTACAATATAAGAAGTTCATGCTTGCTTCTGATAACATAAATTTACAAGAGGCTATGCATATCCAATGACTAAGAAACGTGGAACAGAGCTCTGACTCTGAGCCTTTCTTTCTTATAGGCGGTGAACCTGGGTTAAGATCAAATAATATAATGCTAGCAGTTACAATAAATTCAATAAATAAATGAATGCTGACTGAAGAGTTTTATTTGCAAAGCCTGCGTATCCTTTTAATAGTCATGATGATCTCACTTGCTTCTATGATGAGATAAATGAAAATAGTCTAAACCTACCAATCAGTTTCTACTGTCCTGCCATTCTTTTAACAGAAAGAGACTAGACTATAGTCTCCAAAGACTTCCTCAGGAAGACCACCAGTAAGCCTTATATATCTCAGATATCATGAATAATCTTCCAGCATATGAAAATAGGTGAGTTAACATCTGACAGTCATATATATACTTCAAAAAGTTGTCATCTGTAATTGTAGCTTACAAGTAGAGTGCTTTTCTAGCATTAACAGGGAATCTATGTTTGATACTTAGCATTGCAAAACAAATTCCCATTTATTTTACAGCAATAAGATATTGTTTATATTTATTAGAATCTAAAAGAGATATTGAGATAATACAAAATTATCCATATGTAACTTTTGATGAAAAATTAAATTTGATTCAAAATTTTCAACTCTTTAGAAAAGATATGAAGACAGAGACACTTTACAAAGCAGGAAATCCAAATAAACACAAGGTGTCCAGCTTATTTACTAATTATGAAGTGTAAAATTTTTTAAAAACATGCAATTAACTATGCAGCAAAAAACTTTAAAAATTAATGTTATCGAGATCGGGGAGTGTAAAATTATGAACTCTAAAATTTAAAAAAAAATTGCAATTAAATACTCAGCAAAAGAAACTTTAAAATTTAATGTTATCAAGATTGGGAGAGAAAAGTGAAGGGACTCTAGCCAGCTTAGCATGGCATCACGGCTCTGGTAGGTCTGATCCTTCTCCAATTCCCTCTACCTTGTTAAAAAACTGTTAGATAACATTTTTAAAGCTAGCCACCAAGGTCTTTTCCCTTATTTGGCCACTTCTTCCTCCTGAAGCTGACTACCAAGTATTGAAGCTACCAAAGTATTGAAGTCTAGCAACCAAAAGCTCCCTTTGGCTCACCTAATTAACATGCCCAATTAAAATTAAACACCTCATCCTAACACAGTTTCCCCTTCTACTTTTATAAGCAGCCATTTTCCTATGGGCCACATTTGTCTCATCTTTATCCAGAGACAGTCTTTTGTCCCACTTAGGAACAAATACCTCTTACTGCTCTCCCTTGTCCCTTTCTTTTCTCCCCTTTCCTTCATTCCCTTCCCCTTCTCCTTCTTCCTCTAACTCCTGTTGTTGTCCTTTCTCCCTGCCCTCTGCCCCTATGGGGCAAATAAATCTTTATGCTGAGGACATAGTCTTTGGATGTCTTGAGTCAACTTCAAGGTTCTGTACTGAAAAAGAGCATGGAAACATAACTCATTAATAATGAATAGATAAACTTTAAAGAAAAGCTACATTGAAAAGTTATTCATCATCACCTAGTGCATTAGTTACTTTTCCGTTGCTCTGATAAAATTCCATGACCAAATCCAACTTACTGAAGAAACAGATTATTTCGGCTTATGGTGTTTGTGTGTATGTGTGTGTGTGAGTGTGTGTGTGTGTGTGTGTGTGAGAGAGAGAGAGAGAGAGAGAGAGAGAGAGAGAGAGAGAGAGAGAGAGAGAGACAGACAGACAGACAGACAGACAGACAGACAGACAGACAGAGGCAGACAGAGACAGAGAGACAGAGAGAGGCAGAAACAGACAGAGAACATAATGGTGGTAGAGGCATGGCAGCAGGTGGCTGGAGCAAAGAGCTGGGTGATCACACTTTATGTGCAGGGGGCCGAGAGCAAACTGGAAGAGGGAAAGGGTATAAAGTCTCAAAACCTGTCCCCAGTCAAGTTTTCTCCTGCACCTCCTAAAGGTTCCATAACATCCCCAGACAGCACTACCAACTGCAGAACAAGTACTCAAATATATGAGCCTATAGGGAATACACTTCATTCAAACTACATCTAATAAAGCTACTGATTTGTCATGTGCAAAATATATTCTTCCCAATCCTGTAGGAACATCTGCTTTCTGGTATGGTCTTGATGCCCCTATCATCTTTTTTATTTATTCTATGTTTAGCTTATGACATGCTTTGACTATTAAGATTAGGCAAGTATTATGGTGTGGGGATATGAAATACAGGCCTCAAGAGTCCTTGTAGCTTTTACCCTGTCACCTTGCTGCCACTAAGTTGCTAAGAAACCAAGCTAGCCTTTAAATCATAGAACACAACAGAAGAGAACCATCTAATTGACAGCCAGCACTGAATACCAGATACACGAATAAGGCAAGTTTGGACCATCTCATGCTTCCAGAGCTGTCAGATGATGGCAATAATATGAATGAGCCCAAGAAAGACCAACAAATGAACTGCTTAGCTGAAACCAGCCCAGATTTTTGATCCATAGAATTTATAAGTAAATAAAATGCTGACTGTTTAAAGTTACTGTGTTAATGAGGTATTTTACACAGAGATGGGTAATGATTGTTCATATCCTTTCACTCAGTGTTGTTATATGTTTTAGAAAAACTCTTAAGAAAAATACAACTGTCCCTAGTAAACCTGTGTCAAAATGCTCATGCATGAATTATTCATAATAATTCTAAATAGGCAAAAGTCAAATATTTATCAAAAATGTTAAAGGGATGCTATATTCATGACAGAGACTATAGTTTTATAATTACTCTTGATCTGTGTGTGTATATGTGTGTATTGGAGCATAAGAGTCAGATACATAGACAGATAGATAGATAGATAGATAGATAGATAGATAGATAGATAGATAGATAGATAGATAGATATAGAGATATGGATGTAGATATAGATATCTCACATAGCAATGAGGTTCTTTCTGAGACTGTTTTTATGCATCTCCAAAACTCTGACAAATTAATTTTAAGTTTTCACTCGGTTCTAATAATGTTGACAAACTATGTTTTTAGTTGAAATAGAAGTAATCACTTCCCTCCCTCCTTCCAAATGCTCACATGCACTCACTTCAAGTTGATAACCCTTTTTCTCTGATTATTATTGTTACATACATATGCATATGTTTACATGAATATATAAATAAAATCTATTAAGCTTATTTGATGTTTATGTGAATAATTCTCATTCATCACAAAGAAGTATATTGTTTAATATCCATTGTATAGTTCCTGTAGTTTTCCTTGATATTTATCTCTTATTTTAGTAGAGTGTATTTAATGCAGTCTACTATCAATGTGAGATATTCTATGTTTTTTTCAAATGAAATTTTTTTTCACATTTTTGTAAAAAATATGAGCATTTTAGTGCTCAGGAGCAACCAGTAAAGACAATAGCTACAATGCCCTTGAGAAGTTCTGCAAATTAGTTTCAACAAAGATGGATGAGTCCTATTTACCAGGATGGGGAAAGGGGTGTGATTTAATAGAGTTTGTCACCTGCTCTGACATCAGGCAAGGCATTCCCCAGGTTTGTGATCTCTTGCACAATTCTTTACACCATTAATGGACTTGATGACATGGTTAAGAGTCAGTTTGGATCGAAGTATAAGAAGGAAGATTCAGGTATGTCCCTTCTCTGCCCGTGAGAACAGAAAGCAAAATTGAGATGTCATACTCGTTTGCCTCTCCCAAGATTCTAGAGAATTGGTACTCTGAGAATTAATCTATTGAATCAACACAGAATGAATTAGAATACACAACTTCAGAGTTACCCTGATTGATTAGATGGTTGTTCCCAAATCGTCTCTATACCCTATATGTTTTTCTTCAGAGAGTTTCCATCTGTGTACTTTTCACTTTAAATTTCCCATTGAGAAGGGCATACTTCTGAGTTCTATCAATGCATGGCTAGATAGGTGTTGATGTGGAGGAAATTACAGTGTGACAGCTCAAAACCAAGGCCTTAAGAAACATCACTGACTTGAGCTTGCCTCTTGTGTTCCTGTCATCTGCTATTAGGAGAGTAGCCCCAAGTAGTCATTTCCTCTCAAACCTCGACTCTAGAAGACATGAGAAACAGACCCAAACCTGCCCAGAAGTATGATGTCTAATCTGGCCTAGTCAAATTGAACCTAGCTCAGCAGAATCCTACCTGAGCTACAGTCCTCGAGCCTGAAAATAAAAGTTTAATGCATCAATCTCTGAGGCCAATGTCCATCCGAATAGGAATTGTTTAAGATACAGAACATAGAAAAGAGAAAGTCTGAAAAATGTTTTACCTGTCTGAGATCTACTCGGGAGTAAGGTAGATTAAACCAAAGAACAAAAGTTCTCTGATCTATGTGTACTGGCATATATATGCAGCATGAAAGTTTTCATAAATATTAAATTTTTATATTACATAATCAAGTATTTTATTCAGATTCCATGCTAATACAGAACTCTAGGATCGTAACTTGGTTTTGTGTGCAACTTGCCTAAAGGGAAAGAATATGCCAGTTGAGAAAATAGACAATGTGACCTATACGAATAAGAATGTTCAGTGCCTTAAACACATCAGATCTCAATAAACTATAGCCTCCTTGTGTCCTTCCCAAGGCCTCTGGAGCCCTCTCCCAAATGAAGACAGTATTTCTCACTGTCTATAGCAGGAACACGTTCTTTCTAAAACAAATCACTTTAGAGTCTATCCTTCTCCATTTGTGTCCTACTTGGCAAAAGACAGGTCAGAGAACTTTCCTACAAACCTACATTTAATAAATACTTGCTTTGCCTCTTACCCTCCCCCCCCAAAAAAAAGACACTCACTAAGAAACATTAGGCAGATAAACATCAGGCAGATAACTCCATTATCAAAGAACGTTAATTTCAGCAACCTACATATATATGAGAAAAACCTTTGTCTATCATTCCATTTAATTCTATAGTGATGAACTGTAGAAAGCCATAAAGGCATGATGAAGAGTCTGTACATGTTTCACATTATGCAGTAGTAGAAGCAATGAATTTATGATCTTTTGGTGCCTAGGTGAATACACATAAACAACCAGTAAGCCTCAAATGAGAGTTTAAGCCTCTAGTTTTATCTTGTATAATAGTGTTTTCCATTTTCAATATATTTGATTATTCATTATTGTTCAAATTTTGAAAGGGTAAAAACTTCTATTTTCTATGTGAATAACCTATAACCCAGTGGACCTAAATGAGTTAATCTGTCAGAATTGCCAACATGTCAGAGAAAATCTAGACATGCTTGATGAACTAACTCCTTTCTTGTACTTCTTTTAGGGATACTATTTTGCAGGGATATTGGTGAAGAGCAATTATTAGAGTGGGAGTTTCTACTACGTGTACAATTTATACAGCACAGAAGCTTAACTGTAATCCTAAACGGCATGTTAATATGCTCCTATGAGTACACAGCAGCAAACACGTGGAACTCTTGAACCAGGTGGTTATTCAGTGAAAGCAAGGATTGAGCCTGAGACAGAAACCAAAGTAGAAACACAAAGTGGAAAGGACAGGTACAGACATTCTTTTAAAAACAGGTGTTTCTGTAGCTTGAAGTGACTATATCACGCTTCTTCCAAGAAACCCTCCAAAACAGATAGTCCATTTGTATTCTTCCCAAAAGAGAACCCAATCCTAGCACTCCAGAAATACTGAAACTAGTTGGTATGTTCTTATGTTCGATGTCATAAAGACTATATGTGCACAACAAGCATAGGTCTGCTAAAGATTCCAATGCTTAGGGAAAATAAAGGACTATAACTTTTTATTAAGTTCTCACTGAACACCTGAGCAGATAACATTCCCAACTTTCAGAGAAGAAATTTAAAGAGGTTAAACTTCCCGGATGCCATCACTAATATCCCTAAGAACTACAATCTCAGTTTTGACCTTTAGAACTCTTTGAAATGTGTTCATAATGAAAAATCGTTAGTGAATTGTATTCCATCTCAAATTTTAAATTTTGCTATTCTCATTATAACACTTTATAGGTGCATTCTCAATGGTAAATAAATTAATTTGAGGAGTCGGAGAATACTTTCTTTCATGGCTGTTGTCAGTACATATGCAAATTGGAATTGCTTTTCTATTCCTTTCCAAATGAAAGCATTAAATTTATGTGAACAATTTTGACATTACTTGTTTTTATTTCCTGTCTCGAAAAGTTGTTTTTCTCACAATGCCACCTTTGATCGGCTAGAAAATTCCAAGCCATTCTCTAAGGGTCTTGGTAACAATCAATACATTTTTTTTAAACTATTGACTTTCTGAAAGCTTGTGATATGCCTGAATGGCTTCAGTTGTAATCACAAAAGCCAGACACTATTTGTCATTATTATGGTATGCAGAATTTTGCTGGCTCACTCTTTTTTTTTTTCATCATTATGTCACAAAAACACCTTCAAGGACAAAAAACAAGGTGGAAATTTCAGGACCTTTTCCCCTCAGTCTTCAGGAACTCTTTACCCTCTTGACAGTAAAAGTGCTGAGGTTCATAAAACTGTCTAAAGAAGAGCCAGCTCAAAGGGGGAATTACTGCTGCAATGTTTAAGAACCCACAAACAATAACGAGCAGCAGAGCTCATCTTGTCTACAGTAACACATGCATTAGGTCTGTCTGCATCGCCCACACAATGGAATGTCAGCCTGCATCTGTGAGGAAAAGGCAGAGTGCAATCATCCCCTCTATTAACAGCAATGTTATATTGGGATTCCTCTTTGTTTATCATGTCTTAACTGCTAAGTCCTACTGCCTTTGACAAATTAAGAGCAAATGTATCACTCCTTACACTTCTGAGGCATTAACTAAGAACTGCATGCTGAAAGCCACTGTGCTCTCTGAGTTAGTATTACAAACAGCAATTTTAAAGAGGCAGTGTGGAAGAGGAGCTCATAGAGACCAAAAGCATGCACAAGACCTGCAAAGGTTTAAACCCTACAAAATCCCAACACTGAGAAGGGGAAGTGGACACAAAGTCTCACCCCTAACCAAGAAGCTATTTGCAATTAATACCTGCTGAGAAAGGAAAAATCAAAATTCTCCAATGGAGCGATACTGTGCCCTGTAGTAACTGGCCCAAAACAGACTCCATGTTTTTGTGATTTTTTTGTTTGTTTTATTTTGGTTTTGTCTTGTTGGATTGTTTGTTTTGATTTTCATATTTTTTCTTATACACACACACACACACACACACACACACACAGAGAGAGAGAGAGAGAGAGAGAGACAGAGACAGAGACAGAGACAGAGACAGAGAGAGCATTAAGTTCGTGGGTAGGGATGTGAATAGAATTTGGGAGGAGTGGAAAGAATATGATCAAAATAAATTATATGAAAAAATATTTGGGGTGGGGATTTCAAGACAGGGTTTCTCTGTTTAGCCTTAGCTGTCCTAGAACTCATTCTGATGACCAGGCCAGTCTCTAACTCATAGAAATCAGAGGGAGGGAAGGGGGCTTATGGGACTTTCAGGGAGGGAAGAAACGGGAAAGGGGAAATCATTTGGAATGTAAATTAAAAAACTTAGAAAATAATAATAAGAAAAAAAAAAGAAATCTGCCACCAACCAGGCAGCATACACAGGCTGGTCCAAGATCTCCAGCACATATATAGCAGAGAACTGACTGGCCTGGCCTCAGTGGGAGAAGATATGCCAAATCCTCACTTGAAGACCCAGGGAAGGAAGATATGGGGGAGCATCCTCTTGGGGGCAATGGGAGGGGAAATGGGGTGAAACTGTGTAGGGGGAACCATAAAGGCGGAAATAACTGGAATATAAATAAAGAAAAGTAAGGAAAAGAAAAGAAAAGGAAAAAGAAGAGAAAAGAAAAGAAGAGAAAAGGAAAGAAAAGAAAAGAAAAGAAATCTGTCTGCCTCTGACTCCCGAGTGCTGAGATTGAAGGTGTGGGCCACCATTGCCAGGCCCCCCCCCAAAAAAAATTAAAAATTAAATAAAAAAAGAGAGATAGAATGAAAAAAGCACACAAACTTACCAGGCTAATAGTAGCTTTCATCTCTACAGAGAACAAGGAAACAAAAAAGGGAAGGGAGGAGCAGCAGATAGCAGAGAAAGCAGAGCTGGACAAAGGAGAAAGACATGGAGCACGGTTAATTTGATACACTATACGTAAGTGGATAGACTCCAAGATAACAGGTCTAATAGTTCCTTAAAATCACATCTTTAATTTATACTTCAGCTCCCGTAAAGATTATTGATTATATATTTCCAAAGAAATCAATTTCCAAACAAAATTTTCTTAAATGGATGAGAATAAAAAGAACAATTTTGACTGAACTTTCATTCCTCCTATATCTATTTTTGTAAGTATTTTTCTTTGTATTTTATATCTTCCATCACATTTAAAAACACCATCTTGCTCTCCTCAACATGATTTTACCCAGAGAAAGCTAGATATGGTAAAAGAAGAAATAGAAGCTTATTGTATTTTTTATCTAAAATTTCTTTAAGGGTACCCAAATATGAACAGGTGAACTGGCAATGTAAATAAAACTTTAACACATAAAAATCCAATAGGACCAATTGTGGATCTCTGTAGTAGTCTCCATCTGGTGCAAAATGAAGCTTCTTTGAGAGGAGGTGAGAACTTATATGTTGGTATAGGATAAGTATTGGGAATATAGTTAGAGCTTGGCAGGGTGGAACATGCCTTTAATCTCAACACTTTGGAGGAAGAAGCAGGTAGGTATCTGTGAGCTTGGGGTTACTTTGGTCTACATAGTAAGTGCCAGGACAGCTAGGTAGGACTGAGTAGAGATAAACTGTCTCAAAATATGAAATGAATGAATAAATAAATAAATAGCTAGAAATTGCACTATTTTATGGAAATAGCAGTTATGGATTCTCTATAACTGGTCAAAATGCAAAGAATTTATAATGAAGAGAGCAAAAACCTCAGAGTTGAAAGATCTACTTTAGTTCCAACTTCCCTGTAGCAAATTATTTAAAGCCCTTTAAAGCTATATACTGGGGCTATCAACATAGTGCACACAGTGTTATGTGTCCACGCTGGATTTGGTGACCTGATATTGTACTCTCTACTATAAAAGATAATAAATCACTTTGTCTGTAGGAAAATATGTTTCCTATTTTAATTACACAGCTCAGTCAGAAAGCTCCAATTCTTTATAAATGGCCATATTGGTCATTCTTTACTATAAGACCCGTATTGCGTATGCTTTATAACCTAGAATCTACAATTGGTCTTCTTGAGTTTGGGTCTTCCTCTTGATATTTTAAAAAATTCTAAGACTTTGAGTAAACTACCAACTTCGGTCTGTCTTCTCACATTTCAAATCTGTATAAACATGTATAAATTTCACTTAAAAGCATTCACCATGATTCAACGCAATAACTAAAACCACTAAATATGTATCAAGGACCAGTTGTTATTTTACATCACTACTGTCATCATTTCAGTCTGAGTGTTTTAGAAAGCCATGTTCCTAATTATATAGAAGAAATAAGTAGAAAAATATAGACCAAAACTGGAAAGAATTCTTAAGTTCAACAATTTTTACATTCCTGTCTTAATAATAATTTTTGTATAATAATAATTTTCCAACCCATACTTAGGAAAACATAACTCAAAATATTCTCCTTTTGGCTTATCTGACTGGTGTCAGATTTTTGTTTCTTATGATTAGAAGTATTAACACAATGAATATAAAACATTTATAGTCCCATAAAGACCAAGACATAATTATTTTAAAGGTTCAGGACAATATTTACAAACCTCTGAGTTTTCTTCTCAGTATATTTTAAAATCTATGCCTCGGTGCTAGAGGCACCATTACAAATAAATCAAAGTAAAACATTCTATCAAAAAGCACAGAGTAAAACTGAATCCATATAGTGTTCTTGGAATGTAAATAAAAAAAAACTTAGAAAATAAAATTTAAAAAAAATATATAGAAAATAAATAAAAAAGAAAAGAAAAAAATATTTTTCTGACACATATAAAGTTCAAGCTGAGGATAAAATGTATTTTAATGTTAAAATAACACTGTGCTTGATTTTTTTCCCCTTTCATTTTTTTCTAATACAAAATCAAAAGGATTTTCAATATGATTCAAGTGCAAAGTGGAGCTAATACATATTCTTTCAGAATATTCATAACATTGGTTGGTGACTAAATTCGGTATGTAGCAGAGTCACTCTGAAATCTCAAATCCCTGGATGCCCCTCCCTCAGGATTCCTAACTCAGTAGACATGAAATACAGGTCAAGAACTGACTTTTATGCCAATGCTGCTGGCCCAGGGATCGTACCTAGAGAACTACCATTTTACAGAATCAGTTAACTGGAAAGCCTAAGACCAAGTGAAGAACTATGACAGGTTTATGCTGTGGCCATATTTTCTGCTTCAAGAAAAAACTGTAGGTTTTAAAGGTCAAATTTTAAATGTCCTCCATCCCAGAATGTATTTTGTCACTGCCTCCAAATATGTGCCTTTATTTTTCCTGTGATTTCACAGGAGTGCTTTAAAATCACTATTTACTTGTTAAACAGGTGGACTCATCTACCGCAATAAAACAACACATAAAAATGCTCATGTTTTTTTAAAATAATAATTCTGCTCTGAGGAATATTAAATAGAAGGAAAATGATATATCCACAAAGTTGTTAAAATGTTATCTATACTAGTCATAAATTAGACAACATAAACACCTAACTTTAAAAACACAATTTAATAAATTTTGTAGAACCAAAACAATTAGCTAACCATTAATATGATGACTATGAATATATAGAGAAAACCAAAATAATTATAATGTAGTATCAAATAAAGAATAACATTGAAACTATGTAACGGAAAATTCACATAGAAATTTAAAATATCAGAACAGCTCTCTTAAGGTAGTGTGCTTCTATTCTATTACTGGTTATTAGTAGTGCTACAACTTTGTGTATCTCATTGCTGTTCACCTCCATGCCTTTTATGCCATGCTATGAGGGTTTACATGATGGAGAATATAAAACTGGAAGAGGAAAAAGAAGAGCTTACTTGCTTCTTATGCTTGTTTTCAATTGTTCATAATTCCAACATGACTCTACCCCAGAATCAGCATTTAGTTTTGATTTGTAGTTTGTTTGTTTCTTTTTCAACATACCCAGAAACAATCTCATTTTAACCCAGCAGATGCCCACACCACATATTTGGCACCCTCTCTCCACGCATCTAAGTCCTAGTTCCCCAAGACTCTCTTTACATGTGTTATTCATTCTCTTCAACCTTGTTTGTTTGTTCTTGCAGTCCCAGAAGACATGAGTTTCATACAGTAACTATCACCAGTAGACTACAACAACAATATGAACCAACCAGCACCCCCAGTGCTCCCAGGGACTAAACCACCAACCAAAGAGTACACATGGAGGGACCCATGGCTCCAGCTGCAAATGTATCAGAGGACGGCCTTGTTGGACATCAAAAGGAGAGGCCCTTGGTCCTGAGAAGGTTCCATGCCCCAGTATAGGGGAATGACAGGACAGGGAAGCAGGAGTGGGTGGGTTGGTGAGCAGGGGGAGGGGGGCATGGGATAGGAGGTTTTCAGAGGGAAAACCAGGAAAGGGGATAACATTTAAAATGTAAATAAAGAAAATATCTAAGAAAAAATCTCTACTTTGCATTTTTGATTCTCTAATGCCTAAGTAATTCTTGTGTGTGTGTTAACTTTTGCTTCAAGACAAAAATAACAATTTGCCCCAGATTGAGTACCAACAACAGACCAAAGTAATGACCTCATCCAAGTCTAGTTTAGGACAGTCGCATCACCAAAACATCTCAACCAGTGGGTATAAGAACCTTCTTATAACTGCATAGAAGAAGTTCTCTCGCTAGACAGTTAACCTTCCACTCTTTAGAGAGTCTAGCAGCTCCCAAGATCACATACATCAGAGACAGAATTACATGTACTGAGATAACACAGAGGCTAGAATCCCAAGCGAGCATCTAAAGGTCTTCATCATGTTTTCCTTATATGAGAGAATATCAGTAGTTACAATTCTGAAAGTTTCTTGTAGGTAATAACTGCTGATCTGATTAAGATGATAGTGCCTGCTATGTTCAGAAGACAATGTTCCACAACAGTTTTTAAGTTGTGTCAGTTAAAATATTTTATGCATATCATTTTCCTAAGCAAATGTTGACAGAAAAACTTTTCTATTGTATTATATTTCCTTTTAAATTAAAAGCCAGAAAATATATCAAGTCCTGTGGACAATAGGTAGATGAGTGAAAGAAAGTAATTGAAAGAAATTGCAAATAATTAACCCAAATGTTTTTATTTTCAAGAGAAAACAAATAAAATCTCTGATTATTATACAATGTTGCCTTATGCTAAATAAAGTACATGTGATTTTTTTTATAGGCTGACTTTAGTGTACACACTTAGAATAACACATGAACCTTGTCTAAGGCTCCATATCATCAAATGGCACATGAACACACAGTGTTCGTTCAATAAATCGTAAAGGTACACGTTCTATGAGCCAAACTCTGTGCTATATGAAGAGACAAATCTCTTAACTGCAAGAAAACCAGTAGTTAAAAGGTCATGTGATAAGCACAATGATAGAAATAGGCCCAGGTTTCCATGGAAACAAAAGCATCTTTTGTTTGTTCAGACCATTTTCTCTGGTACCTATTGCTTTAACAATATTGAGATGATTTTTAGATTGATGGAGAAAGGATTAAAACACTCTAGAAAATGTCTCTTGAAGATTAGGGGCATAGAGATATGAAAAAATATACCACACTTGAGGATTTGCAAATACTATCTGGCAGTCACAAAGCTAGCGAGCACGCAGCAAACAGATGGACCTGGTTCAACTGGTGAAGGCACTTGGAGCCACTGATGGATTTTTAAACAATTGTCTTGATAGAAAACTGGCTGCCTAGCATGGGTTTTACAATTGGCACATTGAAAGGATACAAAAATCAGAATAGAGGCCTGCTGTCAGTGTTAAGCAGGATATGTCCCTGGCTGGGTCTTAAACTGTCTTTCATCTACTCACAACTACAAATCACCTTTGCTGGCTCTATATTGATTGCTGTGATGTCTCCAACTCCTTGTTTACTCTAGCCTTAATGCTTTGACATCTATATTGATTACATTTTTTCCTGCCTCAAAACTATCCCACTTGTTTCTTCTCATGGCTTACCTTGTAGTCCTTAATTCTTAGAACAACTCCTTCCATTTGATCTCTTCAATTCAACTTTGTTTGATGCTCTAGTCCTAGATTTTTTCTGACACCTTTATGTTGATTTAAGAGATGCTTTCTTTCTCAAGGGAAACATATGGCAGCAGGCTTGATGTATGCATGGCAAATAATTTTTAATTGAAACAGATATGAGTTTACACTTTTATACCAACACAAGCTTTCCTTCTAGCTGAGTGGTAACAAATAATTGGCTCTGACTAGAGGGTACACAGTTAAGAATAATATGTGTCATGCATTGTTTTTCTCTTTACTTTCACTGAAACCTATCCTATATGATATAAGTTCATGCAGCAAAATGTCCATCATCTTGGATCACTTAAAACAGTTTCCCCTACATCATCCCACACTGGATATATATATATATATATATATATATATATATATATATATATATATATATGAAAATAAAAAAATTAAGCTTATTGTATTTATTTGTGTTAAAACCACTTCAAATTCAGTGTTGACATTCCTTTATTATTTCTCCTATCTTAACAAATATATTAATCATATGGCTTTAAATAACAAACGTATAGTTTAATCTTCATTGCTTTCATCAGAAGATGAATGCAAACACATGGATCAAGGTAACAGATAAACTGACCCAGTTGTTACAACATGAGCTTCTTTGGCATAAATTAATTCGTGACATGGTTTTTAAAGTGGGGAATGACCAATAATTAAAAATGCTGAGTTGTCTCATATGTCCCTTTCCCAGTACTGTTTTAGCTACTAAATAAGAGAAACTAAACCCCAAGTACACTATTCAAAATGAGTGGGGGAGCGATAACAAAGCTATAACTAAGCATTGGCAAAATCTTTCCTCATTTCTTGTTTGACTTGCCTACAACTCCATATTTCTGATTTATGGCAGTTCTTATTCTTTACTCCTCCCAACCTCTTTTGTACTTCCTTTAAAAAATAGTTTGTGTGTGTGTGTGTCCATGTGTTTGTCTTCTGTGTATATGTCTGTATACCATGCATATATGGGATTACAGAAGCAATAAGAGGCTGGATCCCTTAGGAACCAGAATTACAGGTGTTTTCTTTAGTATTATGTGCTCCTCACCATAATATTCTGACTTATCAAGCCTAAAGCTGATAAAATTGAATCATGTACAGAATTTTCTAAACCAAGAGGCAAAAATAAATTATTTTCCTCATCCAAATAGATTTTTCTCAGGTATTTCACCATAGTAACAGCAGTCTGAGAAGTGCACGACTATTCAGACATAAATCTAAAGATCTGAGGACTGATGGAGAAAGGAGAGACATTTGCTCCTATCTCACTTATGGAGGCCAGAGTTTGGGTAGTAAACATTTATTCAATGGATAAAAGGGTGATCCTTTAATGTTCACCATGCTGTGTTCTCAGGCACATAGTTTCCTCAAGAACTTCAGAGAGGAGAGAATTATCCATTATAGATGAAAGAATTCTAGTTTTCCAAGTCTGCTTGGCTTCAATGTTAAACCGCAGAAACAAAGCCTTAACTTCAGCTTTACAAATAAGAAATGGAGCCTCCATTATAACAACATCCCTGACCAGCTGCATTTTCCCACTTCAGCCTATAACCTACATACTCCCCATCTATTATCTCTGTAACTTTTGTACCTCTTGCACCACAATGAATGAGTTTATTTGGCATGTTCTTCTCCTCTAGCAGACTATGAGCATCTGCTTCACATGTAGCTTTGCAATGCTATGCTATAGGAGTCCCAGAAATATTTATAAATTACACTGAACTGAGTTCATTATGACAGTGATCTGATTTCCTAATCTTCAAACCACAAGTTAACAGGTATGATAATGCAGCTCAGAATATCTTCCTATGAAAAGAGAAATTGAGCAAACCTTCCAGCTATATATAAACTACCCAAGAAAGAAAAGCTTCCTAAAGTATTTTCCACACAAATGTTATAATCCATCCCAACTTTATTTTTCACTGGAACCCTCTCTTTGTCTTAAGAAAAGGATGTGTACATAGGGGAGAATATAAGAAGAGGCAAACAATCTTTCTTGCCGTGTTTGTTTGATATCCCTGGAAGGGCCTGCTCTTTTCTGAAGGGAAACAAAAGATGAATGGGTCTTGGGAAGACGGGTGGTGGGGGAGAGACTAGAAGCAGTAGAGGGAGGGGAGGCTGCAGTTGGGATGTATTTCATGGGAGAATAATAAATAAAAAGAAACAAAAGTTAAAATAAAAAAGAAGAGGCAAATATTATTTATATGAAACCCTTCAAACAAAGCAGAATATTATACTCATTAGTGATTTATCTTAAACTATTTTCTTTCTGACATACAAGCTTATGAGAAATGGTTAGCTTGGCAAATGGTATGTTTTCTTTAAACTTGATTTTAAACATTCATATATTAAGAGCTATTTTATAACAAAAGAGTCTTGGGTTGTAGCATACACTTGGATTCTACATTCCAGCAAGATTCTCCAGAAATGTTACATACATGTTAAATTTTAAAATAGTGCCCTATAGTATATAATCTCATTTTAAACATCACAAAAAACCTACAAGATCAATTTAAATTTTTCTTAGTATAGATAAAAGCTCAGGTTTGAAAACTGAATTGTCTAATATCAAAATTAATATTTAACGATACTACAATGTAAACACACACATATACAAAAAAAGTAAGATGGATACTGTAGTGTGTCTTTAATGATATGCTAAGGGCTCTAGAATTTATTTCAAGGGATAGTGGATAGGAGTATTTTCAAAGGGATGTGTGAAAAAAAGTGGTTCTACAAGCCTACATGAGATAGATTGGAAAAATAAGTCTGGAAAATAAGAAAAAATATAGCATTCCACAGATGTCCCAGTCCAACACTATGGAGTGCTTAATCATATTAAACTTGCTATGCCCTGTGTATGTTTTTCACTGAGTTAACTTGAGATGAATGGCAAGACTCAGCTATTTTTTAGTTCCCTGAGTCATTTAGCAAGTGCTTTGCACATAATAAGTATTCAATAAGATGTGAATCATGAATAAAACCTTTCTAAATTCTGTCTGCTTCTCCTCAAACAAAATGATACCCTCTCCATAATATTTTCTTCAAAAAACTAACAGGCCAAACTTCAAATGTTAGCTTAATAACTACAGATTACAATTCTCTTACAGTACGAATGCCTTCAGGGCAGTCAGTCTCATGAGTGTAATTTCTGAACCCCAAAGGAGAAGGAAAATGCAGGGCCCTTACTTCAAAACTATTAAGAATTTTAAGACAATGGTGGAATGTGAGAATGCCTCTGAGTAACAGGCCCTGTATGTGTAAGTCTTAACTTCAGGAACTGGCCTTGAGGGCAATGCTTCTGTGTTATATATCATTTTACCCATGATTCTTATAGTGGGAATCTTGTAGAGATGTTGATTAAATGTGCTGAGCAAACAATGAAGGTCAGGAGAGTTGTGTAAAATGAGAAGGTTTACTTGGGCAAAATCTAACATAAGTGAAATCTATTGCATAGTTAGATAGCCTGCTGAGGAGGATGACACAGCCAGGAGCGAGTGTCATCTGCTGTCATTTTGCCCTTCTCCTGTCTCGGCATCTTACCAAAATGTATATGTAACCGCACCTCATCCAAAAGCAGTGTTTTGTTCTGTGATGACTCACACTTTAGGAGACTCTGGCTTTGGTGTCCTTCTTTATTTTTTTCCCTGATGTAATGGCAATGGTTTAATATGTATGAAGCAAACATCTGAAGGGATTTTTATAGACAGAAACAATGTATTGACTAATAACATAAGACAGTAGGGGTTGGTACTCATAGAGCAAACAAGATTGAGTTATTTGAAAACATGTTGCAGACCAATCCTAGTTAAATGTTTGAAAAATGTTGAAAAGTGTATATTGATCACCCTCTCTGAAGGACAGCACAGAGCTCTGAGATAAGCTATAACCATGAAGGATCATTTTATCTATTACACAGACAAGCAATTTATCGAGTCTCTATTTTTTATCACACTTGAGTATCCTACCCACAAAACACAAATATTTATCTTCATATCTGAAAATGCCTCTCTGCGACAATAAGGAAAAGAAGCTACTTAAAAGGCATCAGTCCTCTGCCCATCTTCCTCATTTTAGTCGAGCTGCTGCAGCAGTTGCTCCTGAGCCACGCTTAGCAATTGTAATGGTGACCCCCAGTGGCAACAGCTTGCAAATGAAAGCCTTGCTGTTTCTCTACCAAGGATGTCAATTTTACTAAAATGCGTTCTTTATGAAGGATATTGGCAATTTTGTTGAACTGTAATAAAAATGAACCATATGTTTGCTGCAAAAATCAATACTTTTTCCTCCACTTTATTGTCACCAGTTAAATACACGAGTTTTCCTTTCAAAAGATACTCTTTTGAAGTAAAAAGCATAGTCTCCAGGAAGTCTGCAAAACACCAATGTCATAGCATTTTTCTTTTCTCCAAAGAGAGGTATAAAAAAAAAAGCCTGTGTCCACTTGCACCCTGAATATCTGTTAGGTTTCTGGAAATACACCTCGTAGAGAATTTAATAGGCAGTCACTTATGTAACTATCATTGAACTCTGGAATGATCACTGACATCCATCTGAACTCTGGAAAAATGTGTGGTCAATACTTTAAAAATGTTAAAGATATTGGCCTTCCCACCAGAAACTCATATTCAAACAGAAGACCAAATAAAGCCCCAATTCAATAGTAGCAAATTCAATAATAGCAATTTGAACAGTAACTCAAAATAATAAAGTGTAGAGTCCTATACCATAACCAATTTTCACAACATGAAACTTTCATTTGGTAATAAATAAGGGGATGAGGGAGAATATACTATTATATACTATTAATACGTTAAGGCCTTGAAGGCTCAGTTTCATATACAGGTCCTTCATACAAACATCCTTACTATGACACCAATTGCTGACATTGAAGAGATGCACTTTGTAGATAAGGATAAATTGTAGCCCCCAACTTTACCATGAATCAGAATCACCAGGCCTGCTTCCCAGACTACTGGTATCATGATTACTAGAGATGCACCAGCATCATTATTTTTCAAGGCGCCATGATTCTAAGCAATTCCCATGAAGAACTGTGTTTAACTGGCTTCCTTAGTTCAAAGATAGATTAGCATATCATTTACTTAACATATTATTTACATAACTTAAACATGTGTGTGTGCTATCTGTGAATACTCTATTATAGCATTATTTAGAGACCTTTTTTAATCCGACCTAGTACACAAGATCAATTTTAACAGAATTTCTCTAGACAGTTCCTCTATACCACCAGTGGTTTTAAAAACTTCCCCAGGTGATATCAAAATGCAGTCAAGGGTGAATAACATTGCACACTCAGATACTGAGAATAAACAAGTTTTAAAAACCTAACCTGACACAATAAAATCATTCTAATGTGCAACATATGCTTTCTTTTTAACTAAACTTTGAGGCTACATAAAGATATCTCAAAATGACTCAAAATACAGAAAAAAAAATGTGAAAGTAAACCCAGAAAGGTACTTCCTAGATGTGTAATTTAGTTATCCTAGACAGGAGGGAAACAAATTAAAAAATGAACGACGTTCTCCAACACTCATATCCAGTGTTTCTAAGGCAGGACTATGGCCCAGAAAGATACAAGGGGAAAGCGGGTTTTACAGAAACTCATAATGAATCATAAAATAACAACACATAACCAGGAAATACCAAACAATGGACACACACAACTCTTGACAAAGACATGTGGAGCTGAGTAATCATGGACTGAAGTACTTGAAACTGTGAGCCAAAGAAATCTGCCCTCTTATAAGGTATTTTGTAACTGCAGAGAAAAGTCTGAATTATACAGAAATTTGAACTTAGTTATATCCTTACTTTTAGCATCCTCTTTAACTATGCCGTCCACATCATAATGGACTATAGCCTCAAATTGTGATATAAAATGAATTATTTCTTCCTTGAATTGTTTTTGCCAAGTATTTTGTCCGAACAACAAGAAAAGTAATATACAAAATTGGCACAAGGAGTGAGTTCATGGACTGATAAATCTGGTCACTTGTTTTGTTGATATCTAGAATTTGTTTGCTGGAGGAAAGTGGAGAAGTTTTGAAGCTACTGGCTAGAAAAGCCTTGGAATGCTGTAAACAGAATTCAGTGGGTCATTCTGGTTTTAGTTCACAAGGCTAGAATGCTATGAGAAATCCAGACAATAAAGGCTCTCATGAGTTTTTCCAGGGGAAACAGACTCAATTGGGATTGAAGTTAGAGGGCATTCATATCATATTCTCAACAAACAGGACAATGTTATGCCCATATCCTGAGAACTCAAGTGAGCATAAGTTCAAAAGTAGTGTACAAGTTTATTTTGTAGAGGAAATTTCAAGACAGAATAGTATTCAGGTTGTGTCATAGTTACTGCTCACTCTTCTTATATACATTTGCACTAAGAGAGAACATATGTGTGGAAGAAAGACATGAATAACCTGAAGCTTGGCAAGAAATGCAGTGTGAACAAATTCAAGTTTTAGGCAAAGAGGGTACAGAGCATCTGCAATTATAAAGGAGAACAGTACATTTAAGGAGAAATTGTCACATTGCACTAGGACAATAGGAAAATTGCCTTGAAGATGAGACCCACCCATCAAAGGCTCCATCTTTGTAAAAAGCAGATTTCTTAGAAAGAAGAAAGACTAACTAGGGAAAACTCTATTTGAAAACAACTGCCAACACAACTGTTTTCCTCAGTTTATTCAGAAAAGTACACAGAGGTCACTACAGCTATGGTAGAAGGGGATCATACTATACCTTTATCTGGTACAACTTGTGGCATCATTCACTTTTCGTTGGAGGATGTAAAGGGTGCAAGATGTAAAGGGTCCTAAAGACCTGCAAGATGTGAAGGGTCCTAAAGACCTGCACCAAGACTTGGGGTCCTAAAGGGTCCTAAAGACTTGCACCAAGTGCAAGATGTAAAGGGTCCTAAAGACCTGCACCAAGATTCTAGAAAGTCACTAAAGCAAAACATTGTGCTATTATTTTGGGTTTCCTACAAGCAAGAATCAAGAGAACACTGAATAAAGTTGTCAAGGTGAATCTTAATTTGCAATAGAGTCTCCAGGATGTTATAGTGCCATGACAATGAGATACCCACTGAGGGAAGCTGCAGGCACAGATTGAAGCCAGCATAAGAGAAAGTCCTATATGTGAAAGGTGGCAGAATTAGAGAAGTGGAGCTATCCAAAGCAATTAGAGCACAGACAGTGAGACCATAAACTCCGGGGCCTGCGGAGATTTGTATTTGCCTTGCTAGGCATCAGTCTTGATTTTTTTTCTCAATATCTTTTTATTCCTCCCTTTTGGAATAGGCATGTGTACCCTGTGCTATGGTACATTGGAAGTATGTGCCTTACAGTTTTGATTTTATATAGCTCAGAGATAAGAGATTGCCTGAGTATCAGAAGACATTCTGCACTTACACATTTAAATAATGTTGGGACTTTTGAGACACTGGGATTTTTAGGCATGTGCTGAATACATTTTGGAAGAAGATGAAAATGAGACTTATGTTTGGGTGTCAAGTTGGCAAGTTTTAAATTTGTAGTGATTACCCTTCACTATTAACTTGAGAAGAGTTGGAGTTATCTAGAAGACAAAACTCTGGCTCTGTCTGTGAGCATCTTGCCAGTGAGATTTAAATGATGTGGAAAGACCCATTCTGAATCTGAGTAGCACTCTCGTATGGACTAAATTACCTTTAAAAGCAGGTAGCACAACTAGAATCCATTTCTCTCTGCTTCCTGAGTGCAGATGCATCGGGGCCAGCTGTACCCCACTCTTCACTAGATTCTCTTAGCCAGAAGTAGAGCCAAACTCCCCTCCACACCTTCCCCATGATCCAGGATTGGCTATGCCTCCAAACTGTGAGCCAAAATAAGCCTCTTACTCCATATGGTTGTTTTTGTCTCAGATATTTAGTAACAAGTAGGAATATGTAAAATGTGTTTGGTAACATGGTTTCTCTGTGTAATTTCTTCAGAGCAATCTAACATGGATCACTCCTTGTGCATAGCAACATTAAATAATTGACAGCTTGACAGACAGCTTATATTTACTCTTTTTCTGCCCACAAATAATTAACAGGATTTATTCTAAGGAGTACCTATATTTTGAAGGTTAGATATCAGGTAGACAAGTCCTTTCCCTTAAAGCTCAAGGATAAGGAACTTTGTGGTGAAAATACTGCAATTCCAAGGCTCAACGTGAAAGTTGCTGCTGTCTGAGGATTTCTAGTTTGTGTCAGTGTTGTTCTTCATGCTGATGGTTCCCTGTTCCTCAGTTCTGAAAGGGCCACAAGTTTATCAACTCTAAAGCTGTATGAAATAAACACAGGTGGAGTCCTATCTGCTTCTGCATCCAATCTGCTATTGTAATATGCTGTTGTAGTTAAAGTAGCTAATGAAAATCCAGCCTTTTTCAGATATGTGATTAGAAAAAGAGGAATATGTTAAGAATCTCCATAGATAATTGTAGCAATTCTCTTTTGACACTAACAAAATTCAGCAAATTGTTGTTTCAAAAAAAAAAGTTATATGGACCATAGAGATGGCTCAGCAGTTAAAAGCAAGGGCTACTCTCTTCTGGAGGTCCTAAGTTCAATTCCCAGCAACCACATGGTAGTTCCCAGTCCTCTGTAATGGGATCTGGCACTCTCTTCTGGTCTGTTTGAAGACAGCAACGGTGTACTCATATAAAAAATAAATCGTTTTTTATTGGATATTTTCTTTATTTATTTTCAAATGTTGTCCCCTTCCCCGATTTCCCCCCTCCCCAGAAACCTCCTATCCCATCCACCTCCTACTGCTTCTATGAGAGTGTTTCCCCACCCACTCCTGCCTCCCCTTCCTGACATTCCCCTATGCTGGGGCATGGGGGGACCAAGGGCCTCTCTTCCAATTGATGCCCAAAAAGGCCATCCTCTGCTTCACATGCAGCTGGAGCCATGGGCTCCTCCATGTGCACTTTTGGTTGGTCGTTTTAATCCACCATCCCTGGGAGCTGTGGGCGGGGGTGAGTCTGGTGGTTGATATTGTTGCTCTTCCTATGGGGTTGCAAGCCCCTTCAGCTCCTTCAGTCCTTTCTTTAACTCCTGTACTGGGGACCCCGTACTCAGCCCAATAGTTGGCTGTGAGCATCTGCCTAGGTACTTGTCAGGCTCTGGCAGAACCTCTCAGGAGACAGCTATATCAGGCTTCTGTCAGCAAGCACTTCTTGGCATCCACAATAATGTCTGGGTTTGGTCACTATATATGGAATGGATCCCCAGGTGGGGGAGTCTCTGGATGGCTTTCCTTCAGTCTCTACTCAACACTTTGTCTCCGTATTTCTTCCCTTGAGCATTTTGTTCCCTCTTCTAAAAAGGACTTAAGCATCCACACTTTGGTCTTCCTTCTTCTTGAGTTTTGTGTGGTCTATGAATTGTATTTTGGGTATTCCGAGCTTTTGTGCTAATATCCACTTATCAGTGAGTGCATATCCTGTGTGTTCTTTTGTGATGGGGATACCTCACTCAGGATGATATTTTCTAGTTCCATCCATTTGCCTGAGAATTTCATGAAGTCATTGTTTTTAATAGCTGAGTAGTACTCCATTGTGTAAATGTACCACATTTTCTGTATCCATTCCTCTGTTGAGGGACATCTGGGTTGTTTCTAGCTTCTGGCTATCATAAATAAGGCTGCTATGAACATAGTGAAGCATGTGTCCTTGTTATATGTTGGAGCATCTTTTGGGTATATGCCCAAGAGTGGTATATCTGTGTTCTCAGGTAATACTATGTCCAATTTTCCAGACTGATTTCCAGAGTGGTTGTAACAGCTTGCAATCCCACCAAAAATGGGATGTGTTCCTCTTTCTCCACATCCTCTCCAGCCTCTGCTGTCACCTGAGATTTTTATCTTAGCCATTCTGACTGGTCCCTGATGGAGGAGTTGGAGAAGAGACTAAAGGAGCTGAGGGGGTTTGCAGCCCTGTGGGGGGAGCAACAGTGTCAACTGGCCAGAACCCCAGAGCTCCCAGGGATTAGACCACCAACCAAAGAGTACACATGACTCCGTCCACATATACTGCAGAAGATGGCCTTGTTGAACATCAGTGAGAGGTGTGGCCCTTAGGCCTGAGGGGGTTTGATGCCCCAATGTAGAGGAATGACAGGGTGGGAAGGCAGGAGTGGATGGGTAAGTGGGGGAGCACCCTCATAGAGGCAGGGAGAGGGGAATGAGATAGGAGGTTTCTGGAGGGGAGACCTAGAAAGGGGATAAAATTTGAAATACAAATAAAGAAAATATCCAATAAAAATGAAACAAAAAAAAAAGAAGTTAGACTCCAGAAAACCAAATAACCCTATTAAAAATGGGGTACAGAGCTAAACAAAGAACTTTCAACTAGGGAAACTTGAATGGCCGAGAAGCACCTAAAGAAATGTTCAACATCCTTAGTCATCAGGGAAATGCAAATAAAAATAAGTCTTTTAAAAAAATAAAAATAGTTACATTGTGGAATGTAAAGTTTCATTAATAAATATATTTATATTTTGTTATACTGAAGTCTATTTATTTACCCTATATTTGTGTGTGAAATAATTCACCATATACTTACATATGTAATAATACCATGCCTTTGCAGTTGGAAAAAAATATTGCTTTCCTGAGTTTCCAATGATAAAACATTTTATTATATAAAACCAGAAGTTTCAGTTTGTTAATCTCACCACTAATCTAATAAAAAATGTTTAAGTACTGACAGCTGTTGCTGTAGCATACAAAGGCTTCACCAAATCTAAATTATACTTGAAAGCTTAGAGGTTATTACATTGGCAAAACATATTGTCAATATTTTTGCTGGAAATAACAGGTTTACTATGCTCAGTTTGGGGAAATATCTATTACTACTTTAATCTGGTTAGTGATTTTTTTATCGTCAGTCTTTCCTTCAAGTAAAGAAAATATTCAGAGGGGGAGGGGTTATTCAGTCGTCTCATCAAGCAGTATAAAAGATGTGCTCTTAAGACAGTAATTGCACCTCACCATGTAGAAGTAGTGTTTGATGCATAATTCCAACTTAATGATACAGAATATTGAAAAGGTATAGCCAGCAGAGACTTAGATTGAATAAACACAAAGACCAAATTTCATATATACATAGGAGTACAGTTGTTGTGCAAAAGGAGTTAGGAGCTGTTAAAACATATTAGCAACATTTTATAGCCTCTCATTAGCCATTTTTGTAAGCATTGGAAAATAAAATTTGTCCTCTTGTACTTATTTTGTCCTAGCATCAACTAGGAAATCTCTGGCTGCGGGCAAGAGTAAAGTGTACTTAAAAGGGATTTAAGTCAGCCAGGTGATAGTGGCACTTGCCTTTATTCCCAGTACTGGCATAAACAAACAAAAAGGATTTAAGTCATCAGTAAAATATGTCATCTCTCAAAAGGAGAAATTGCAGTATAAGCCATCTTTAGAATTAGCCAATTTAGGGCTTGTGATACACTGGCAGCTCTCACATTTGCAGGTGATCCATAAATACAGGGCATCAAATGTTTCCTTTTCCTGTCTCTTTCTAAGAATGGAGAGGCCTTTCCCCAGCATATCCCATCTCATACCTCATGAAAGATGACACCATATGTCCATAACTACACAAAGAGAATAGAATTTCCACAAACGGCTAATCCTCAAGAATATTTACTCTTGAAATGTTGGTAAGGCCACCTAGCCTAAGAAATAAATAACTGGGTGAGGTTAGACTTAAGAAAGAAGAACACAGAAAGGATGCTAGAGTAAATGCTGCCAGGGCACTCTTTCAGCTGGCAGTCTTTTAACTCTGTCTACTGAATAGTCAAGGTTTCTGACTGTAAACCTCTATAAGTCTTAGCCTGAGGGATATTTACTGGGCATGAAGCTATAGACTGTATCCACGAGACACAGTTACACAGGAGCCAGAATTACCAGACAAGTAATATTCCAAAAAACATTCTTCAGTTATTAATGGACAGGAACTTGCTGAAGAAATGCCTATCATCCTATATTCTCATGTAGGATAACTCTAAAGTGTGCTTCTTATTTCTTAGAGTTAATCACTGGAATAAGCTACAGTGTGAACTATGTAAAGATGCATTTTTTTCAAGTTCTGACCATTTGCCTAGGAATTTCGTGAATTCATTGTTTTTAATTGCAGAGTAGTATTCCATTGTGTAAATATACCACATCTTCTGAATCCATTCCTCCGTTGAGGGACATCTGGGTTCTTTCCAGCTTCTGGCTATTATAAATAAGGCTGCTATGAATATAGTGGAGCATATGGTCAGAACTTGAAAATATCATCCTTAGTGAGGTAACCCAATCACAAAAGATCACACATGGTATGAAGTCACTGATAAGGGGATATTGACCCAGAATCTCAGAATACCCTAGACACAATCAGCATATCAATAGATTTCTAAAAAGATGGAAGGAGAGACCCCTGGTCCTGGAAAGACTGGATGTAGGGGAACGCCAGGACAGAGTAATGAGAGGGGGTTGAACGGAGAAAAGAGGGAGGGAAGGGGGCTTATGGGACTTTCGGGGAGGGAGGAAACGGGAAAGGGGAAGTGATTTGGAATGTAAATTAAAAAAATAAAATTAAATTAAATTAAAAAAAAAAAGATGCATTTTTTTGGCTGTCCTTGATTTATCTCATTCTTCCCCTCCCCTGCCTTTGTTTCCTACTGTCATTTCTCAAATAGAAGGTTTATAGTAGCATCTTTGTCTCAGGGTATGCTGCTGCATAGTCCAATCAGAAAAATGGTCTACCCACTCTCCACAACACATCCCTACGTAAAGAAACTCAAGAAATACCATTAAAATAATATGTTCTCAGGCTGGAGAGATGGCTCAGAGGTTAAGAGCATTGACTGCTCTTCCAGAGGTCCTGAGTTCAATTCCCAGCAACCACATGGTGGCTCACAACCATCTGTAATGGGATCTGATTCCCTCTTCTGGTGTGTCTGAAGACTTAATTTTAAACACCTGCCACCTCCAAAGAGAATTAGAAGTAGGTCAGTGGCAGGCAGCAAAAGCAGACAGACCAGAATTTTCTTGTCTTTTATTCACGTGACCCCTTGAGAAAAACCTATGGTGTTTTCAAAAATGTTTCAATGTAAAGGGGTTAATATGCAAGAGAAAGAAGGAAAAGAATGGCGATCAGGATTGACTGAGCACCAGCCACCACCTAAACAAGCAGCCTGCACTGAAGAGACTACCACAAAACAAAACAGAAGAAAATAGAACAAAACAAATGATAAAGCCTTAACATGAAATTTATATTTTCACAAGTCAAACTATGGCTAAAAGTTATTTTCTTCTCCACAAAGATCAGACTCAAGGAACTTTACTTAAATTTGATCAAAGGTCAGCAATAAAAAATTCAACCTCGTGGAATAAAGAGATAGATATGAATAGACAAAATTAAATCCTATAAATACATCCAAGGAAGCCTACTTATTTGATCAAAATGCTACCAATGTGTGAATTTAGAAAAGCATTATACTGGATAAGAGTTTTAAAAAATATCTCGTCATATAAATTGTATATTTTGGAAATAATATAAATTATTGTTCAAATACAAACAATATTGTTGAGTGGCAAAGAAGCAAAAAAAATAAAATAAACCAAAGCACAACCAAATACACCTTTATTTATATGAAAGAAAACAAAAACACACAACTATATTATAATCTCAAAGAACAAAGAATTTTCCTAGCCAGGCATGGTGTCAGGTGTCTGTAATTCCTGAACTCAGTAGGCTGAAGTGAGATGGTAATAAGGCCAGCCTGAGGTATATAGGGAGATTCTATGCCAGACATTATCTCCACCAAAGAATTTTCACATATAGAAAAAACAATGAATTCACGAAATTCCTAGGCAAATGGTCAGAACTGGAAAATATCATCCTTAGTGAGGTAACCCAATCACAAAAGAACACACATGGTATGCAGTCACTGATAAGGGGATATTAACCCAGAATCTCAGAATACCCAAGACACAATTCGCATATCAATAGATTTCCAAGAAGATGGAAGGAGAGACCCCTGGTCTTGGAAAGACTGGATGTAGGGGAATGCCAGGACAGAGAAGTGAGAGGGGGTTGAATGGGGAAGAGAGGGAGGGAAGGGGGCTTATGGGACTTTCGGGGAGGGAGGAAACTGGAAAGGGGAAATGATTTAGAATGTAAATAAAAAAACTTAGAAAAGAAAAAAAAAAGAAAACACTTCCAGTCTGTTTCCCTAACTGCAAATACATATTTTGCAATGAATAACATCAAAATTTTGAAGGCTGAAGACTACCCTTCCCTCAATACTTTTAAGTTTTGGTTTTCCTTTCTACCATGTGTAATTAAGTTTTATGGATATTTTAAATAACAATAACAAGACTAGTAAGAATAATCACTACTTTTGTGTGATCATTATTGTATCAGGCTTGCCTGCACGACCTTATTTGACCTTCAAATGCTTTTACAAGTCGGTAAATGTCAGTATTAACTTAATTTTCGAATATAAACTTACTGTAGTAGGAAAAAAACGTGAATTTAACCAGAGTTGTGGAATTAATAATTTCCCAAGCTGAACCTAAGATCCACACTGTTTTAAGCATGCTTTACTTTTCTGGGAAAATGTTCAACCATAAGAGATTCTTTAAAGTATGTATTGATCTACCACAAGGTTTTTGCTTTCTGACCTTGGCTGGCTTTTGTCCCAGACTCCTTTAACATCTGTGCCATTTGGACAGGTGAAATGAATATAGTGTCCTCTGACAGACAAAATCCTCCTTTCACAATGGCCTTTTAGTGAGTGCACCTGAAGTAATCAGTCCTCCCATCTCCTAGGTAAGAGCTGTCTAATTAGTAAATCCTAAAATGGCTAAGGTAAATCCTCTTCACAATTCTCATCAGCCAAAAATATTAACAAATTCAAATAACTTTCATATGTTTCTGGTGTGTCTAGTGATGAAAGTCAAAATCTATTAAGGTTACTTCTGGCCACCAAGCAGAAAATCAAATATGCTTTTTGTAATTATTTCTTAATAGCACTAGACAAATTCACTAAGAAACAAGCTAGCTCTTTTGATTTAAAGGAAAGAAGGAAGATTTTCTTTATTACAATCTTAATGATTTTTACACTGGTAGATGTTGATATTTCATTGTTAAATTATCTTTTCAACCTGTAGAAACTATGTGAGTATGGTAACACTGCTACAAAGACTATATTCTTCTATAGAATAAAGAAATGATATAGCAAAGCCATATAATCACTCTTATGTGAACTTACTCTTCAGAACAACTCCATTGCTTCAATTATGAATTTGGAAAGCTATCCACTCAGGGAATGCAATCAGCTGCATTGTATTATATTAAGGGTCACAGGGAGAGCTGAACTCTCATCCTCTTCCTCCTACCTGCCTGGTGCCCCTGAGGAAGGTCACAGTTTGCCCTCTTACCCCTGTGCTTTGCAATCCTGTGCTTGTTTCCTTATCACTCGCTGTCCCTGCTTCTCTTCATTTCTGTGTCCTTATTAACTTCATTGTCCTCATCAGATGACTTGGAGTGATCACAGAGATGAGTGGTAAATGAATTACATTAGCAATCAGTTTACTGGGGGCAGGCCCTCCTCCTCTGTGTATGTGAGAATTGCTTGCAGAGTTACTGGCTCAGGGAAAGAGAGAAAAAAAAGAAAGATGAGACAAAGGAAACAGAAAGGGAAGGAGGAAATAAAGAATAAAAAAAGAGGGTGATATGGCATCCCAGATATTTGTAGAAATGCACCTATGAGAAATTACATAATGAAAGACATATATATATATATATATATCATTCCCACCATAATATTTGAAAAAATATGTGCATATATACCTACATACATTTATATATAAATGTATATATACATACATACATACATACATGCATACATTCATATATGCCTTAGAAGAAAACAGGAAGAGTTTTAAGGAAAAACTCTGGAGTTTCTTCTATATTATTTTACTTTCAGCATTTTTTTTCTCAAGTAATTCCCAGCTCATTGTGGTGGGAGGACAGCAGAAAGTACAAAAAATATGTATTTGGCCTCAGTTCAGCATGTAGATATGAAAGTCCGGCAGTCTGCCCAATATGGCTGGATTACCTACCAAATGTGCTGGAATAGCTACAACATTTTTGAATGCCCTAAAGCACTTTTGGCTTGCCAAACATATGTTGAACCACAAATATTTGCATTGATTCAAAATGATGGGACTTGAAACAAAAAGACCTAAACATTCTTACATTATGTTAGTAAAAGTATGTTATAGATTTAACCTTTCATTCACATATTAAAATCCTAATCCTCACTACTTTGGAATTCAATGGTATTTAGATATTCAGTCTTTCTTTGTCCACACAAATTCATGGGAAAAGATAACACCTACAAACCAAATCAAGTGGCCTGAAGAAAAGTCAATTCTGCTACAACTATGATTTGGGAATTCTAGTATCTTAAATTATGAAAATGTTTGGCAGTTTAAGCAAAGCAGACTGTTTCTTTGATAGTCATAAGAAATTAATATAGTACATTATACAGAGTCCAAGTATCAAGCTGGATATGGTAGCTTATATCGGTCCTGTGCTCAGGGCAGAGCCAGGAGAATCTGATACAAGTTTGAAGCCAGTCTGGCCTACATAGTGAGTTCCAGGCTGGCCAGAGCTACATAATGAAAGACCCTGTCTAAAAACAAAGACAAAACAAACAACAACAAAATATTTCATAATCTTCTTCCAGGTTTCTAAAGATCACAGGTTAGAAATTGGAGCAATCATCCTTTGTATCTAATAAGGATATGAAAAGAATTCCAAACATTATAATTGATAAACAGAAGTAATACAGAAATTAATGGACTATATCATATTAAGTGCTTGCTTCCAATGTTTCAGAATAGACTATGAATTACATGCTTGGATTAACAATGTTACAAACACAAGACAACTAGGACAAAACAGAATTGAGGCTTTTTTGAAATCTTCACCCACATTTGAACATCAGACATGGACTCAAAGATTCCTTTGAGTATTGAAGGAGAGAAAACTAAAAATATGTGTGTAGACAAAACAGCCTTCTTAATGCCATGATCTTCCAGTTTTACTCTGAATATACATCTTCACCAAGGGGAAAAACACATTTTATGATAGTACACTGAAAACTGAAAAGGAAGCCAGAATCAATACATTGAAACATCTGCATTTCTGTTATGGAAAGCATGATATATTATCTCCTATATTATGGGTCAGTGTTTTTAAACAACAATAATAACAGTTACAAAAATTGTATGTGGCTATAGGAAGCATGTATGTTTAATATAACAGGCATACCTTGTCACAAACATACTCATATATTTATTTCCCATACCAATATCTTTTACTGACACTGTATTTCACTATATAAGTCAAAAGTGAGTGAGTGTGTGTGTGTGTATGTGTGTGTGTGTGTGTGTGTGTGTGTGTGCTTTACTCATGACTATGTCTAACACAGAAGAGAATGACACCCACAGAAAATTATACCAACATGTGCAGAATAAAAATAATCTATTTGGAAGAATTTCTAAATGTCTAATGAAATTCCAGAAATTTCAATGGGAATAAAGACAAAACAGTCATCCTAAACACTATCATTCATTTTCATTTTCCTCTGTGTTACTTATCTACTTTTAGCTCTTGGCGTCCACTGATCTTTACAGAATCATAGGCTTCTGTAACTCTACATTATTTTCTAGAAGCAGATTTGTCTACATGCCTCATTACTATTATTCTGCCATTATTAGTCTAATAAGCATTCTCCCTCATACTTACTGCAAAATGGTTTTCTAACAGCACAAACAAATAAATGAATAAAGAAAGAAAGAATGTGACTTTATTTGCTGCACCAAGACTTGTACTTAAAAATAAGCTGCATTTTTGTTGTTTTTTTTATTTTGTTTTTTGTGTTCTTTCTGAACAAGAAATTTGCAAATCTATCAGGTCAAAATAACCAGCATATGCAAAATGCCTGCCACTTATCACCAGTCTTATTTTTAAAAGACATTTGAATAGTCTGAAGCATTGACAATCTGCACATACTTCTTTGATTATAGAGGAGACAGCCTGCCATTATACCAGAAATAGTTAATATTACATCAGTAGACAGCCTAGAAATATATAACTCCTTATGCTTTCAGATTCATGATTATTTGGAAAAGTTCTAGGCAGTGAGTTCATACCAGATTTTTTAAGTTTTTGTATGCTTACAGTCTACCTTTTATGAGACTGTAGATTAGAATCTTAGCACCTAAAAGGCTTATTTTTCTCCAGGAAGTATTTCTAATATGATTTTCAAAAACATATACTTGGGTATTATTGGTATCATGTACAACTAAATCCTAAAATAAAGTTATTTGTAGATGAGTTTTAAAAGGAACAACTTCAGAAAAAAAATGGAAATTTGGAAATAGTAAAGAAACACTCAGTCTCTGAAGAAAGAAATTGAAGAAGACCTCAGAAGATGGAAAAATCTGCCATGCTCATGGATTGGCAGGATTAATATAGTAAAAATGAGCATCTTACCAAAAGTAATACACAGATTCAATGCAATCCCCATCAAAATCCCAACTCAATTCTTCATAGAGTTAGAAAGAGCAATTCAAAAATTCATCTGGAATAACAGAAAACCCAGAATAGCTAAAACTATTCTCAAGAGTAAAAGAACCTCTGGGGGAATCAGTATCCCGGACCTCAAACGGTACTACAGAGCAATAGTGTTAAAAACTGCATGGTATTGGTACAGTAACAGACATGTAGATCAATGGAACAGAATTGAAGACCCAGAAATGAATCCACACTCCTATGGTCACTTGATCTTTGACAAAGGAGCTAAAACCATCCAGTGGAAAAAAGATAGCCTTTTCAACAAATGGTGCTGGCTCAGCTGGAGGTCAACATGCAGAAGAATGCAAATTGACCCATCCTTATCTCCTTGCACTAAGCTCAATTCTAAGTGGATAAAAGATCTCCACATAAAACCAGACACACTGAAACTAATAGAAGGGAAACTAGGGAAGAACCTTGAACATATGGGCACAGGGGAGAATTTCCTGAACAGAACTCCACTAGCTTATGCTCTAAGATCAAGAATAGACAAATGGGACCTCATTAAATTACAAAGTTTTTGCAAGGCAAAAGACACTGTCAAAAAGACAAAGCGGCAACCAACTAACTGGGAAATGATCTTTACCAACCTTACATCCGACAGAGGGCTAATATCCAAGATATACAAAGAACTCAAGAAGTTAAACTCCAGAGAGGCAAGTAACCCTATTAAAAAATGGGGTACAGAGCTACACAAAGAGTTCTCACCTGAAGAATATCTAATGGCTGAGAAGCACCTAAAGAGATGTTCACCATCCTTAGTCATTAGGGAAATGCAAATCAAAACAACCCTGAGATTCCATCTCACGCCAGTCAGGATGGCTAAGATCAAAAACACAGGAGAGAGCAGTTGTTGGCGAGGATGTGGAGAAAGAGGAACACTCCTCCACTGCTGGTGGAATTGCAGGCTGGTACAACCACTCTGGAAAGCAGTCTGGCGGTTCCTCAGAAAACTGGGCATGACACTCCTGGAGGATCTGGCTATACCACTCCTGGGCATATACCCAGAGACTTTACCCGCATGCAATAAGGACACATGCTCCACTATATTCATAGCAGCCTTATTTATAATAGCCAGAAGCTGGAAAGAACCCAGATGTCCCTCAACGGAGGAATGGATTCAGAAGATGTGGTATATTTACACAATGGAATACTACTCTGCAATTAAAAACAATGAATTCACGAAATTCCTAGGCAAATGGTCAGAACTTGAAAATATCATCCTTAGTGAGGTAACCCAATCACAAAAGAACACACATGGTATGCAGTCACTGATAAGGGGATATTGACCCGGAATCTCGGAATACCCTAGACACAATCCGCATATCAATAGATTTCTAAAAAGATGGAAGGAGAGACCCCTGGTCCTGGAAAGACTGGATGTAGGGGAACGCCAGGACAGAGTAATGAGAGGGGGTTGAATGGAGAAAAGAGGGAGGGAAGGGGCTTATGGGACTTTTGGGGAGGGAGGAAACGGGAAAGGGGAAGTGATTTGGAATGTAAATTAAAAAAATAAAATAAAAAAAAAAAGAAAGATTGATTTATTGTAGCTGGTGAAGTGACTCAGGGGATAAAGGCCCTGTCACCAAGCCTAAAGATATGAGTTCTTAGCCAACTATACAGCTGACAGAGGATTAGTATCCAGGATCTATAAAGGACTCAAAACTACAACAAAGAGCCAAAAGAATAAAACCACCCACTCAAACAAATTAGCTACAAATTTCAATAGAGAGCTTTCAAGAGAAGAAATAAGTGGCTAAGATATATCTGAAAACTGTTCATTGCCCTTAGCAACTGTGGAAATAGAAGTCAAAATAACTTGGACATTTCATCTGATCCTAGTCAGAATAACAAAGATAAGCAAAACAACTAACAACAAATGCTGGAGAGGTTGTTTTGAAAAGGCAATCCTCTCTCACTGATAGTGGGAATGCAAACTGGTATGCCCGAGATGGAAATCATTGTACAGAATCCTCCAAAAGCTAACAGTAAATCCTCTAAGTGGCCCAGCCATACCACTCCTTGGTATATACCAAAGGACTTGACCTCATAATCCACAGATATTTGATCTGCCACATTTATTGCCACTCTGTTTCCAATAGCTAGGAAATGGAAGCAACCTCAATATTTGTCAACTGACTACTATAAAATGAACATGTGGTACATGGTAGCTATAAAAAATTAAATCATAAAATCTACAGGTAGATAGATGGAACTAGAAAATATTATATTAACTGAAGAAACACAGACACAGAAGGAAGAATGCAGCATGTTCTCTCTAATCTGTTTTTCCTGGTTCCAATGGCTTCAGATGTGAGTATACAACATGGAGTAACTGTAGAAACCATGGGGACCACAGGGAGTCACTAGAGAGGGGAATAGCAAGATACAAGTAATTTGAGGGGGGAAATGGATAAAAAGAGAGTGATTTCATTGAAGAAGGGGAATGTAGGTCAATAAAGGAGAGGGAGAAGAGAGAAAATAATACTAAAGATATTTTTTAAAGCCGTAGGGAATCATATTATTTATTTACTTAAAATTTATATAAGCTTATGTGTATACATATAGAATTTTAATGAGGTGATACCATTTAGGTTGAATAGGGTTCCATCATGATGCAAAGACTAACAAAACCTCCAGTACCAGGCATGAGAAATTCAGGTTTGGGTTGTTGGTCAGGGGAGTCCAAGAGACATCGTAGGCTATTGCCATTGCCCTTGGCTGACTCTTAAAGAATAACTATAAGTTCCTATTGCTGATTATACCACAAACTTCAGACATAAGACCCAATGGCTCTGAGAGGGATCTGATGTAAAAGTCTCCTCCCAAAAGACTAGCTTTCATAGTACCAGATGGTGCTACACAAGCTTCCAAAGGAAGGAAGCAACCAATGGTCCTACTTAGCTCTAGTGCCTCTGAAATACTGTGATATGGCAAAATCTCCCTAAGATATAACTAAATAATGTCATTCATATCATGATAGTAACCAAAAGCTTTCTGATCAGACTTAAGACCCTGCCCATTAGAGGAAAATCATGCCTGGTACTGGAAAGCTGTTATCTACCTACTCATGGCCAGTGAAGACATGGATCTGAAAGGAGAACCTATTATTGCTGCTTTGTTAAAGCAGAATAGGTGCTGACTACATTCTAAATATTTATCCTCATAGCCACAGATAAGTGTAGTTCTCATTCCTCATCAAAAGAGCTTCTCTTTGCAATAGGAGGAGACGACTACAAAACCACAACTAGTCAAAATGTAGAAAATGAGTGTCCATGAGATGCTCAGTCAAAACTGATACATACTGCACAGAACTCCTGTTCAGGAACTGGGACAGAAGGGGACAGAAAGGTTGTAAGATGCAAAGAACTGGGAAATCTACTGCAAGATTGTGTCTCATAGATTTAACAGTGAAACTATACTCATGAAACCTTAACAATAAGGCTGCCTAAACAAGACTTCAACAACACCACCAATCGACATACTAACATAGAAGGGGGAAATCTCATGGGACCCCACCCCTAGACAAAGAACTGCAAACAACTAAGGAATGGTGAATATGGGAGAAAGTTTTCCCCAAGAATGAGAACCCAAATTAGTTATTCAATACCAAGTGGTCAGCCCTGAAATCATAAAATCATATACATATACATACATATAATCATATATTTAGGCATATGTATGTATTTAATGTGTGTGAAATAATAACAGTTAAAGAAAATGAGACCATAATTTCAATAGAAAGAAAGGACGATACATGAGAGGGGTTGGAGGGAGGAAGGAAAAGGGAAATGGAAATTTATATAATTGTATTTTAATAAATAAATAAATTTTTATAAGGACACAAAGGAAATTGGCAAAGAAAAGCTCAGAGTGGAAGACAGTGTAGATCTTTGAAGTGATGAACTCATTAAATGAAGCCAGTGAAATGACTCAATGGATAAAGGCACTTGCCACCAAGCCGGAAGACCTGAATTTAATTTCAGGGATTCACACAGTTTAAGGAGAAAACTGACTTTCAGAAGCTGTCCCTGACATAATAACTAAGTAAAATGAAGTGTAGTAAAATGTTTAGATTGACTCATTGCTTCCATTATTCACCCTCACCCACACTCACAGGGACTGGCATGTGACTCTACAGTTCCTCCAGTAGAAACTGACTATATTGCTTTGCATATTATGCCTTGCTTTGACAATGGAACATTAGCAAGCAAAGACTATGTGCTCCCATGAGAGGGCACTTCTTGTGTACTTCTCATATCCATTTGAGAAGGAAACCCCTTCCCCAAGGGGCTGCTACTTTCTGTGGCTTGGTCCCTATAATGGCTAATCTTGGTTGTTAACTATAGCTGGAATCAAATAAAGCCAAGCACATAGGCACACCTGTGAGGGATTTGTTTTGTTTGCATCATTTGAGGCAGGAAGACTAACCTTAAATCTGAGTCACAACTTGGTGGCAGTCCATATAAAAGGACAATAAAAATGGGAAGCTTTTGCTTTTATCCTGCTTGTCCTCATTCCAGATTGCAAGTTCATCTATCCTCCTGCTGAGGCATTCCTTTACTGGCATTAGAGTCTACTTGTTTGAAACTTCAACATAGACAGGAGGCCCCCTGAGACATTCAGCCTTATGGACCAAACAACCACTGGATCTTGGCTTTCCTTTGAGAGACAGTGATTCCTGTGACTAACCTAAATCTAAAAATTACCCCATTTAAAAATACACTCATTTTATTGGTTAATTCTGTTTCTTTAGAGAACCCTGACTAATAGAGTCCCAGACAGAACATATACAGACTAGACCTTGTCACAATTTTCTTCATGGGGCCATATTTGGGGACACATTGTAAAGCTGTGCTATCTAAATATACCCAATCTAGGTCAGATACCTCCAAAGATGCCAAAGAATTACGTCAATGAGTATTGCTACTTAACAATGGCTATGTTTAATAGACTTGGAGACAGCCTATGATTTGAATAGGTTAAAGGTAAATTCAGCTATTTAATTCTCAAATTTTTAAATATAAAAAAGACAACTGCTTGTAATAAAACATTCTTGGCCATCTCTAAATGCAAATGGTTCACATGTCCTTTAACTCACCAATTATCCATTACTCTATTAGTCCAGATTTACAGGGTTTCTGAAGTGCCCTGTCAACACTAAGATTCTTCTCATTCAATCAAGAAATGTGATCACTAATAGCCCAAAGCAAACCAGAAAGGCCAACAGTTGCCTCAACACAAGAATGGTTCCCAATTGTCAGTTTCCCCTGTTCCCATTGCCTACATGTTTTAGGAAAAATTCATCCCATAGAGGATGTCTCTCAGTCTTGACTCTGATGACAGCCAGACTAGTTTAGATGCCTGTACAGAACTGAGTACCACCCCTAGAATTCTCAAGGCTAGAACACTCTCAGAAACATCTACTTAAATGCTTGTCACTTGCCCTCAACTAGCTAAAACAAAACACCTCAAAGTCTCAACCACAAACCATAAAATCCAGCCCTTCCTAAAACCTTGTAGTTCAATTATTTTGGGAATAGTATTCTCCTCTATCCTGCAAGAAATATCATTACTGATCTACCAAAATGAGAGAGAGGCTAAGAATTTGTTCTCCCCTCCCCCACTACCCAAATGGATAGACATCACTGCCTTTATTCACTCAAAGCCCCTTGCCCTAGTGCAAATCATTTCCCTTCTTTCCAAAAAATAACTACACATATTAAAGACTATCAGAAGAGGAATGAAAACTATGCATCAGATGTGAATGTGGTGTCTCTGTGCCTCCTGCTTCTGTAATTAAAATGTTACATACAAACGTTCAAAGAAGATTCATATAACTTCTATCCCCAGGCTATGTACTCATATGCCTTGGAGAAGCAATATGAAATTTCTTTTGCAAAAATTATTTTTATAATCTGTCTTACCAAGTATGCTACCAGATATACAAAATTCCCAAGATAGGAATGAACTTGAGATATTTTTTAACTATGCATGTCTTGAAAAAAAAAACTTTATTGATTGCTAAATGGATCCAGAAATACTACTTACTGGGTGCAAGGAAACCTCAAATAAACAAGATGTTCCCTGGTTCTTTTAGCCCCTCCCTCCTAGTATGAGAGAGGAAAGGGATTGGAGATTACTGTCTATGAAAGATGTGTTAGAAATGATGCTTAGAAACAGATTGTTAAGTAAATATTTATAGCATCATTTAACTATTTTCTGTCCTTGATAATGATTTAACATAATATACATCAACATGAAATTATGTTTTGGATATAATTTTCAGAAATCGTGGTGGGCTGTAGGGATGACTCAGCCATTATGAGTGCCTACTGCTCTTGCAGAGGATCCAAGTTAGGTTCCCAGCACTGACACTGGGTGACTAATAACTGCCTGTAACTCTAGCTCCAGGGGACCTGAGACCCTCATCTGACCTCTGTGGTCAGTGTACTCTGTACTCTGCAATACTGTAACATCAGCACATACTTGTTATGCGAAAGTAATATACCTAAAATATTGATTACAGTTACCATTATTTTATATATGTATATTCCCTTTCTGTGTGTATATGTATGTGTATGTGTGTGTGTGTGTGTGCATGCTCACTTATAAAGGCTAAAGATTGGCATCAAGTGTCTTTCTCAGTCACGCTCCACCTTATTATTTTCGACAGTGTCTCTTACTAAACCTGGGGTTCACTTATTCAGCTAGACTGACTTGACCAGAAAGCCCAGGTATCTTATTCTATTACCAAAGTTCTGGGATTACAGGCACCCTAGCACACATAGATTTTTATTTGGGTGCTGGAGATCTGAATTGAAGTAATTATGTTTGCATGGCAAGCACTCTACTGACTGAACCAGCTCCTCATTGCCTGAAGTTATCTTTTACTGCTGAAGGGAAAAGCAACTTTTTCCCATTTTTGCTTACTTATATTTTCTAATTTACCCATAAATAGCATGTATTACTTGTTTTAGAAAGAATGATTTTAGTAATTATAAGACAAAATTAAAATACATGAAGAGCAACCATTCAAACAAAGGATAATGAAACTTAGAAATGGTGGAGTAATACAATCTCTTCACCATAAGACTCTGGGCTTACATTCCTGGGTTACTTAGAACTAGATGTAGATCTAAATGAGACCAATCTTTTTACATATGATGATTTTTTTTCTTAAAGAGTTTTTGCAAATAATTTTAAATGAAATGCTTTAGGATTGAACATTTTATGTAAAATCTCTTCCCAAATCATCAAAACTAAGAATTCATTTCCTTGAGCGTATGACTTACTTTTAATGTTATTTGCATAAGGAATTGAGAACAAGATTCATAACTGTTTATGCTAAAATACTGCATGTGACAGGAAACTTGTTCTTCTTTGTGCAGTATGAAAAAAAAATGACATAGACCTAGACCCGCTGTAAAAAAATCTATATACCTGTACCCTGTAATGCACATTCTCTAAGATTATCTAATTTATCCAAATTTTGTTATAAGATATCTGGCCATAATTTCTTTATTCATGCCCTCTTAATAATCATTAGGGAAAAATCAATGTATTCAGCATATTCTATGTTCCAAGTAGTATGCAAAGCCTTTCATATAGATTTTCTCATTTGATCCTCAGACAATTCTTTGAATATTTTTATTATCTGTCACTGTTTTTAAAGTTGTATTTATTGTCATTTTATATGTATGAGTGTTTTGTCTTCGTGGATTTATGTGTAGCATAAATGTGTCTGGTGCCCACAGATGCCAAAAGACAGTGTCAAATAACCTTGAAGTAGAGTTAAAGACTGTGGTAAACCACATTTCAAGTACTGGGAATTGAACATTCTTCTCTGCAAGAGCAAGCAGTGTTCTTAACCACTGATCCATCTCTCAAGCCACCTGCCACTCTACTTAATACATTTTTAAAATGAGACTTATATAAAAGGAATGAAGCTCATGGGAGAAATAGCTGATAAAATATTGAAGAAGTTCTCTCTCACACACACAAACACACAGGTAAACCTGGACAATTTTAAAAAGCAAGAATGGAAGCACCTAGAAACTCAAAAAAAAAAAAAAACCCAGGAGAAACTAGATTAAATGCATTCTCACTAGCAGACAATTTGTCCATCAAAATAACAATAGCAATAGTAATCAAATTAAAAATAACCTCAGCACAGTAACCCTAAGGATGCAGTTCTGGCATGCATACCTAGGTTGTAACCATTAGCTCTCTAAGACCTGCTCAACAAGAGGGAAATCAGCCCTGGTTGTGGAAACTGCCAATTACACAGGGCTAGTGAAGTCATGGAACTTAGAGAAGAACCTATAACAGCTACACTACTAAAATAGCATAACAATTCTTAACTACACTGGAAATTTCTCTTCTTAGACCTACAGATAAGTACAGGATGCACCCCTGATCAAGGAAACTTTCTTTACAACAGAGAAAGATGACTACAGAAAACAACAACCAAGGGGTGGAGGCCAATCCTAATGTATACATTTACAATACAATTCCCACACCTAAGGCCAAAGAACCATTGTAGAAGATGAGATGAAAAGATTGTAAGAGCCAGAAGAACAGATAGCCTGCTGTGAAATTGTGTCTCACAGAAATGTCAGAATCTATACCCATAAAGCCTCCACACCATGACTGCCTAAATAGGAACTGAACAAGAACAGCAACATAGGCATGCTAAAATGGAGGTGGGAAAGCTCTTGAGGCCTCACTCCTACAAAAAGAAGAAAATTAAGCAACATTGAGAGCAGGAGAAATAGTCTTCCCCAGGGAAGAGCACACAAAATAGTTATCTAGTACCAAATGATCAGCCCTGAAAACATAGATAGATAGATAGATAGATAGATAGATAGATAGATAGATAGATAGATAGATAGATAGATAGATAGATAGATATAGATATAGATATATAGAGAGAGATAGATATAGACTAAGCAAGTTATATTTAAGAATGTGTGTGTATATATATATGTGCATGAAATAAAAATTATTGAAAAATGAAACCATAAATGTGAAAGAGAGTAAGTTAGAGGAAGGAAAAGGAAGAGGGAATGATGAACTATAATTTTAAAAATAAAAGAAATAACTATTTAAAACTACATTTAAAAAACTCCCCACCGGGCGGTGGTGGCGCATGCCTTTAATCCTAGCACTTGGGAGGCAGAGGCAGGCGGATTTCTGAGTTCGAGGCCAGCCTGGTCTACAGAGCGAGTTCCAGGACAGCCAGGGCTATACAGAGAAACCCTGTCTCGAAAGACCAAAAAAAAAAAAAAAACCTCCCCACAGACTTGCCTATAGGCCAATCTAATGGAGGCATTTTCTCAGATGACTCTAGCTTATGTCTAGTTGACAAAAAATTAATAAGCACAATACCAATATATGAATAATTGGTTAATGGAGGTATAGGTCATAAAGATGCATACTACGCCTTCCTTTTATCCTTTCACAACATTTAACATTAAAAATAATGTTGGGAGGAAAAGAGGTTTAAGCAACTTGCAAAAGACAAGATTGAGTGGTGATACTCGAACTGAAACTCAGATATTTTGTCTGAAAAGCCAGCCAATGCTTTTGACATCATCTCACTAGCACATCAGCAATAACAATCACATCAATAAGCCACTGTGCTCACAACTTCCCTATGGTTTTCAATCTCAGAAATAAAACTAGTATATACACACTTATTGCACTGCCCTGCACCAGTGCTACCTGGGGTGTGTGATCTCTGGGGCCTGAGTCAATGAGAAAGGCAAAATACCAGACCTACTGAGTCTTCATCCAGACATCAATAGTATCCCTAAGGGTTTCACACACGTACATACATACATACATACATACACAGAGAGAGAGAAAGAGAGAGACTAGCTTAAGAAGGACTGCCTCCATCTCTATATGTGGCTTCCTTTTGAATTTTTTTTACTTTATCTCCTACTAGTATCCCTATTTCTAACAATTCAGTCATATTGGACTACTTGCTTTCATAAATCATTCCAAAACAATGTTCATTTTAAGACTACTGGTTATCATGAGTTTTTTCCTACGTTTTTATTATCTTTATAATTGTTATTTATTCCTTATTTATTTCTTGGAGGTGGTGCAGAATGCAAATGTCAGAAAACAACTTGGGAGCGCATGTTCTCTCTTTGTACCATGTAGGTCCTGGGATTCGAATGCATATCTCAAGGCAGTTGCATTTTTATATTGTTTCCTTTTTTATTTTTAATTAATTATTTTATTTATTTACATCCTAAATGTTGCCCCCTTCATAGTCCCCCTCCCAGAGTTCTTCACCCCATTCTTCCTCCCCTTTGCCTCTGAGAGAGTATTCCCTGCCCCCAACATCCCCCCCCCCCTTGCCTAGGGCCTCAAGTCTCTACAGGATCAGGTGCATCCTCTCCCACTGAGGCCAGACAAGGCAGTCCTCTGCTGTATATATGTCAGGGAACTCAGACTAGCCCATGTATATTCTGATTGGTGGCTTAGTCTCTGGGAGCTCTGATGAGTCCAAGTTAGTTGACACTGTTAGTCTTCCTGTGGAGTTGCCATCCCCTTCAGCTCCTTCAATCTTTCTCCTAATTCTTCCATAGAGTTCCTCAACCTCAGTCCAGTAAGTAAGTCCAGTAAGTTTCTTAATTTGATTCTTTTACAGTCTGTGAAATTTATGTGAGAACTAGAGGTGTGTCCATTTTGTTCTCTGTTTTAGTCCTACTACTAGATCAGCAGTTGGTTCATAGTAGTTAATAAATACTAGGTGAATGAATTTATAACCAAACTATCTATAATTCACATACATCAAAAACTTTCCATATTTTAGAAAAACAGAGGCTCAAACAAGACAAGGAACCTGCCCAAAGTTACCCAACTTTTAACATATATAGCTTCTGTTATTTGAATTGGAGTCTAAATTTTAAATTCTTTGTGACTGATTTCCTGCTTGTAGTGTGTTAGCATTCCATTATTGTAATAACTATATGAGATAAACCAATTAAAAAGAAAAGAATATGGTTCAAGGTTCACAGAATTCAGTTTATGCTACATCACTTTTGAGCTTGGGGTAAAGATGCACATCACAGTGGGGGATGCATATAGGACAGAAAAGCTGCTCATTTTACTGAGGCTAGGAAGGAGAAAGACAGGGAAAGGAAGAAGAGGGAACAGAGAGAGAAGAGACAGGGGCACTAGAGGCATACTTGCAGTGTCCTAATTTCCTTGCATTAGGCCCTAGATCATAAAGGTTCCCCTCTTAATAATGGCATGTGCTGGAAAGCAAGCCTAATAAATGGGCTTTTGACAGACATTTCAAATATAAGCTTACAGGAAGCAGACTGAGAAGGAGATCACATACAGTCATTGTATTGCACTGAGATGGGAGGATAATGATTCCTGGCTGGTACAAGGCATCTGACATATAGAAAGGATTTTTATATAGGGACTTTTTAATTTCTTCACTCTCTTTGTTCTTCTCATTCTGAATCCTTCCAAGGAACCATGACTAATTTCTCTCACTTGGTTCTCACTTCTCACTCCTCATATGTAATAGGTTATTATAGCTTAATTACCATTTTTCCCAATGAGGATTCAGATAACAACATCCTCTCAGTCACCAGCAGGAAATAGAATATTGATACCTACTTAACCCTGGCATAAAGGCACTGTATAGTCCCTAATCTTTCTTATATTTTTGCTGTTGTTTTTGTGAGCATAGCCTTTAATGGCTGAGCCCTCTTTCCAGCCCTGCCACTGATCCTTCTTAAAGACACTGCTACAACTGTGACCTTGGTGCTAGATCTCTTTAGGTCAGCATCTGCTGCATCAGAGACAGTACCTAACTGTGTATGCACTGCCCTAGTTCTCCTCATGTCCTTACTGCTCTATCAAGCATTTCATTTTATTTCAAATTCAATGATCCAAAGTCTGGAAATGCATTTTAGTTAAGGCCTTCATTTAAAGCATCTAAGAGAAAAAAAACATATACAAATGAATGCATTGATTCTCTCAGTGCTGCTTGTGAGTCTGTGGAAGCTCTGAAATCTCATGGAATGTCAACATCACTGGCAGCTTTCAGGACATATACTAGTGTGCCAGCTCGGCACAGAGATCATTATCTAAATGGGACAGGCAAATTTCAGGCAACCTTATTTTATAAAAAAAAAATACCCTGAGTAACTGCAATGATTTTGGATTATCTAAGTTCGGAAAGCACTTTTACATCTTATGAAAGTTGTATGTGTGTGAATGTGCATACACACACGTGCAATATCTCATTCTCTAGTTGCTGTGGCCTCTAAAAAGAACAATACTAAGCAGATGATAAAAAAGAGGAAAAAATTACTTTACTGACCCTCAACAAACAGCACAGACAGTCAATGACCAATAAAAGTCAATGAGGTGCTGAAAGTCCATTTACACTATTGATTTAACTGTTCACTGAGCTGTATTTCTTTATTTGCCTGCTGACCGTTTTAGTATCAGGCAGGTCCCATTGAGAGACATCTAGCAACTTTGGATATTTGAACAACCTTGATCACTTTCAAGGACCAATACATAGAAGATACTATAAAATGTGTCAGTGTTATATAGAAGTAACAGTATGTACACTGAGCAGGTTGTATTTATGTGTTTAGGAATGTATACATATATGAATATAACAATGATAAGTGAAAAAGAGGACCCAAATTTGGAAGAGCAAGGAGGGGTACATGGGAGGGTTTGAAGGAAAGAAAGGGAAAGGGGCAATGATGTAACTATATTACAATCTCAAAAAATAAAAGATATCAATAAAATTAAAACAAAGTCAACGTGGCTATGATGCATAAGGTCCAGCAACATCAACGAATCTGTTTCATCATAGAATACATGGGGTAAATATAAAACCATTGTCATATCAGTAACCACATCATGTCTCTTATTTGTGAACACAAAATAAAGTTATATTTGTTTCACTTATTGTAATAGTCAAGCATCTTCAAAATAAAAAATTACATATTTCCCCTTCTTTCAGAGAGAGAGAGAACTTTACATTGGGTGGGTAGGAAGACAGGAAAAGTTGAGAGAAGAGAAATAACATAATTAAAATATACTGTATGAACTGATTTAAATAAAATTTAACTAATTAAGAAGTGGGAAGTTTATGCAGGGCAGTGGTGGTGCATGCCTTTAATCCCAGCACTTGGGAGGCAGAAGCAGGCAGATTTCTGAGTTCGAGGCCAGTCTGGTCTATAGAGTGAGTTCCAGGACAGTCAGGCAGCCAGGGCTACATAGAGAAACCCTGTCTCAAAAAAAAAACCAGAAAAAAAAAAGAAGTGGGAAGTTTTCATTACATGGTTGGTTGCTATAATAGAATAGGAAGACTTAGATATGTACTTGGAACAATCAAGACAATAAATCAGGCTTAAAATTATATTCAACTTAAAGCTATAAAGAAGGAAGATACTAGGAAGGTATGATGCTGTTCCCTATCATGCTTGCTTATTTCCACAAACCCCACCAGTCTCTGTCTACTTAGATCTGACTTCCTACCAGTTCAAAGTGAATATCCTTCTAGAAGCAATCCTGACCATTTGGATTCATCATTTCCTGGTTCATTTGGACAAAGTATAATATTGAATCATCATATATATTCTCATGGAATTATGACTTTTCCCAGCAACAGGATCCATTAATTTGTATTTTGTGTTACTTGGTATAGGTTCTCAACAGATACATAGCACATAGTAAATGGTCAAAAAAAAATAAGGCACTTGATTTGTTCCTAAGAAAAATTATCACCATTGGCAGGGTCCTTTCTGCTGGGGCAGACTGCTAGCTAGTCTGCTCCCCTAAAGACACCATATCCTGAGCCATCCCAGAAGATCCATTGCACTCACAGTAACTGACACCACAGTGTGAGGCATCCCAGGAGATCTGTTGCACACAGAGTAACTGGCATCTCAGAAGATCTGCTGCACAGACGGCAACTGATACCACAACCTGAACACATCCCAGGAGATCCCTTACATACAGGGCAACTGAGCAACTGATAGTCAGCTTGTCTGCTTCCCTGAAGACACCACAGCTTGAAGGCATCTTAGGAGCTCCTCTGTACACACTGCAACTGGGCAACAGACACCACAATCTGAAGACCTCCTGGGGGCTCTGTGGCATGAAGGGCAACTGACCCAACAGATTGAAAGCCTCCCTGGAGTTTTGCTACACACAAAAAAACAGAAACCACAGTTCATACCCCCCCAGAGAAGATCTTCACACAGAACATCAGCTTGACTGCTCCTCTGAAGACCCAACAGTCTGAAGGCCACCCAGGAGATCTATGCAGCGAGGGTAACAGATCAGCAGCTTCTCTGCCCCTCTGAAGAGCCCCAGTTGGAAGGCCCCACAGGTGGTCTGCTACAGTCAAGGCTGCAGGCCTACCAGGAGACCTGAGGCAACCCAGGGACAAGAGGAACCCAGACCAACAAACACCAGGGATAATCAGATGGTGAGAAGCAAGCACAAGACCATAAGCAACAAAAGACAATATACATGGGCGTCATCAGAACCCAGTTCTCCCAACACAGCAAGCCCTGAATATACCAACACATCTGAATATTGTGAAGCTGATCTAAAATCCTATCTTATGAAGATAACAGAGTCCTTTAAGGAAGGTATAAATAACTCACTGAAAGAAATACATGAAAACACAGGTAAACAGGTAGAACCCCTTAAAGAAGAAACAAATAAATCCTTTAAAAAATACAGGAAAATACAATCAAACAGGTAAAAGAATTGAATGAAGCAGTCCAAAACCTAAAAGTGGAAGTAGAAACAATAAAGAAAACACAAATGGAGGCAAACCTGGAAATGGAAACCTAAGAAAGAGATCAGGAATTACAGATGTAATCATCAACAGATAGAAGAGAGAATCTCAACAGATAGAAGAGAGAATCTCAGTGTAGAAGATACCATAGAAGAGATTGATACAACTATCAAAGAAAATTCAAAACATGAAAAACTCCTAATCCAAACCATCTAGGAAATTCAGGACACAATGAAAAGACCAAATCTAAGAATAATCAGAGTAGAGGAGAACAAAGATTCCCAGTTCAAATGGCCTGAAAATGTCTTCAACAGCATCATAGAAGAAAACTTCCCCAACCTAAAGAAAGAGATGGCCATAAAGGTACAAGAAGCCTATAGAACACAAAACACATGGGACCAGAAAAGAAAATCCTCAAACATTATCAAAACATTATTAAACATTATCAAAACACTAAACACACAGAAAAAAAAGAATATTAAAAGCTGCAAGGGGAAAAGGCCAAGTAACATACAAAGGTAGGCCTATTTTGTTCATAGCAGCCTTATTTATAATAGCCAGAAGCTGGAAAGAACCCAGATGTCCCTCAACGGAGGAATGGATTCAGAAGATGTGGTATATCTACACAATGGAATACTACTCTGCAATGAAAAACAATGAATTCACGAAATTCCTAGGCAAATGGTCAAAACTTGAAAATATCATCCTTAGTGAGGTAACCCAATCACAAAAGAACACACATGGTATGCAGTCACTGATAAGGGGATATTGACCCAGAATCTCGGAATACCCTAGACACAATCCGCATATCAATAGATTTCTAAAAAGATGGAAGGAGAGACCCCTGGTCCTGGAAAGACTGGATGTAGGGGAACGCCAGGACAGAGTAACGAGAGGGGGTTGAATGGAGAAAAGAGGGAGGGAAGGGGGCTTATGGGACTTTCGGGGAGGGAGGAAACGGGAAAGGGGAAGTGATTTGGAATGTAAATTAAAAAAAAAAAAAGAATTGCACCAGACTTCTCAACAGAGACTATGAAAGCCAGAAGAGCCTGATCAATCAGAGGTCATGCAGACTCCAAGAGAACAACAATGCCAGTCCAGGGTACTATCTCCAGCAAAACTCTCAATCAACATAGGTGGAGAAACCAAAATATTCCAGTATAAAACCAAATTCAAACAGTATCTATCTACCATCTAGCCCTACAGAGGATCCTAGAAGAAAAACAACAACACAAGGAAGGTACCTACATCAAAGAAAAGACAATATATTAAGCATCTCACCACAAACCCAAAAGAAGAGAACCATAAGCACATAAAGTCACCTACAAAAGCAAACATATCAGAAACCAGCAGTCATCTATCTTTAATATCTCTCAATATTACTGGACTCAACCTACCTATAAAATGACATAAGCTAACAAACTGGATATGCAAACAAGATCCAGCATTTTGCTGCATACAAGAAACACACCTCAATAACAAAGACAGACATTATCTCAGAGTAAAAAGATGGAAAAAGGTCCTCCAAGCAAATGGTCCCAGGAAACAAGGTAGAGTTGATATTCTAATATCCAATAAAATAGACTTTCAACCAAAAGTTATCAAGTGTGATGAGGAAGGACACATCATATTCATCAAAGCAAAAATCTACCAAGAGAAAGTCTCAATTCTGAACATCTATGCCCCAAATGCAAGGGCAGCCACATTCATAAAAGAAACTTTACTAAACCTCAAAGCACACATTGATTCCAAAACAAAAATAGTTGGAGACTTTGAGACTCCACTCTCACCAATGGACAGGTCATTGAAATAGAAACTAAACAGAGATACAGTGAAACTAAGAGAGGTTATGAACCAAATGGATTTAACAGGTATCTACAGAACATTTTACCCTAAAACAAAGGAATATACCTTCTTCTCAGCACCTCATGGTACCTTCTCCAAAATTGACCATATAATTGGTCACAAAACCACCCTCAACTGATTTAAGAAGATTGAAATAATCTTATGTATCTGATCAGAACACTATGGCTTAAGACTGGTCTTTAATAACAGCAAAAACAACAGAAAGTCCACATACACCTGGAAACTGGACAACTCTGTACTCAATGATAACTTGGTCAGGGAAGAAATAAAGAAAGAAATTAAAGACTTCCTGGAATATAATAAAAATGCTGATACATCATACCCAAACTTATGGGACACAATGAAAGCAGTGCTAAGAAGAAAGTTCATAGCATTAAGTGCCCTGGTAAAGAAACTGGAGAGATCTTACACTAGCAACTTAAAAGCATACCTGAGAGCTCCAGAACAGAAGGAAGTAATCACACACAAGAGGAGTAGATGGCAGGAAATAGTTAAACTCAGGGCCAAAATCAACCAAAGAGAATAATACAAAGAATCAACAAAACAAAAAGATCATTCTTTGAGAGAATAAACAGATAGATAATCCCCTGGCCAAACTAACTAAAGGGCCCAGAGGCAGTATCCAAATTAACAAAATGAGAAATGAAAAGGGAGACAACCGAAATGGAGGAAATCAAAAAAATTCATCAGATCCTACCAGAAAAGCCTATACTCAACAAAATTGGAAAATACAGATGAAATGGATGGTTTTCTAGACAGATACCACATACCAAAGTTAAATCCAGAGCAGATCAACTATCTAAACAGGCCCATATACCATAAGGAAATAGAAGAAGTCATTAAAAACCTCCAAACCAAAAAAACCCAGGGTCAGATGGACTTAGTGCAAAATTCTACCAGACCTTCAAAGAAGACCTGAAACCAATATTCCTCAAACTATTCCATAAAATAGAAACAGAACACTCCTAATTCATTCCATGAAGCCACAATTACTGTGATACCTAAACCACACAAGGACCCAATCAAAACAGAGAACTTCAGACCATTCTTGCTTATGAATATCGATACAAAAATACTCAATAAAATTCTTGCAAACTGAATCCAAGAACACACCAAAACCATCATTCAACATGATCAAGTAGGCTTTATCCCAGGGATGTAAGGTTGGTTCAATATACAAAAATCCATTAATGTAATCCACTATATAAACAAACTCCAAGGGAAAATAATCATCTCCTTAGATGCAGAAAAATCATTTGACAAAATACAACACTTCTTTATGTTAAAAGTATTGAAGAGATCATGAATTCAAGGCCCATACCTGAACATAATTGCAACTTATTTCAAACCAATAGCCAATATCAAATTAAATGGAGACATAATTGAAGCAATCCCACTAAAATTGGGGCCAAGACAAGGATGCCCATTCCCCCCATATCTATTCAATATAGTACTCAAAGTGCTAACTAGAACAATAATAAAACAAAAAGACATCAAGGGGATACAAATTGGCAAAGAAGAAATAAAGGTATTTGCAGATAATATGATAGTATACATAAGTGACCCCAAAACTTCTACCAGAGAACTTTTGCAGCTAATAAACAACTTCAGCAAAGTGGCCTGATATAAAGTTAACTCAAATAAATCAGTAGCCTTCCTTTATACAAATGATAAACAGGCTGAGAAGGAAATTAGGGAAACAACTTCCTTCACAATAGTCACAAATAATATAAAATATCTTGGGGTAACTCTAACCAAACAAGTGAAAGAACTGTATGATAATAAATTCAAGTTTCTCAAGAAATAAATCGAAGAAGATCTCAGAAAATGAAGAGATCTCCCATGCTCATTGATTGGCAGAATTAACATAGTAAAATGGCCATTCTACCAAAGGCAATCTACAGATTCAATGCAATCCCCATAAAAATCCCAACATGATTCTTCAAAGACATGGAAATAGCAATTCTCAAATTTATCTGAAAGGGCAAAAAATTCAGAATAGTGAAAGCAAATTTTAACAATAAAAGAATGGCTGGGGGAATCACCATCCCTGACCTCAAGCTTTACTACAGAGCAATAGTGATAAAAACTACATGGTATTTGGTACAGAGACAGACACATTGATAAATGGAATGGAATTGAAGACCCAGAAATAAAATCAAACACTTACGAGCACTTGATATTTGACAAAGAAGCCAAACATATACAATGGAAAAAAGAAAGCATCTTTAATAAATGGTACTGGCCTAACTGGTTGTCTGTATGTAGAAAAATGAAAATAGATCCATATTTGTCACTTTGCACAAAGCTCACATCCAAGTGTATCAACATAAAACCAGATACACTGAATCTAATGGAAGAGAAAGTGGGAAAGAGCCTTGAACTCATTGGCACAGGGGGAAATTTCCTAAACAGAACTCCAAAGGCTCATGCTCTAAGATCAAGAATTGATAAATCAGACCTCATAAAACTGGAAAGCTTCTGTAAGGCAAAGGCCATAGTCAATAAGACAAATTGGCAACTTACAGATTGAGAAAAAATCTTCACTAACCCCCACATCTGATAGAGGGCTAATATCCAAAATATATAAATAACTCAACAGACTAACTACCAAAAAAAACCCTACAAACCAATCAAAAAATGGGGTATAGATCTAAACCAAGAATTCACAACAGAGGAATCTCAAATGGCTGAGAAGCACTTAAAGAAATGTTCAAAGTCCTTAGTGATCAGAGAAATGCAAATCAAAATGACCCTGAGATTCCACCTTACACCTTACAGAATGGCTAAGATCAAAACCTTTGGTGACAACACATGTTGGAAAAGATGTGGAGAAAGAGGAACATTCCTCCATTGTTGATGGGATTGCAAACTGGTACAACCACTCTGGAAATCAATCTGGAGGTTCCTCAGAAAATTGGAAATAGATTTACCTGAAGACCCAGCAATACTACTCTTGGGCATATACTCAAAAGATGCCCCACCATGCAACAGGGGCACATGTTCCACTATAATCATAGCAGTCTTATTTGTGATAGCCAGAAGCTGGAAACAACCCAGATGTCCCATGACAGAAGAATGGATACAAAAAATGTGGTTCATTTACACAATGGAATACTACCCAGCTATTAGGAATGAGGACATCGTTAGTTTTACAGGCAAATGGAGGGAACTAGAAAATATCATCCTGAGTGAGGTAACTCAGACCCAAAAAGACATGCATGGTATATACTCCCTAATAAGTGGATATTGGTCAAAAATAAAAGTACACAATACCCATGATACAGTCCATAGAACGCAAAAAGTTCAACAAGCTGAAGGGCCCAAGTGAGGATGCCTCAGTTCCACTTGGGAGGGAGAATGAAGCAATCACAAGGGCGGGGATCTAGGAGGGATAGTGAGTGGACAGGGTGGAAGAGGGGAATATGATCTGGTATTGGGTGAGGAAAAAGGACTGAAGCCCTGAAGGCCAGCAGAAAAAAATGGAAACAGGCAACCTCAGGAGGTTGGGGGTGGGGGGAACCCTCCAGAATGTATCAGAGAACTGGTAGGTGAGAGATTCTCAGGACTCAAGGGGAGGGACCTTAGATGAAATGCCCTACAGTGAGGAGAGGGAACTCATAGAGCCCACCTCTAGCAGAATACTGGGTATCAAGTGAGGGAGGGGGTTGCCATCTCACAGTCAAAACTCTGACCCATAATTGTTCCTGTTTGAAAGAACTGCAGGGATGGAAATGGAGAAGTCCGAGAAAAAAAGGTCCAGCAACAGACTCAAAGTGGGATCCAGCTCTGACACTATTACTGAGGCTATGGAGTGCTCACAAAAAGGGACCTAGAATGACTGTCCTCTGAAAGACCCAAGAAGCAACTGAAAGAGTCAGATGCAGATATTTGCTGACCCCTGTGGTTGAATTAGGGAAAGTCTGAAAGAAGCTGAGGAGGAGGGTGACCCTGTAGGAGGACCAGCAGTCTTAATCAACCTGGACCCCTGAAATCTCTCAGACACTGGACCACCAACCAGGGAGCATACACCAGCTAATATGAGGCTCCCAACACATATACTGCAGAGAACTGCTGGGTCTAGGTTTAGTCAGAGAAGATCACCTAATCCTCAAGGGATCAGAGGCCTCAGGGAGTTTATAGGTCTGGTGGGGTGGGGGTGGTTGGGGGGTGGGGACATCCTCTTGGAGACAGGGGGGCAGGGAAGAGGTATGGGATGTGGAACAGTTGGAGGGTTGACTGAGAAGGGAATACAATCTGGAGTGGAAAGAAAGAAAGAAAGAAAGAAAGAAAGAAAGAAAGAAAGAAAGAAAGAAAGAAAGGAAGGAAGGAAGGAAGGAAGGAAGGAAGGAAGGAAGGAAGGAAGGAAGGAAGAAAGAAAGAAAGAAAGAAAGAAAGAAAGAAAATTTCTACTTAATAAAAATTGTATTGTAATCATAGAGATTTAAAGTACAGTTAAGCAACCTATTTTAAAAGTTCTAATCAAATTTTTATTAATTCCTAGAGAATTTCCTATAATGTATCGTGATTACATTTACCTCTTTCTCCTCCTCCAACTCTTCCCAGATCTACCACCTTAATCCCCTATCCATGACCTCCTTTTTTTAGATGAGATTATTTTGCATTAATGTAACATTTCCAAAATTCTAGGAATATTTAATAATACAAGATAAGATCAATATAATGTTTTCCCTCCATTTTTTACTTATTTGGAAATGGTCACACATATATAAATGATAATGAATTTCAGCCATTTTCATACCCATTCTCCCCCCATACCCTTCACTGTCTCATCGACAACAGTCTTCTCATCAAGTCTCCTGCCTACTTTTCTAAGATCAATTTAAAATTTTAATTCCAAATAAAATACTATTTTAGGCATTTCTCTAAATGCATGTAATCAATAATATGGATTACATAATGGTAATTCAATTTTTACGGTTTTGAGATAAGTGTCTTGCTATATATGCTGAGATGGTCTTTAACTCATTATATAGTCCAGACTGGTATCAAATTCATCATCGTCCTGCCTTAGTCAGTAAAGTTCTGGCATTAGAGTCATGTACGATCACATTTTGCCCAATTTTTTTCCATTTTTTGAGTAACTTCCATATTAATTCCATGGTAACTTTACTAATTTCCTATTCTGACAGTGTATAAGAAGTATGTGTGCACGAACTTGTGTGTGTGTGTGTGTGTGTGCAATAAAGTGCAAAAATAGACAAAATGGGATTACATTAAATTAAAAGTATCTGCACAGCAGAAGAAATAAACAGTGCAGTGAAGCCACACTTACATAAAAGGAAAAAAATTGCAAACTATATTTATTTTATGATGAGTTATTATCCAGAATATATAAAGAACTCAACTGAATAGCAAACAACAACGCAATCCAATTTAAACATGGACAATGGACTTACTAGGCACTTCTCAAAAGGGGACATACAAGTGGCCAAAAAGTACATGAAAAGTCTTCAATGTTACTAAACATAGACATTCAAATCAAAACTGCAATGAAATATCACTATATCTTAATTATAATGGCTCTCATCAGAAAGAAAAAAAAGAAATGTATTCTGAATTATCTAAAAGTTAAGAATGAGTGGTATATTGCACAGAGATGAAATAGACATTTGAAATTCAAATGCAAACCTCATTTACAAGTCTTTTTAAGTACCAAATTCCTAAATTCTTAAAAGAGACTTGAGACCAAGTTACAGGAAGTTGATGGAAGATAAAATAGGATTGATAAAAAGACCAAATGCCAAGTCATGAGAGAATCAATCAAGGAGTTAACAAAAATCTTCCCCCTTCCTAAATCCATGAAAATACTAAAGAACTAACTATGTTTACTTACAGGAAATCAATAAATATTTACATCAGAGTACTTCTGCCATTTTGTTACAGTTCTCTCATATTTGAAAAACTTCTTCCTAGAAATATAACTTAAACTCAAATGAATCAAAAAGATAATATTTATGTGTTTATAAACAAGTCAGTCAATTTTATAAAGCCATACTCTACCTTGAATGTAGTACTATCCTTATCTTCAGCAACTTGAAGACTTTTAAGTGTTTTAATAGAAAATTAAAAGTTTTAAATATAATTTTTTACTTAAGGAATTTTTAATATGTTTTAGCACCCACCCTGAAGTTAAAAATATGCTTTTGCATAGGAATAATTGAAGTGTATGACACAGCTTTTGCAACTTCGCCCCAGGACAAAATTCATCAAGTTTTCCTTATATTTACTTAAAGCAGCTGGACACATCAAGGAAGTCTGTTGCTCAAGAGCACGTGTTCAAATATTTTCTGATGTTCAGTCATAGTATCATTATAATACATTATGATCCCAAAGTTCTACAAACTGAAAATTATTTTCACTTCCACAATATATTTTAACAGTCCTAAGTTGTGATCACATCCATGAAAGCCTTAGCTTACTGATTTTGCTAATTTAGATGCCCGAGATTTGCCAACATGGTGGAAAAAAGTTATTTCTACAGTTTTAGAAACATTAATTGAAACTCAGATGACAGCAAATAGGAAAACAAAAGCAAATTTTTGAAGTGTAGCAAAACTTGCAAACAAAAACATACTTTTGCAAAGCCATAATTAAATTGCCAGAATATATAAGACTGATTTTAGATCAAGTAACAAATCATCATACTTAATTTTTCCATGAGCCACCTACTTACCAAGTTACTGCTAGATAATCAAGCTGTTTTCCTTGTTATTTAACGATGGCGCTTTTAATAACGGCTAACAAGTTCATCTGGTTTGAAAGAACTCCAGAGAGGAAAGAAATTCATGTTTAAAATGCTGGTATGAACCATCCTATCTGCTTCAGGCAACATGAGTGAATTACACCCACAGGGAACAAGGCGTCCTAGGGCTGATTCTGAGAGAACTTGTAGCTCACAAAACAATGATAACTATTAGTAGGCTCCATTGTCAGTTATCAAGTACCCAAAAGAACACACTAAGATACAAAATAATTCATTCTGAAGTTTACACTGGTTTTTGAAAAGAAAGCCTCTGAGCAAAATGGTTTTCTCAATTATTATTACAGAATACATAGCTTCAGTTCAAATGAGAAGTTTGTCTTTTATATTAAATACAAGACCCTCTTGCACCACACTCCAAACAAGCAGCAGAAGCAGAAGTTAAAAGCTGTAGTTTCAGCCAGAGATTTGTAATCCCAGCGTTCATGAAGGACAGGCAAGGATATCACTAGTTCAAGGCTGTAGTGACTTACAGGACAGTTTGCCTGAAGGGGGAGCGGTGGGAAGAACAGAGATTCAGGGAGAACTGGACAGAAAGGGACAGGAGGAGAGAAAATAAAATAAAGGGGAAATAAAATATACTATTGTAAAGAAATTAGAAGGAAACTAGAATAGGAGGATTAAATGGGGAGGGGGAGAGGAGGGCAGTGTAAAGGAGGGAATATGGAGAAGGACGTCTAACACTAAAAGCCTTTTGAAAAGTCATACGGAGATCCACAACTGGACATTGTGCAGAGAACCAGAAACTTGGGAGCACTCAGTCTTAAATGAGATGTTTTCATCAAATCTCTCCCCTCGTGGAAGAAGAGGCAGAAAGGCTATAACTGCCAGAGGTGGTGGGTGGTGCCAAGGAATTAGTATCGCCAAACACAACAGGACTGATGGCATACGTATACACAGAGATACTGTGGCAGCACAGACAAGACCTGCACAGGCTCAAGCTAGACAGACTCTGGCACGAAAAGGGGAAGTGGAAACAAACCCTACCCCTAACAAGGAAATTATTTGCAATTGATACCTGATGACAAAGGTGGCCTGTCACTGGGTATATCAGCCATATTCCAGGGTGGGGCCCCATACCCAGGAGCAGTTGGTCAATACAAAATAGGGTCTATGAGGCTTTTTTTTTATATGTATGTGATTTTTGTTTTATTTTGTTTTTTTGTATTTGCTGTCCTACTTTTAAAAGTTAGTTTCAATTTTCTTTCTTTTTTGCTTTTTTTTTTTTTTTTTTTTTTTTTGCTTTTTTGACAGAGACAGTGAGAGAGGAAACCATGAAGATGGATGGGTACAGAGGTGAGGAGAATCTGGGAAGAATTTGGGGAGGGGAAAGAATATGATAAAAATATATTGGATAAAATAAATTTAAAAAAGAGAAGAAAAGAAAGAGCTATTTGTTATACATCTGTGGTAACCATCATGATAAGACTATTACTCAGTACTTAGATTCTTGCTGTCAGCCTTTTTTGAAGTATGATACAGAAACTCCAAGTCTCTGGTTTCTAATTTTCACTTCCTAGGTCACTTAGCTTCTATGCGATTGTTTTGTCATATTAGCAAATTGGAAACAGTTTTCTGCCTTTCCCTTAAGCTAAGTTGCTCTGAAGAACAAGTTAGGTAATATCAATGAAAGCACTAGGAAGGCTAAGTAATAGTTTACTCAAGTCAGAGACATAATTTAGGAGAATGAAATGAAGATTTAGACAAAGTTATCACACCTCCCTTACAAATGCTCAGTAGCATATCATTATAATGCTGTTATTGTGCTATAAAATTATTCAATGGCATATTAAAAGATTCATATGGCTTGAATCTGTGTGTTACTCTCAAAGCACACATCAGTATATATTGTTAGTTACATTTAATATAATATTGGCTTTTGTGTAACATCTCATGGTCCCTTTTATGGAAACTAAAACAATGTATTGTGTCTTTGCAAAATCTCATTTGTCTTTTATTTCACTGAGGCTCCTGTAGTCAAAGAAGGCAGGCATAAAAATATGTGTGTGAAATGTCTCTTGCTTGTTTGTAAAGACATCTGTTGAAAGATGTCCATGGGTCACATTACAAAAAATTCCCTTGCTCTGCTATGAAAATACAGAAACATGGCCCTCATTGTGACATTGGTCCTTCTTTCCCAAAGGAAACCTGTACTGACACTGCATATAATAATGAGAGCACAGTTTCTTATTTGAGAAAAGGAAAGATGGCGCAGTCACCATGCTTTTTCCAATCTCACCAGGAAAAGTTGACTCTAAAGCAAAAGATAGGACATGAAGGGAAGCAAGAGAGAGAAAAATAGAATATGATTAGAAAGCTTTTTAATGTTTAATAGCAAACTTAAAAATAATGCTTGTAGTACTAATTTTATGCCAGTCATTTGTGAGTAAGGAATCTTAATTGAGAAAATGCCTCCACAACATTTGCCAGTAGGCATGTCTGTAGGGCAATTTCTTGATTGATGATTGATCAATCATCAGGTGTTTCATCCTAGGTTGCCAAAAACAAAACAAAACAAAATAAAACAGGCAGAGTAAGCCATGGGGAACTAGCCAGTAAGCAGCATGTATTCCTTTATGGCCCCTGCATCAATTTCTTCCTTCAAGGTCCTGCCTTGAGTTCCTGCCCTGGCTTCTGTTCAATGATAGAATGCAAGCTATAAGACAAAATATAAATAAAATCTTTTCCTTTCCAAATGTCAAGTCATGGCATTTAATTGCAACAGTAGAAATCCTAAGACACTCATTAATTAAGCAATGAGTTTACCTCGAAATAGCTGGTTAACTAGCAGTTCTATCATCAATAAAATATTAATCATAACTAATGATATTCTATAGTGTGTTTAAAATATTAAGGACTTTTGAAAATCAGATTCTATGTCATTTCGTATCTAATGATGCATATTCTGCTACAAGACATTAGAAGGTGTTTTCTCTGTGAAAGACTGCCTTTATGGCAATTTTTCAGGCTGACATCTAACTTATAGCTTGTTCTATTACAATTTCTATAGCAGCAAGTTCTTTCATTCCAGAATTCTGGCTGTACATTTTATTACAGCAATAAAGTAAAAGGAACCTAATCTCTTTTTAAAGGGTTTGGGGAAAGGATGAGTGCAACATTAGCACAGAATAGAATTTCTTACCTTTCTCCAGTGAAGTACACACAATTGAGGTCTTAGACAATCTGATTTTTCTCTTCACTTGCCTTTATTCCATGCGTCCCAATGTCTTATGTAGAGATGTCTACTATCCATTACTAGTTCATATCAATAGGACATATTTAATATAATATTTGAGTCAATTCTACTAGATTGATGTGTTTATAAAAAGTTAAAGAGAGAGGGGATATGTTTTATGGAGGTGTAGTCAAGTATGGGGGAAGGGGGTACCTCAGTGCACCCATGATGAGGCATCCCTTCCCCCTGAGGAAGGGGAGTTAAGAGGGTAGTAAAGGCAGAAAAAGGAAGAGAGAGAGAGAGAGAGAGAGAGAGAGAGAGAGAGAGAGAGAGAGAAGAGGCTAGCCATGAGCACATAGAGAGGGTGAAGGGAATGGGGAGAGAGGACGGAAGGGAAGAGCAAGAGGATGAGAAATCAAGAGAGCAAGACAGTGAAGAGGGGGCAAGCAGCCCCTTTTATTGTGGGCCAGGCCTATCTGGCTGTTGCCAGGTAACTGTGGGGTAGAACTTACCTGGTTGTTGCCAGGTAACTGTGGGATGGGGCTTAGTCAGAATGTTAACATCAATAGTCAGTTGCTACATCAATATTGAATTTCAAGGGACTTCAGTGTTTTGGGGCTGATTTTCTTCTCTCCAGAGAATACAGATGATTGATTCCTTGGATCAGACAAACGAACAAAAATGTGCAGCAGGAGATTTTTCCATGACCTCAGAAGACCTCTGCCTTTGATCAAACCACTCAATGTGTAAGGGTACTTGCTGCTCAATTATAAAGACCTGAGTCCGAATCACTAGCACTCACATAAAAGCAACAGCAGCAGCAGCAACAAAAACAACAACAACCCACATGTGCTCCACAGCAGTAATTACAATGCTGAGAGGAGGGTAGAGAAAGCTCACTAGTGCTTCTGGGCTACCAATCTAGGTACAAGACAGCAAGTTCCAGCTTTAGTGAGAGAATATCTCAAGTGGATAAGAAAGAAAGTTTTAGAAGAAGATATACAACAACCTCGTCTGGTCTCCAGACACATACGTTGAATCAATCAAACAGACAATCCTGCATCCACACATATATCCATATACACATCACCCTTCACACACTTTTCATGGTTAGTAAAAAATCATGCGGCAAAGCTAAAGGTAGAGTGATGTGGCACTTACAAGCAGATTCTAAAACTAGCTTTTTTTTTTTTTTTTGGAGACAGGGTTTCTCTGTGTAGCCCTGGCTGTCCTGGAACTCACTCTGTAGACCAGGCTGGCCTCGAACTCAGAAATCCGCCTGCCTCTGCCTCCCAAGTGCTGGGATTAAAGGCGTGCACCACCACTGCCTGGCTAGAACTAGGTTTCAATCCTTTGTGACATTTAGCAGCTTCATATTGTAGTTTGAATACTCATTTGCATCACAACTTGTTTTCCAGCAGGTGGCACTGTGTTGGAATGTTATGGAAGCTTTCCAAGATAGGCCCTCTCTGGAAGAATAAGGGATTCATTTGAGATTGATCCTTGTGATTTTGTAGCTTGGTTCAACTTATCTTCTCTCTGCTTCCTGGATAGACATACCATGTAACAAGAATTACCTCATTTTCCTACCACCATGCCTTCCGCACCATCATCACTTGTATTCCTTCTTAAATTGTAAGCCCAAATAAACCTTTCTTCCCAAAGGAGCTTCCTGTTAGGTATTTGGACTCAAAAACAAAATTAGCTAAGAAAACTGGTTCTAGGAATTTGGAGGGAGTATAACTGAGAAGCCTGATTATTGGATGATATTTGCAAAGGGGGACAGAAGCCTTAAAGTGTTGTAGACAGATATTGATAGCTCACTCTGATAGCACTTTGAAAGACCAGAATGAAAAACAAAACAAAACAAAACAAAAAAACCCCAACAAATGCGACCTAGCTCCTGAGGGTTTAAAGGGAAATGCAATCTTATTGGAGACTGGGATAGAGATCATTTCATATTACCTTACAGCAGAGAGTCTGTATGCATTTTACCCATGACCTAAGAATGTGAATTATTTATTTGCTGGAAAAAACTTCAAAACACTCCTGCAGTTGCACTGTGTTGTGGTTACCGCTCTGTGCTTTACAAGGAAGGAAAACAAGTGGAGCAAAAACTATGAAAAAAATGTGTCATTTGGTAAGAAAAGTAATGTATTTAAGGTTGCAGACAAAGTAGCTTAAATGGCAGTAGTACTTGTTAAAGAGATTAACATCATCAAAGAGAAACTTAGTGCTTCAAGGCTGGATAATAGGAAAAACACCCTGAGAGCAAGACCTTCCCACTACAAAGGCTCCATCTTGTGGAAATGCAAATTAATTTAAAAGGATAGGGCCTAAACTGAGAATGCCTCTTAAAGAGTTCAACAATTGCTCAAAGACCAAGTGTTTCCCTAGGATCTCCCTGGAATGCACACAAAACAGAATGCCACTCTGGTCCAAAGACAAAACCAAGAGGCTAGGACAGGACAGAGTGCAGAGAATGAAATTTAAATACATGAAAATAGACACTTAAGAAAAGGAATATAAAATTTCAGGCTAGTGATGTAGCTCAACTTAGCATGTATAAAGCTTTGGGCCAATTTATATCACACCATAAAACCAGGTTTGGTGGCATATGACCTTAATATATGCACTTGGGGTGACAGAAGAAATAGGGTCAAAAGCTCAATATCATCTGCAGCTACACAGTGAGTGTGAGGTCAGCCTGTGCTATGTTGCTATATATGATATTATCTGGTGTGTGTGTGTGTGTGTGTGTGTGTGTGTGTGTGTGTATGTGTGCATGTGTGTGTAGCAGGAGGATATAAGTACTCTATAGTAAAAACTTCAAAATATTTTTACAAAATCTTGTTGGAATCTCAATTTTTTATATTTTATTTATTTATTTTATGTATATACATACTGTAGCAGTTCAGGCACACCAGAAAAGGGCATCAGATCCCATTATAGATGGTTGTAAGCCACCATGTGGTTGGTGGGAATTGAACTCAGGACCTCTGGAAGAGCAGTCAGTGCTCTTAACCCCTGAGCCATCTCTCCAGCCCTGGAGTCTCAAAATTTAGCCTCAAAGCTAAAATTCTGATAATCAAGTGGCACATCATACAATCCATGGCATGGAAATTCTAGAAGGGATCACTGAATTAATCCAAACACCGAAGTAATATTAAACAACTGACTCATGGAGTGTGAAATAATGACTATCTTACTGGACTTTAATCTTAATTTTTATTCAAATTTGTTTCAGATTTCAGTCTATTGAAAGATTAAAATCCATTTATTTATTTTTATTTTATGTGTACCTTATATGCAAGCTTGATACCCATAGAGTCCAAATATCAGATACCATAGAACTGGACTTATAGGTGGTAGTGAGCCAACATGTGTGTGCTGAGAACCAAACCTAGAAGAACCTCTTTCCTCTGAAAGAGCAGCAAGGGGTCTTAATTGCTGAGCCATGTTTCTCTAAATTTTTCAGATTTCAACCAATTAGAAGCTTAAAATTATTTTATCTTACCTTTTATTTCTTGCCAGCATTTGGTGACACTACCACAGGGCACAGATACACAGGAGTAACTTCAAAATTTGGCCCTATGATATAATCAATTAATTTGATCAAGATATTCAAATAAGTGAAAAAGACCATTGAATTTTAATGTTTTACAATGGGACTCAGAATCAGTTCACTTTTAAAGAATATGTAATCCAATCACAACTCTAATTCTTTAAAGGGGGGAAATGGGAAATAGCATCCATCTCTTTATTTAGCTAAGACAATATTGTTTCTATTTCTAGTATCCTATTAGGCATAAGACATAGGACTTTTACTTTCTTATCATTTTAGATTATTGGCTCTGCTCCCTTTATTACCATATCATTTGTGTCTTCTAATAGCCTACCAATACAATTTACTCTAGTAATAATAAAATTTGGGGGGGGGGAGCATTCTGTCTATGCTCTGCCCCACAGTTAACTGGCAAGAGCCAGGTATGCCTGACTCACTATAAAAGGGGCTACTTGCCCCCTCTCTTTCTCTCTCTCTCTCTCTCTCTCTCTCTCTCTCTCTCTCTCTCTCTCTCTCTCTCTCTCCTGCTCTCTCCCCATTCGCTTCCAACCTCTGTCTTCATGCTCATGACTGACCTCAACTCCTCTACTCTCTCAATCTCTCTGCCTTTCTCTGTCTCTTCTACCCTCTTAACTCCCTTCCCCAGCCCTGAATAAACTCTATTATATACTATACCATGGCTGGTCCCTCAGAGGGAAGGGATGCCTTGACATGGGCATGGGCCCGCAGAGGAACCCCCTTCCCCCATACCTGACTACACCTCCATAGAACATATCCTCCTTCTCTTTATCTTTTTATAAACACATCAGGGGGGAGTGTTATTGCTGCTGCTGCTGCTGCTGCTGCTGCTGCTGCTGCTGCTGCTGCTGCTGTTGTTGTTTTCAGACAGGGCCTCACTTGTTATTTCATCCCACATTACATTGGTGTGATTTTATTAACACGATCCCATTTTACTCTTGATCCCATTTTACTCTTATAAAGAACCATATTCAGTAGGTAGAATTTCTAGTTCAGTTTTGCAGATTAAATAACAGTAAGATCAAATAAAAGGAACAAACAAACACACACATGGCAAGAGAGCTTGACCTTGAATTCAGGCCTTACCTTTAAACAAACTGCATCTGTCTGGTAATCAATGATGCTCTGTTTATAGATTCACTCCTTGAAACACAAGATGAACATGTCCAATGCTATGTAATCCTATTGGACATTTATTTCCTTTTTTCTCAAATTGTTTCATTATGATGTATATCTAATACTTCTAAATCTTATTTAATAAAACAACCCAGTACATCTCTAACACAAAGCATTTAAGAACCAGGTTTGGAATGAAAACAAGCTTTGTGTCTTTGTAGATACTTGTATGTTTAAAATGCATCACAGATCATTTCCAAATGGAACTCCTTGTACCCAATGAAAACACAATGAACAACTTAGGAAAATTTGACTTTACACATTAAAAAAGACTTTATACATTAAAGACAAATTATCAGTCTCATCAAAAGGAAAACTGCATATGTGCATTTTCCTTTGTGGCGAATATGTGAATAGAGAAGATTTTTAGTGATATGTGTCAACAGATCTATTTCCTTGCCTTAAGTGTCTACCATATTTGATGTGGCTAGGTCTTATAGCCTCTGTATCCAAATAGAACCTGAATTTGTTCCTGTGTTACCTTCCCCTATTTACAAAAGTCAGACGCTTTCATTTTTATCAGTTGGAAGCAATCTTATTCTGAAGGTCTCAATGTCCTTCAATCAAAACATTATGTGAACTGTTTTCCTGAGTCATCTGTGATTAGAAATTAATTTGAATTTCCTGTGACCTCTATCAAGAGGACACTTCTCTCGTTGACGCTACTGTTCTCAAATAAAATGCCCTGAACTTAAATGCACAGTGATGTTTTAACTCACAATCCTAGGCTTTGGTACCATGTAATCCTTAAATCTTAGTAATCACATTATATTTACATTAAGTAAAATGCAATGTAGGGGGCTAACAAAGGTGGGAAAGAAATAAATACCCAATTAAAGAAAGCTACTGTGGTTTTGCTTCCCCCTCCCTCTCCCTCTCTTCATTCAGTGAGCATTTCTAATGCCTCAGCTACTCTGTAGGGATGGATGTTCATTGCAAGGATGCTGTCACATTTTGAAGTGACTTTAGATGTATTAGGTATTAAGCAACATAAAGTTCTTCGAAAAACAGGGCATGATCTTTGTGCTCTTGGGAGAACAGAGGCAGAACCTTATAATCGCTTGCTAATTACACCGAATAAAGTAATTTGTTTTATCTGTCCGCCATTTAGTTCCTGCAAAGTGAGGGGGAAAAACTATTATGGGATTTTGCTCAAACTAATTACTACTATTTTATCATGAAGACTGTTCAAGCGTAATCCTCTTCCCTTGGCTTGCTTTCTCCTTGAATTTAAAGTCTTGTGGAAAGCCAAGAAGTAGTTTAAACATCCCAGACTGTAATAGATACTCCCGATTTTTGGCTTCCCACTATAATAATGTGCAATAACACCTTGGTAGTCTACATCAACAGCTGCTAATGCATGGTGTATGGTGCCTTTTCTTAGTATAAAGTTATATAATGTTTAGTAAGCTGATATTAAAAGGAAATCATGTAGTAATTTGTAACAGAGCATTCATAAACATTATAGTTACACAGCAGGATTTAAAATAGATGAAATGTTCTCAGGTACCCAATTTCATAGAATGCTCAGTTATAGTGAAGTGTTAGATATGGTAGAGTATACTAAATTATCTATCGGAAAGTATTCACTCTCTAATTTACCCATGTCATATAAAGTGTATTTCCTCATCCCATTAATACTGAATGTGTGACTTGCTTTGTGTAGTAGACATGATGAATACAAAGTCTTGAAGGGGGCTTATATAGCTATTCTTTTACCACTAGCATGGAAAAAAAAGACATGTCCCAGAATGCTGGTATCAGAAGAATAAGGAGCCTATGTTGTTGACCCAGACACAACTTGAACCTGGAGACAATTTCAGTTGAGCCCATGCCACTCTGCTGATATGCTGAGATATAAATTAGAATAATATATGTTCTTGTAAGCCTCAGAAATACTCTAGATATTGTAGAGTATAATCTTATACTCATGATATTATCATTCTGATTTTACAGTGAATGAGAGTATCATTCAGAGAAGTTATATGACCAGAGAGTCTCTTGGAAATTAAATAGCAGAATTACATTCACCTATTTGAAAAGGAAGGGAAAGGGCCAGCAAGATGGATGAACAGGTAAAGATACTATTGTACCAGTGCAAGTTTAATCCCCAGAACCAATTTAAGGAGAGAACAGACTCCACAAATTTGTCATCTGACCTCCACACACATGCTGTGGCATGTATTCACACTCCCTCCTCCTACTTCTCACTTTTCTATTACTCTCACACGTGTAATAATAATAATAACTTATAAAAGAAGAAAAAGGAAAAGAAAGGGTCAATGACATTTATGATGCTATACATGATATATGTTTTTGATATGCTTTTGATTTGATTCCATGATAAAGAAATCTGTGTTGCTGAATGAGCCTGTTTTCCCTTTTGTCTTATCTATTCATGACAAGTTCTAAAACACTGGTAGCTTTAAAACTGGGTACTGACAGTCTCAGTCACAATATTAATGAAATGTATTGGCTAATAGAAATACTGTGGTTTTATATCCTTTGTTGAGCCCATTAAGATGAAATCCAGCTCTGGCAGTATTCTCTCATTTGAATGGCTAGTATGCTTTCCCTGATTGAAATGACTGCTCTGGTGAGTTTAATGAATGGCACTGATAAAAAGTACTCTGTCAAATAGTGGTAGCTAATGAGATGGATTTTATCATAATAGTCAACTACACACACACACACACACACACACACACACACAGAGAGAGAGAGAGAGAGAGAGAGAGAAAGAGAGAGAGAGAGAGAGAGAGAGAGAGAGAGAGAGAGAGAGAGAGACAGAGACAGAGAGAACTATTAAAGATCTTGATAAGAAAATAAATTGAGCCCTAGTACCTCACTGTTTATTCAAAGCTCATTTCTAAGTTTATCAATCAAATGCAGAGATTTTTATAAAATCAGTGAAACCAAAACCAAGAATATTTCTGAAACTGAGAGTTCATTACTAAGGTTATTTCTATCGTAGAATTTCTGTGATTCTATGCCAAACAGCTTTTTAGTATCTGTGACTTCCTACACTTTCTTACTTGCTTGCTTTGGGGGTTTGCTTCCTTTTGCTTTTTTTTTTTTTTTTTTGAACAACCCAGGGAAGATTCTATTTTTCTTAAAAAATTGTGAATAGCCAAATAAAATGGCTTCAGTGACTTCACTAGAAAGTTTCCATGGTGAATTAAGTAGAAGGCCAAGCTGTAATTACAAATGATGAATGTCAGAGATAGTAATAGGATGGTATAGGAAGGCCAACAACAAGGGGAAGGCCTTGGTGTTGATTGATGAATGCTGAGATTTTTTTTAAACAAATTTTCATTTTCAGATATCTTGACTCAAGTTAGCATAAATAAAGCTACTCCCTGACTTTTGGACTATATAGGGAATTAAAACTAATAATACAGGCTGAGATGTATCATTCCATAAAGTGCTTGGTATGCAAGTATCAGGGCGTGAGTTCAGATCCCATGACCCATTTACAAATCTGGGAGTGCCATCAAGTCTCTGCAATCTCAGTACTGGAGAGACACAGAAAGGAGGATCCCTGAAGCTCATGATCTGAAATGCAGTCAGTCAGTGAGCTCTAAAATAAGATAAAAAGTTACTGAGGAAGATATGATTGCCACATGCTGGAGCAATGGCTCAGCGGTTCAGATATGATTGTCACACGAACACCAGCATGCACTCATGTGCGCACCACTCTTAACAAAAGAAATAATACAAATAATAATCATAAAACGTTGAGCCATAAGAGGGTTTTGCGACAGCTCTCTTGGATGTGTCTCCTTCCCCTCGGATTCATGAATTATACTTATCATACACACACAGATCATTTACCCAATTTGTAAGGTTCCTTTCATTAGTCCCCTGTTAAAGTATTTGCTTTCTACTGTGACCTTCACTGCAATCTCTTTTACAAAGAATAACCAAGGGAGAGATTAAAAATTAGATTTAAAAATAATTATGCTTGATTAGATCAGGTGATAGTATTAAGCATAATGTCATTAGTTATCATATGTTGAATATTTGCATGCTCCATGAGATTGCTTTTCAGGCAACAATAACAACAAAAAAGACATGACTTTCATAGTTGTGTACTTATGTTAAAGCATCATCATAGGTTATATGTCACAAATATATATATGTAACTAATGTCCCATTAATTGTACAAAAATGTACAGGAACTAAAAATGGCATTTAGAAACTTCTCTAAGTTCATATAGTACCCAAACCTGAATATTCAACATACTAACTCTTAATAATATAGAGCGATTTACTTTTTTACCCTTTTCCTGAAAATAAGTTATTTTTCATACAGTATATCCCGATAACAGTTTCCCCTCCCTCTACTCTTCCAAGTTTCTCCCCACTTCTCTTCCCATCAACATTTTCTTGAGTTCCTAAAAAAACACATTAAAAGATTCTGAGGCCTTTAAAAATTGCAGGACTTCAACTTTTCTCAGCAGAGTAATCACATGTACCATTCATCTTCCTCACAAGTTCCTAATACTGATTACATTTATAAAGTTCTCTGCATAATGTGTTAGCACAGGAGTCAGCAAGCTACCATCCAAGAGCCAAATCAGGCCTTCAGCCTATTTATTAAATAATGTTTCATTGGAACACAGCCACATGCATCCATCCATGTGCTCTGGCTTTTTATGAACAACAACAGCAAGGTTTTGTTGTTGTAGTAAAGACCTCATGGCCTGCAAATCCTCAAATACTTACTCTGTGTCTTTTTATGAAAAATCTTTTTCTTATCTTTGAATTATAAGAGGATTTTAGAATATTTACCTGGCTTCATGAAAATCTTGTGATATTCTTATCAAAAAGATCCCCCCTGATCCTAAACCAATGAGTCCAGAAAACTATACTATCTTTTGCCAAGTAAAGTAAAAATTGAGCCAAGTGAGATCCATAGCATTTTAAATTCTTCTATATGTCTACTCTTTGTCTTCAGAATTATTCTATGGCAGATGTTATGGTACAGAAAAATTTCTAAATTTAGTCCAGAACTTGGCCCAAAAGAATGTAATAAAAAAATCTTAGTTATTGATACCAAAAGGTTTATTCATCATTTTCAAGTAGTAAGCATCTATAAAGACAAGATACTATTGGGAAAGATGTGAAAATAACTTAAACAATATATAGGAGCACTCACTAAACTCTCACACTCTGGATCAAAGAGAAAGGATGAAAACATAATATGAAGTGAAGAACAAGTCATATCAAAGCAGGATGAACCAGAATTTCATCTAGTGGCTTCTTAACACCATACTGGCTTCACTGAGATGCTACAATAAGGCATAGGCACAGTAATGCCTCAATGTCTGAAAATGAGGTTCCCTTAGCTGGTCTCCCAGGGTAAAGACTTCACAGTTAGCCTTGATGTTCTTTTGATTTCACATGCCCTGCAACATTTCTCATAATATCCCATGTGCATGATTCTGCTGATCAAGTCAGCATTGTTCCAGTCTGAACCCTTTGTAAATCAAATGTTACAGTGTGGAAGATTGGGTGATCTACAATAATACACTGAAGTACAAGTTCTCAACAGTGGGATATATTTTGATATTGGGCCTATGAGAAAGTGTAAAAGTTAAATAAAGGCATTAGAATGGGCTCTTAATCCTATAGGATTGGTGTGCTTAATGAGAGAAAAAAGAGATTAGGATTATCTCTCTCCTCATACACAAGAGATCATGTGAGCACACAATAAGAAAATATCATCTATTGACCAGGAAGAGAGGCTTCAGCAGGAACTGGCTTTTTGAAGTCCTGGTCATGGGCTTCTACCAGCCTTAATTGTGAGAGACTACATTTTTGTTGCTTATACTTTATGTTTTCTGGTGATTTGCTGTATTAGGTAGAGCAAATCAATACACACAAAGTTTTCAAAAGTGGCCCTTGCAGGCTGGAACATAGTCAAGAATAACTCCACGGTTAAAAATGTTTGCTATGTAATTATGAGGGTTGGAGTTTAGAATCCAGCAAACCACATAACAAGAGGGGCATCCTGTTTACACCTATAACACCAGCTCTGAGGGGGAAAACCAGGATTGTGGGGACTTGCTGGCTTCCAGTCTTACTGAGAAAATGCTAGCTCCAGTTCAGGCAGAAACCCTGCCTCATAGAAATAGGGAGAGAGAAATAGACTATCATTTTAGTCATCTTTACATTTCTTGATAACTTTAGTCATCTATAGAAGCCTATACTTACATCTTCTTCTGAATGAACTCTATTGCTTATATCGCTCATTTGTACTAAACTAAAATATTGAAATAAACCAAGTATAGCTTCAAAATGATTTTCAATCCACTAGCAATGCAGAACATAGAAGGAAAATAAGTAAGAAAGAAATTCTGTAAGAGACACTGTGAAAGGCTGAGTGATTGAGTATATTTAATGTACTTCAAATATTTATAAATTAAAATATATTAATGAATCTTAATGTAATTATTTGACTCAATAAAATTATTCCAAATTTTTATTAAATATAAAAATCTTAACAAGTAATAATATTTGTGGTAATGGAAGGTGCAGGGGAATTTGCTATATTAACTATTAAACAATGACATTTAATAAGTATTGCCAAGAGAGGTAGAAAGGCTAGAACCCTCAAGTTAGGCTCATTTTCTTCACCCCTTGAGGACTGGTACATGAGACATTGAGTGATTAAATTAAGAAGATTTTTGTAATACTTTTGTATTATTGTCTTTACCAGAGATAGACAACAACGAATATCAGACAGATGTTTATATTACCCTTCTTTTGATTCAGCTTTTATGTTCCTAAGAAGCAGGGAAGTTACAGGGTTACAACATGTTAAACATTTGAAGAGTTCCTTAGAGGACACTATCCATACCTACTCCTTACCTACCTTCCCAGTTTTCTCCTAGGTGATTTAATTTGTAATTAGAAGGGTAAGATAAAGCAAATTACACTGGGGTTTCTCAAATTATAACTAAATACTAGCAGTGGGAAGTTTCAGATCTTTAGTAAATATTGTTATATAAAGTAATGGAATAAACTTCTAGGTAGGTAATTTCCATATTATTTTTGAAATTCAACTTATATAAAATTAGAAGGAGGAGAAAGATAGCTCAAAGGTTAAGAGAATTTACTCTTCTTGAAGAAGACCTCTATGGATTCCCACCACCTACATCTCACAACTGGCTATAACTTCAACACCACAGAATTTGATGTCACCTTTTGGCCTCTATAGGCACCCACATGTACATGCACATGCACACAAATAATAAATCTTTAAATATTAAATAAAATTAGAAGACTTCATCCAACTACAAAATGCTGTTTTCTAAACATGATACAGCTATTGCATTCATGAACTTACTACAGCTACAGTTATCCCCACAAGACCCATACAAATTCAATACAGCCAAAATTTCAAAGAAGGGGAGGCCTCCCATTGATCTTAACCACCTTGGCATATCAAGTTGCAGTAGGACTAGGTGCATCTTCTATTGAGGCTAGACAAGGCAGCCCAGTTAGGGTAAAGGGATCCAAAGGCAGGTAACACTCAGAGACAGACCCTGCTCCTGCTGTTAGGGTGTCCCATATGAAGACTAAGCTGGACATCTGGTACATATGTGTAGGGTGCCCAAAATATACATAACTAGACAAAGAACATCTTGAATGATGTAACCCAGACCCAAAAGGACATGCATGGTATGTACTCACTTATAAGTGGATATTAGCCATAGAATATAGGATAACTATGCTACGATCCACAGATCTGAGTAACTAAGTAACAAAGAGGGCGCAAGGGGAGGATGCTTGAATCTCACTGAGAAGTGAAAATAACATAGATATCAGGGATGGATGGAGGGAGGGAACTGGGTAGGAGTTGGGGTAGGGAGTGGAACAGGAGGTATCAGATGTGGGGAGGACAAAGGGAGAGAGAACTGGAATGAGGTGGGTGGGTATCTCTGGCATAAGCTAGAAACCTAAGACAGTAGAAACTCTTAGGAAGCTGTGAGTTCGACTTTAGCTAAAACTTCTAGCAATGGGGAATATGGAACCTGACATGGTCACCTCTTGTAACCAGTTGAGGGATGGAGACACCAACCAAGCCACAAAAACTTAGACCCACAATTTGTCCTGCCTACAAGATGTGCAGGGGTAAAGATGGAACAGAAATAGAAAGAAAGTCCAACCAATGCTTGGCCCACCTTGAGACCCATGCCACAAGAGAGACACCATTGATGTTATTCTGCTATACCTGCAGACAGGAGTCTAACATAACTCTCCTCTGAGAAGCTTCATCTAGCAGCTGATGGAAACAGATGCAGAGACCCACAGTCAAACATTAGGTGAGGGTCAGGGAATCTTTTTGGAAATGGGGGTTGGGAGAGAAAGGATTGAAGGAACCAGAGAGGTCAAAGACACCACAAGAAACCTTACAAAATCAACTAATCTGAGCACATAGGGGCTCATATACACTGAGTCACCAACTAGAGAACATACGTGGGACAGACCTAGAAGGATACTTTTAAGTCTTTCTAAAAAAAAAATCTTTACCTATATAATTAGCACCTACTGATTTCAACCTCAATGACTCAATGTATAATGTGCTTATTAGTATTACCCTTTGACCTAAACAACTTAGAGCCCCCATCCATGTTTTCCACTTTGGAGGTGTTAGCTCTGAGCTTCAAAGAAACTCAGAAACTTAAATCATATCATGAAGGGAGGGAAAACTAGGAAGAATATCAGGCTTCAGCTCTTTATGTCATTCTTGTTTCACCTACTTCCTTTCGTTATTCAATAGGTAGCTGCTGAATGTTAATGTCTTTATAAACTCATAAGGATGCAAAGAGCAAAGGAACGCTCCATCCTTCCTCCTCCCAACTTACGTGTTTGCAGTACCGTATCTTAAAGAAAAATAAAAGGAATTACAGAATCTAAATCCACCTTCTTTTTAAAACTTCTCTCAATCTCCCATTTTATATTCTGATAGTATTTAAAACTTATTTCTGATGATTACATATATGTTTGTAGAATGCATTCTGATCATATTCAGCCCCCATTACCCTCTCCTGCCCTTCTCCTTCATATGCTGACTCTCCTTCTCTCCTATTAAGTAAAAAATTAAAAAAATAAACAGGATTATTAAGTACTTCTGTGCTTAACACAAAGCAATAGCAAAAGTGTGAAAATACGAGAGACTGCTGGATTCCAATTAACTTTGCCACTTAACTCTGATTGCTGTGTTACTCTTAGTGAACTCAGTGTTTATTAGTAAATAGGGGTGAAGATCTCAAAGATTATTGATGGCACTGATTGCAGCTACACAATGAGACCCAGATGTTTCTATACTTACTATTTCCTCTCCTTGACCCTCTTTCCTACAATTACTACAGAGATAACACAAATACGGCATTCAGTAAACTGAGTTACTGAGGTGGTTAGTATATAAACTTTTGCAATACTTTGTCATAAACTTGGATTTCATTGAACTACATGACAGCCTAGCAGAAACAGTAAAAGGAAGGGAAAAGGCATATTTCATATTTGAATGCAGGAACAGGTAAAATTAAAGACACACCAAACATGCATAGTTATCTAACATTAAACAAAGCCAGGCAACTAAGGAAAGCTGAGTCAGAGAAGAGCACATGAATCTCTTATCCAATACCAAATGCTCAGCCCTGAAAACACAAACAACAAGAAACATTGTATTGAGCAGGGCATATTTATACATATTATATAGAAATATATATGTATATGCATATATATGTAAAACAATTTAAAAAGAAGTCATGAATTTGAAAGAGACCAAGGAGAGGTATAAGAGAGGGTTTGGAAGGAGGAAAGAGAAGGGGGCAATATATAATTATAATTCCCAAAAATATTTTATGTGAACCTTAGTCTTATTAAACTATATTGCTTAGTACTTCCAGTTATCTCACATTATAGGAGTGTGTACTTTGTAGAGAGGAATAACAGGCTTCATATTGTTACCCCTTGCATGAGAAAATTTCTCAGACTCTTTTCAATTTTGCCCCTATTTATGAAATTTTCCTCTCCATACTCAATTTCTGAAATATGTCCATATTTTATTTTGGGATTTGTTTCACAAGTACTGCAGATAGTTTCTGTTATTTTGCTAGCATGAAAAAAAACATGATGGCACAGAGCAGATGTTTTTATATTTGTGAATAGACAATTAGAGAAATACAGAAAACTGATGGGAAAGGAGGAAAAAGGTATAGTGATGAGGAATTGTGTCACAACCAAAAGGAAATAACTTTGGCTCTCAGCATACTCTGGGTCTTCATTGCCATCACTACTGAGAGTGGCTTATTCATTTTTGAGTTTGATAGCATTCTGTTGCCTAAGTATATGCCGCATTCAACAAAATGTAAGCTAATCTGCATGGATTTATGTGATCTGCTAATAAACATGGTCAATGTGGCAATTATTTAAAAAGTCAAATCTTGATGAAACATACATTCACCCATAGAGCAAAGTCACATATTACAAAATCAACCACAGAATAATACATGTTTTACCAACTTTTAACATGGTGCTGGTCATTACATATATCAGTTCCATTACTTAAGAGTTTCCTGAAGTCCTTTATCAGCTGTAGGAGAAAAGAGGGAGGGAAGGGGGCTTATGGGACTTTCGGGGAGGGAGGAAACGGGAAAGGGGAAATGATTTGGAATGTAAATTAAAAAAATAAAATAAAATAAATAATAATAATAATAAAAGAGTTTCCTGACCACAATATAATGTTGGTTGGGGAATTTTAGAAGTTATCCAGCCTATCTAGAGTTAGAATCAAATTTTATTACATTGTGTCAAAAGTTCTTACCAAATATCTGATCCAGCAGTATTTAAAATGTGAACTTCAGAGTCATCTACAGAAAAGAAGAGGAGAAATTATTGGTATTTACCAAACTTGATTTATGTTTCTTTTCCTTATTCTTCTTATGTACCTGAACCATGGGATAAATTTTGGAGAATGAACTTTATATATGGAAGAGAATGGGAAAGACATACTCTGCTTCCACAGTTTGAAAAACTAATATCATCCTTTTACCCTTGTGTCTGTCCTTAGAAAATGTGGATACCATATGTTAGAATCATTCTGTGCTATACCGAAGCTTCCCAGGAGAATGGGAAGAAGTGTAGCAAACCTTATGTGACTAGAACAGTTTGGGACTGAGAGGTAAAGGGAATTGTTAGACTAATAAGTCAGAGTTGATTTAATACTATGCATAAACTCTAAATGCATGTATATGTTTTCATATCCACTGATTTTTGTATATGCCTAATTAAAAAAAAAAACCTCTAAAATCTGTGAAATTTCTTGGCTTGGATTGGCATTTTATCTTGAGGATCTACTCCTTAGAATTATCCTGGCTCCGCCATCTTTGCTCCAGTGACTGGGAAGTTGGGACAGCCAGGTTCTGAGACAGACAGGCATAATATCACTTGGGTCTCGGGCGGCTTGTGTGTATGCAGCTCCCAAGTGCTGGGCTGATCTGCAGTGACCAGCGCGCCAGCTCTGCTGTGGGACTTCGGCCTGGCAGAGGGACCCCGCACTGGGCGGGAGCCTACCAGCTTTCCTTCCACGACCTCTGTTCCCGCAGACTGCGCTGAAGAGACAGGTACCCCAGGCTTCCTATCCCCAATATAACATCACTTGGGACATGGCCTGTTGGGGCTTCCGTCTGCGCCCGAGAACGGGTCAGCGCTGTGGTCGTCTGGGTGCCAGATCAGCAGGCCATCGCGTCTGCAGGGTGAGCGGCGCCACAGAGAGAGTGCAGAGTGCCCTCCGCCATCTTTGCTCCAGTGACTGGGAAGTTGGGACAGCCAGGTTCTGAGACAGACAGGCATAATATCGCTTGGGTCTCGGGCGGCTTGTGTGTATGCGGCTCCCAAGTGCGGGGCTGATCTGCAGTAACCAGCGTGCTAGCTCTGCTGTGGGATTTCTGCCTGACAGAGGGACGCCCCCTCCCCCCCCAGGAGAGATCACACACCCCTGCACAGGGCAGGAGCCTACCAGCCTCCCCTTGGCGACCTCTGCTCCAGGAATCCACTAGGCTGAGCCTTTGGATGTGCAAGGCCTCCCCAATATAAGATCACTTGGGGCAAGGCACATTAGGGCTCCAAAGTCACTCAGGAGCAGGCAGGCCCCAGAAATCGGTGCCAGGGGAATCCTGGTAATCCAGGGGGGGCAGAAATAGCTTTGCAGGCTCACAGGAGGTCCAACCAACAGCCAGTGGCAGCAGGACCAACTAACACCAGAGGTATCCAGATGGCAAAAGGCAAACGTAGGAATGTTACTAACAGAAATCAAAGTAATGTGGGACCATCCGAACCCAACTCTCCAACAGCAGCAAGTCCTGGATACCCCACCACACCCGAAAGACAAGATCTGGATTTAAAATCACTTCTCATGATGCTATTAGAGGATCACAAGAAGGACACAAATAAATCTCATAAAGAGTTACAGGAGACCATGAATCAATGGTTAGAAGCCCTTACAAAGGAAACACAAAAATCTCTTAGAGAAATGAAGGAGAACTTGGATCAAAAGATGGAGGCGCACAAGGAGACAACACAAAAATCGCTTAACGAGATGAATCAACGGGTAGATGCACTCACAAAGGAATCACAAAATTTGCATAAAGAAATGCAGAAGAATATGGGTCAACAGATGGATGCCTATAAGGAGGCAACACAAAAATTGCTTAAAGAAATGAATCAACGGTTAGATGCCCTTACAAAGGAAACACGAGAACTGCTTAAAGAAATGCAGGAGACGATGGATCAACAGATGGAATCCCATGAGGAGGAAACACAAAAATCGCTCAGAGAAATGCAGGAGAACGTGGGTCATCAGGAAGAAATCCTGAAAGAGGTAATGCAAAAATACCTTAAAGAAATACAGGAAAATACAAACAAACAAGTGAAGGATCTCAGCAAATCCATCCAGGAACTAAAAAAGGAAGTAGAAACAACTAAGAAATCACAAAGGGAGACAACTTTGGAGATAGAAAACCTTGCGAAGAAATCAGGAGTCATAGATGCAAACATCAACAATAGAATACAAGAGGTGGAAGAAAGAATCTCAGGTGCTGAAGATTCCACAGAAAGCATCGAATCAACAGTCAAAGAAAATGAAAAATGCAAAAAACGTGTAACCCAAAACATCCAGGAAATCCAGGACACAATGAGAAGACCAAACCTAAGGATTATAGGTAGAGATGAGAGTGAAGATTTGCAACTTAAAGGGCCAGTAAACATCTTCAACAAAATTATGGAGGAAAACTTCCCTAACCTAAAGAGAGAGATGCCGATGAACGTACAAGAAGCCTACAGAACTCCAAACAGACTGGACCAGAACAGAAATACGTCCTGTCACATAATAATCAAAACACCGAATGTTCTAAACAAAGAAAGAATACTAAAAGCAGTAAGAGAAAAGGGCCAAGTAACATACAAAGGAAGACCTATCCGAATCACATCAGACTTCTCACCAGAGACTATGAAAGCCAGAAGATCCTGGGCAGATCTCATGCAGACACTAAGACAGCACAAATGCCAGCCTAGACTACTATACCCAGCAAAACTCTCAATCACCATAGATGGAGAGACCAAGATATTCCATGATAAAACCAAATTTTCACAATATCTTTCCACAAATCCAGCCCTGCAACGGATAATAGGTGGAAACCTCCAATACAGGGAGAGAAACAACACCGAGGAAAAAATGAGATAATAACCTTCTTGAATCAAACCCAAAAGTAGATAACCACTCAAACATAAAGATAGCGTCAAGAATGGCAGATGGCAATAATCACTATGCCTTAATCTCTCTTAATATCAATGGTCTCAATTCCCCAATTAAAAGACATAGACTAACAGACTGGATACGTAAACAGGACCCAGCATTTTGCTGCATGCAGGAAACGCACCTCAGTGTCAAAGACAAACACTACCTCAGAGTAAAAGGCTGGAAAACAATTTTACAAGCAAATGGCCCCAAGAAACGAGGTGGAGTAGCCATCCTAATATCAGATAAAATTGATTTTCAACCTAAAGTCATCAAAAAAGACACAGAAGGACACTACATATTGATGAAGGGAAAAATCCACCATCAAGAACTCTCAATTCTGAATATCTATGCTCCAAATGCAAGGGCACCCTCATTCGTAAAAGAAACTTTACTAAAACTCAAAGCACACATCGCACCGCACACAATAATAGTGGGTGACTTCAACACCCCGCTCTCTGAAATGGATCGTTCAGGAAAGCAGAAACTAAACAGGGACACAGTGAATCTAATTGAAGCCTTGGACCAACTGGAACTAACAGATATATATAGAACATTTCATCCTAGAGCTAAAGAATACACCTTCTTCTCAGCTCCTCATGGTACCTTCTCCAAAATTGACCATATAATTGGTCACAAATCAGACCTCAACAGATATAAGAAGATAGAAATAATCCCATGCCTCCTATCAGATCACTATGGAATAAGGGTGGTCTTCAATGGCAACAAAAACAAAAGAAAATCCACGTACACATGGAGGCTGAACAATGCTCTACTCAATGATAACTTGGTCAAGGTGGAAATAAAGAAAGAAATCAAAGACTTTTTGAAAGTTAATGAAAATGAAGGCACAACATACCCTAATTTATGGGACACAATGAAAGCAGTGCTAAGAGGAAAATTCATAGCCCTGAGTGCCGCCAAAAAGAAACGGGAGACAGCATACACTAACAGCTTAATGGCACACCTGAAAGCCCTGGAACAAAAAGAAGCAAATACACCAAAGAGGAGTAGCAGGCAGGAAATCATCAAACTCAGGGCTGAAATCAATCAAGTAGAAAGAAATAAAACCATACAAAGAATCAACAAAACGAGGAGTTGGTTCTTTGAGAAAATCAACAAGATAGATAAGCCCTTAGCCAGACTAGCCAGAGGGCACAGAGACAGTATCCAAATTAATAAAATCAGAAACGAAAAGGGAGAGATAACAACAGAAACTGAGGAAATTCAAAAAATCATCAGATCCTACTACAAAAACCTGTATTCAACACAACTAGAAAATCTTGAGGAAATGGACAATTTCCTTGACAGATACCAAGTACCAAAATTAAATCAGGATCAAATAGACCATCTAAACTGACCTATAAGCCCTGAAGAAATAGAAGTTGTCATTGGAAGTCTTCCAACCAAAAAAAAGCACAGGTCCAGATGGTTTTAGTGCAGAATTCTATCAGACCTTCAAAGAAGACCTAACACCAATACTCTTCAAACTGTTCCACAAAATAGAAACAGAAGGAACACTACCCAACTCGTTCTATGAAGCCACAATTACACTAATACCAAAAGCACACAAAGATCCTACAAAGAAAGAGAATCTCAGGCCAATCTCTCTTATGAATATCGATGCAAAAATACTCAATAAAATTCTTGCCAACCGAATCCAAGAACACATCAAAACGATCATTCATCACGATCAAGTAGGCTTCATCCCAGGGATGCAGGGATGGTTCAATATAAAGAAATCCATCAATGTAATCCACTACATAAACAATCTCAAAGAAAAAACCACATGGTCATCTCATTAGATGCTGAGAAAGCATTTGACAAAATTCAGCATCCTTTCATGCTAAAGGTCTTGGAAAGATCAGGAATTCAAGGCCCATATCTAAACATAGTAAAAGCAATTTACAGCAAACCGGTAGCCAGCATCAATCTAAATGGAGAGAAACTTGAAGCAATCCCACTAAAATCAGGGACTAGACAAGGCTGCCCTCTCTCTCCATATCTTTTCAATATAGTACTTGAAGTTCTAGCTAGAGCAATTAGACAACAAAAAGAGGACAAAGGGATACAAATTGGAAAGGAAGAAGTCAAACTATCACTATTTGCAGACGATATGATAGTATACTTAAGCGACCCAAAGAACTCCACCAGAGAGCTCCTACAGCTGATAAACGACTTCAGCAAAGTGGCCGGATATAAAATCAACTCAAGCAAGTCAGAAGCCTTCCTATACTCAAAGGATAAGCAGGCTGAGAAAGAAGTAAGAGAAATAATACCCTTCACAATAGCCACAAACCATATTAAGTATCTTGGCGTGACTCTATCCAAACAAGTGAAAGATCTGTATGACAAGAACTTCAAGTCTCTGAAGAGAGAAATTGAAGAAGACCTCAGAAGATGGAAAAATCTGCCATGCTCATGGATTGGCAGGATTAATATAGTAAAAATGAGCATCTTACCAAAAGTAATACACAGATTCAATGCAATCCCCATCAAAATCCCTACTCAATTCTTCATAGAGTTAGAAAGAGCAATTCAAAAATTCATCTGGAATAACAGAAAACCCAGAATAGCTAAAACTATTCTCAAGAGTAAAAGAACCTCTGGGGGAATCAGTATCCCGGACCTCAAGCTGTACTACAGAGCAATAGTGTTAAAAACTGCATGGTATTGGTACAGTAACAGACATGTAGATCAATGGAACAGAATTGAAGACCCAGAAATGAATCCACACTCCTATGGTCACTTGATCTTTGACAAAGGAGCTAAAACCATCCAGTGGAAAAAAGATAGCCTTTTCAACAAATGGTGCTGGCTCAGCTGGAGGTCAACATGCAGAAGAATGCAAATTGACCCATCCTTATCTCCTTGCACTAAGCTCAATTCTAAGTGGATCAAAGATCTCCACATAAAACCAGACACACTGAAACTAATAGAAGGGAAACTAGGGAAGAACCTTGAACATATGGGCACAGGGGAGAATTTCCTGAACAGAACTCCAATAGCTTATGCTCTAAGATCAAGAATAGACAAATGGGACCTCATTAAATTACAAAGTTTTTGCAAGGCAAAAGACACCGTCAAAAAGACAAAGCGGCAACCAACTAACTGGGAAATGATCTTTACCAACCTTACATCTGACAGAGGGCTAATATCCAATATATACAAAGAACTCAAGAAGTTAAACTCCAGAGAGGCAAGTAACCCTATTAAAAAATGGGGTACAGAGCTAAACAAAGTGTTCTCACCTGAAGAATATCTAATGGCTGAGAAGCACCCAAAGAGATGTTCATCATCCTTAGTCATTAGGGAAATGCAAATCAAAACAACCCTGAGATTCCATCTCACACCAGTCAGGATGGCTAAGATCAAAAACACAGGAGACAGCAGTTGTTGGCGAGGATGTGGAGAAAGAGGAACACTCCTCCACTGCTGGTGGAATTGCAGGCTGGTACAACCACTCTGGAAAGCAGTCTGGCGGTTCCTCAGAAAACTGGGCATGACACTCCCGGAGGATCCGGCTATACCACTCCTGGGCATATACCCAGAGGCTTTACCTGCATGCAATAAGGACACATGCTCCACTATGTTCATAGCAGCCTTATTTATAATAGCCAGAAGCTGGAAAGAACCCAGATGTCCCTCAACGGAGGAATGGATTCAGAAGATGTGGTATATCTACACAATGGAATACTACTCTGCAATTAAAAACAATGAATTCACGAAATTCCTAGGCAAATGGTCAGATCTTGAAAATATCATCCTTAGTGAGGTAACCCAATCACAAAAGAACACACATGGTATGTAGTCACTGATAAGGGGATATTGACCCAGAATCTCGGAATACCCTAGACACAATCCGCATATCAATAGATTTCTAAGAAGATGGAAGGAGAGACCCCTGGTCCTGGAAAGACTGGATGTAGGGGAATACCAGGACAGAGAAGCGAGAGGGGGTTGAATGGAGAAAAGAGGGAGGGAAGCGGGCTTATGGGACTTTCAGGGAGGGAGGAAACGGGAAAGGGGAAATGATTTGGAATGTAAATTAAAAAAAAATAAAATACAAAAAAAAAGTGTCAGACACCCTAATATATTCAACCAACATTAGACCCACAAATACATGTTTCCATTTCACATGTGTGTTCATGCACAGGCACACAGGGAAGAGATCTGCCATGAAGTCTCTGTCAAGAGTTACAGTCAAGAAACACAGCTTACATAAAACATGATCACTACCCTCCAGGGGGAATAAGGACTAAAACCACAGAACAATTTTAAAGTAGTGAGAACTGTGGTCTAAAAGTGCAATGGGAGCTGAGTAAAAGACTGAAACTAATTCTACCTAGAAGAAGATGAAGATAGTCTCACAGAAGTGAAGGAAGCTGAGCCATGAAGAGTAAGAATGTTCCAGGTAGGAAAAAAAGGTGTATTTAGGAAAAGGCACAACAAGAGCAACATCCAGTCACAAAAGAGCTCATTGTTTGAAGACTGGCTTAAATAGTGTGCCTGTAAGATAATTGTAAAATGATAGTTAAATGCAGGTCAGCAGAGAACAAAGAGCACATTTTAAGCCAAGTTCTTTCAGTTATCTATTACTGAAAATCATCTCAGCTTAAAACTACAGCATTAAACAATAGTTCAGTATTATTTGTCCTGTTTGCAGTTTGAGTTGTTTGGTCTGTTTTGTTTTTTCTTTTGAGTTTTTGAAACAGAGTTTCTCCTGGCGTTCCCCTACATCCAGTCTTTCCAGGACCAGGGGTCTCTCCTTCCATCTTTTTAGAAAGTAATGAGAGGGGGTTGAATGGAGAAAAGAGGGAGGGAAGGGGGCTTATGGGACTTTCGGGGAGGGAGGAAACGGGAAAGGGGAAGTGATTTGGAATGTAAATTAAAAAAATAAAAAAAAAAAAAAAAAAGAGCTGTATGACACCTAGTGGCAAGTTTGGCAACAGCTGAGAATCCCAGTCATGTTTCAACAGTTTATCCTGTTTGCAATGCTACTTATCACCAGCAATTTTGAACTATTTATTTGAGTTTTTTTTAAATAAATGCTTAAGTCATATGCATAAAAAAAAAAAAAAGAAACAGAGTTTCTCTGTATAACAGAGCCCTGACTGTCTTGGACTCATTTTGTAGGCCAGGCTGGCCTCGAACTCAGAGAGATACATCTGCTTCTGTGTTATGAATAAAGGTGAGTGCCACCATGCCTAGCTTCTAGTTCATTTTTTTTTATTTTTTGTTTTTATTTTTTTCTAGTTCATTTTTTATATGTCCTGCTTTTATTATTATTTTGGACTGAGCTAACAGCTGGTTCTTTTCTGAACTTTTGTGCACTGGGATATTATAGTCAAATGTTGGCTGAGAATATAGTTCATATGAAATTTCCATCAACTGCAACTATTGGTCTACAGGTTTCAAGCATGCTAAATCCCACGGCTATTAATTGACACTGAGAGCACATCTGGAGCTTTCAACTGGAACATATATGCATGACTTTTCCAAGTAGCCTGCAGTTTGTATAACTGTGTTACAAGAGGGAGTATCCCAAGAGAAAGTGGTCCAAGAAACAATAATTACAAACAGCCAGTCTCTTAACTCATAAGCCAAGAAACATGAACAGTTTTACATTACTCGTATTGACTTTTTCATGAAAACTCTCACAAAGTTCACCCATATGCAACTTAAGAGAACACAGAACCCCACTGCTCAATGACTCAAGGGCCAAAGAATTTTAATCTGTGTCGTGGGACTTCCCCCCCCCCCCCCCGAACAAAAGTCTGTTCGCCTCAGATAGGACACCAAGAACAGCAAAGAAACAGTTGCACCCAAGTGTAATTTAGCAGTTGTCAGGATATTACTTATGGGAGTATGGGTGAGGGGTTACTTACCCGTATAGCGTGGATGTCTCACAACCAAAAGGTCCACTACAGCACGGGGGTGACGATTCATCAAAGCCGCATCTCTGCAGCTCCTTGCATGCGTGCAGGCAGGCAGCTGGGGGGTTGGGAGAGTCTCCTTTGCCCAGCAAGTGTTACTGTTTAGATAACCTTGGAAAGGGGCCTTATGAATCTTATAAGTTCCGGGGCCTTTGAAAGTTGTAAGTTTGTTTACTTCCTGGGTCTTATGAGCCTCCCTCCCTCTTTCAGGAGGGAATGTTTCAATTGCTACACAACAGTCTACCACGTAGCTCCATCCATGAGCTTCATTATGAAGGCTTTCAAACAGGAGACTGTTCTGTGACACTTACATCAGAGAAAGGTAACTGATGGCACAGGGAAGATAAATTGGATGGTGGTGGAGACGAATGTCATCTAGCAATTAAGAAAAAGTGAGTTCACATTAGAAATTATGGAGGTTTGAAATCCTTCCAACTTCTATACAGTTGGAGAGGAGAGAACAGAAAAAGAAAATCCTAGGAGGCATAAGTAAAATGAGTTGATAGGGATAAAGACAAGAGAAGACAAACATCCAGGAATCTAGGTTAATAGCTAAGTGAATGCCAATCTCCTATAAAATAAAGATATTCAAGAAAATTAGAGTGGCAAAGACAGCAAGGATTTATCAATGCAGTTTCATTTTGTTTATAAATCCATAGAAATTCCTTCCAGCAGACAAAAAAACCCTTTATTCTCAGTGGAATAAGCATTGGACATTTTATTTCTCCAGGGCTCAATTTTCTTCTTTATATTAATAGATATTTCCAGTGCCCTTTTATTTTTATCCATAATGAATTCATTAACAAAACTATCATCATTCTATTATCTAGAAAAATTAAATTGAAAAATATTATTATTAAAAATAGGAAACTTAATAAGTTCTAAATGGGTCATTCAGTATTAAAAGAATCTAAGTTCTTTAAAACCATTTCCCACTACCTACCATTTTCAAAGCCATCTTTCAGCACATACCCATTTTACATTTTTAATCATCTGTGAGTGATTGACTTTAGCCATTTCAGGTAAACCTGTATTTTAACTTCTTGGCAGCAAAGAACTGGGATCAATATTTGCCATAAACAACTACTCAGCTACCCTAGCCATTGTCACTTACTATGAATAGAATTCCAGGTATGAGAATAGACAATCCAGAAATAAAACTCCATATTCCAGAGAAGATTTTGACAAAGATCCCATGAATACACAATGGAGGGACAATCTATCTAGTATGGTGATGGGGAAATTGGATATCCTTGTGCAGAACAATAATAGATCATCATCTCACATAGTGTATGAAAAAGATCAAGCCAAAAAGAACCATAGGCTTAAATATGACTTAAAATGAAGAAAAACTTACAGGACAAAACCATTAGGGAATATGTCCATTACATTGACAGTGACAACAATGATGAGTATTCATGCAAAAATCTTCAGCATAGTGCTAGCAAACTGAATTGGACAATATATAAGGAAGATTGCACACCATGGCTAAAATGTTATACCTGGAATACAAGTAATGTTAACCACATGATAATTAGTGCTTCCCATGACATTAGCCAAATGGAAAATAAAAATTACCCAATCATCTAAATAATTAACAAAAATTGACAAATTTCAACATTGTGCCACAATAATACAATAAACAAAAAAGAAGAAAGTTATAACTACATAATAAAAGGGACATATAAGAGGCACATCACTAACAATACACTCAATGTGGAAAAACTGAAGGATTTCCCTTTAAGATCAAGGAAAAAGATAAGGTTGTTTGCTTCTGCCACTGCTATTCAACATAGTATTGGGAATCACAGCCCCAGCTATGAGGCAGATAGAAAAGAAAATAGTCCAGCAAATCATTAACAAAAACTATAATTATCTCTGTTCACAGATGCAATGATCTTCTGTGTACAAAAAAAAAATCTAAGTTCTATTGTGCCATTTTGATACCTGAAAGCTTCTTTTTGTTTATATACTCGATCACTATATTTCTTTTTTTTAATTAGGTATACTCTCTATTTACATTTCAAATGTTGTCCCCTTTCCTGGTTCCCCCCTCCCCCGAAAATCCCATAAGCCATCTCCCCTTCCCCAATCAACCCTCCCCCACTTCCTTGTCCTGATATTCCTCTACACTACTGCATCAAGTCTTTCCAGGACCAAGGGCCTCTCCTCCCTTTGGTGTCTAACAAGATCATCCTCTGCTGCATACGTGTCTGTAGCCATGGGTAACTCCATGTACTCTTTGGTTGATGGTTTTGTCCCTGGGACCTCTGGGTGTACTGGGTGACCCTTATTGTTCCTCCTGTGGCACTGCAAACCCCCTCAGCTCCTTGGGTCCTTTCTCTAGCTCCCCCATTGGGGACCCTGTGCTCAGTACAATGGCTGGCTGAGAGTGTACCCCTCTGTATTTGTCATGCACTAGGTGAGCTTCCCAGGTGATAGCTATATCTGGCTCCAGTCAGCAAGTACTTGTGGGCATCCATAGTAGTGTCTGGGTTTTGTAACTGTATGTAGAATGCATCCCTGGGTGGGGTAGTCTCTGGATGGTCTTTCCCTCAGACTCTGTTCAACCTTTTGCCTTTGTATCTCCTTCTGTGGGTATTTTCCCCCTTTCAACAAAGGCCCAATGGATCCATATCACTATACTTCTAAATAACCAATTTGTGTTTTTCACCACCATAGTTCCTTTGTACTTCCCTGAAATTTATTCTTACATGCTGGTCAACAAACACTAATAAAATAAGAAGACTACAAGTAACTACCAAGATGCAGAAATGACAATCTAAATATGATCTTTATAAACTGAAATGTGTATCCACACAAGGCATTCTATGTATATGTGTAAGGTATTTGTGTAGCTATATGCATATAGATGCACATATATGTGGCTAGAGTTTAACATCGGGTACCTCTTCCTCAGTCAACTTCTATATTACTGTTTGGGACAGTCAGTTACTAAGTCTGGAGCTTGACAAATCACTTAGGCTGGTTGACCAGTGAGCATCAGTAATCTGCCTGTCTCTGTCAGCCCAGTGCTTGAATTGTAGATGTGCCACATAGTCCCACTTTTTATGTGGGTGCTAGGAATCTGAAGTCAATTTCTCATGCTTCCATGGAAAGCACTTTACCAACTGAGATAACTATCCAGCATCTTGATAAATTATTTGGCATGTGTTTTGAAACATTAAGAGGAGCTGGAGAAAGGACTAAGTGGTTAAGAGCATTTGTCAGTCTGGAAGAGGAGTTCCATTGAGTTCCCAGCATCTGTAATTTGAGTTACAACCCATCATTCCATTGAGTTACAACAATCCATTGAGTTCCCAGCATCTGTAATTTGAGTAACATTGAGTTACAACCATCTGTAATTCCAGTTTCAGGAGATCTGATGCCCTCTTCTGGTTTCTACAGGCACTAGGTTTACAAGTGGTACACACACACACACACACACACACACACACACACACACACACACACACATGCAAACAAAACACTCATATACATAAAAATAAATAAAAGTATTTTTAAATGTAACATTAGGATACATCACAACTCCACATGCCAACGAATTGCTTTGGGAAGCCCCTCACTACCATGATAATTTTCCTGTCTAGCTTTACTGCTCTTTAACTGAACTTACTACCAATGTCCCCAAGGATATTTGCACTAATAACATATCATTGTTTCTACTTTCCTTCTACCTGAAAATCTGTTCTCCATTTTTTCCTTCTGGCGACTATCTCCTACTAATCCCTCATGATCCAGTCTAAACTCTGCCATATACTTACTTCTGGAGTAAGAGTTCCCTGAATCCTAGAAGTATATGTGCATGTATTTGTAAAAATATTTGTCCTTACTTCTCATTTCTCTATAAGTAAGCAGCTAAGGTTCGCCTCTCCTCACAGATAATGAGATTTTTGAAGGCAAGGAATGTGTAAGAATCTTTCTAGATCCTACAAGTGAAAAAATTCCTGGTATACAGAGCTCTTCAATAAAGATACTTGTTTTGACTGTTGAATTTAATAATGTTATGTCTGGTATATACTGAATGCAATATTAATTTATTAGGCTAAGATTTTTTTTAACTCACTAAAACCTTCCACAATGCCCTGAATTCATAATTATATCATATTTTTAGATTGGTAAACTGAGGTTAATGGAAGTAACTTTAGTGTTAGAGGTGAGATTATTAATTCAAGTTCTCTATGGCTACAAAACTTCCTGATTTATTTATTATTTATTATGCATATATATGTGTATATGCATAGGCACATATAAGTATAAATATACTTATTGCAGAAAAAGTTGAATAGTTTCAATAGAAATCATACAGCCTACAGAGACCAATATACCTACTATGTTGTCTTCTGCAAATGATCGCCACAATTATTATCTGAGAAAATAAGTGAACCAAGTTAGAAAGGCAAATAAAGATTCTGCAAAGTCAGTATTGCTCACAATCATGTCTCAACTGGTTAAAATGAGAAGAGAAAGTAAATTTATTCAAGAAATTGATGCACAAAATGCAGTGAATTAGTCAAACAAGTTGTAAGTCAATAAGGAACAAAATAATATATTTACAAGCTGATAAACAGCAATATAAAAAATAAGAGGAGAAATCTGTTAGGAACTCTGAACATAGCTAAATGACAGGTCAAAGTAATAAATGCAATTAGAAATTGTAAGAGAAGTCAGGCCTTATCTTCTAAGTTAAAGAGAGATTACTACTTATATGATTGATAGAAATTATTCAAGACAGTGAGTTCTCCAGGAGGAAAAAAAATACGGAAGTACAAGAGGATACAACTAGGAAGATAACACAGGTCAGCATTTAATGAACAACTGTGACATTTTTCAATCATTAATAAAACATGAGTAGCACTAACTATAAATGTTTATTCCCATATCACTTCTTAACATTGTAAAAGTATTCCAATTTTATGTGCTCTTTTAAAAGTCCTTCTTGAGGACAAGGGAGATGTCTTAGCCATTAAAAGATTAGGTTCAAAACTCAATTTCATATTGAATATCTAAAAGGTGCAAAGCATTGTAACAAATGGTAGAGTGGAACAATAAGAATTTGGTTACAATGCTCAAAGGAGTTTATATTATATTAGGGAACTACAGGAGAGTTTAAAAACCCATAGAGCTGGATGAAAAACTTGGGAATAATAGGATGGAAATAGTTGAACAAGTGACCTCAAAGTGGTTACAGTTAATGTGAAATAATTTAAAATTTCAATGTATTTCATAATTGTAGTTGCAAAGAGTGCTCCCAACTTCAGAGGGATAAAAAGTGACTCTTAAACACTAGTCATCTTCTCTCCATGGCATATAATATAGACATTAAATATCTTCAAAGAGGTACCACAGTAGCATCAATACATTGGCTTTGAGTTATAATTTTCCTACCCACCCTATAACATATCCTTGGAGCTAATTTTTTTTCAGTGATGCTCTAGTTAACAATTCATTGTCCATTTATTATACTGCTCTTTCATGAAAAAGAGTGAATTTATCAATAAACACCACAATACAGATATCTTCTCATCTATCAAAAACCTTAGGCCTTAAGGCAACAAAGCTCACCCCAGCCTTGCTCTTTTTCTTCAAGGTAATGACAGAAGTGCAATACAACCAGGGGAGCATTTTTCTCTAGAACTGACTTTTAGTAACATTATTTTATGGTGTAAATAACAAAAGCAGCTTACATTGACTGTGTCCTTGAAGTCCTCCTGAGGATGCTGTACTTTGACTGCTCTACCTCTTTTAAGACTATCCAAGGGTAAGGAATAGATGTATTGATGCCCAATAAATACTGCTTATTCAGTGTGTAAGAAAACTATACAAAACTTCTATTCTTAGACAAGTACTGTGAAAGAAAAGAAAGAAAGAAAGAAAGAAAGAAAGAAAGAAAGAAAGAAAGAAAGAAAGAAAGAAAGAAAGAAAGAAAGAAAGATAGAAAAGCTTGACGGCCTGGTTAAGAAAAAAAGCGCTAATTGTGAAGAGACTCAAGCTGTAGAGAAGTTTTCACAGATGATAAAGTTAGCAGTCGCAGTGATGGAAAGGGTAACATTATACTTTAAAATATACTGCTTTTAGGACAGATGTGGCTAGGAGAAGAAAAACAAGACTCTGCTGCATGTGTCTAGAAATACTAAAATAGAAAGAAAAATGCCTGCTTTGCCAATTTTTCTAAGACATCATGTATTTATCCACTCTTAGTTAAGCAAGGAATGGTTTCAATCGAAAATGTCCTCCCTGTTAACAGGTTAAAACATGATCAACAGTTAAATAAACTATCATGAGCCTGTGGAATTTTATGTCATTTGATTATTTACTGCCACAAAAGGTCCTCTTTCCCCATATAACAGGAAATTGACTTTCTTAGAAATGAAAAACACCCATCAATCTTGCAATACAAGTTTTATTATACGCATAAAAATCCATAAAATACCTCCAACCAATGTTTTGTGAGGTCACACCACCCTGTCTAAACAATAGTGGAAAACTAACAGGTTTCCAGAATAGTATTTATATAGCTAAAAACTTCATGTATTTTTAATTCACAAGCTACATAACAAATGAGTTACCAAGGGACTTGAAGTACAAGTATGGCTTGATTATACAGTTCTTTTAAGGAGAAAGACTAAATAATAATTCTTCCTTCCACACCCAGAGCTTCTTAGAATAGGGCTAGCAAAAGCTAAGTTGGGAATTTGATTCAAGAGGGATCTAGAAGATGATTCCCTGAGTTTAGTTATTATTTTTTCATTAAGAGCATAGTTCTTGCAATACATACATAAAAAGAATCCCACTAGAGAATCAGATTTGGATGGAAAGAGAATTCATATTATATTTGAAGTTCTTCTGGGCCTTTAAATAAAGGAACATTGGTAAGCATATGATGATGTAAACAGATCTTTTGTTTATACAGAAAATATATAGAGTACAAAAATATACACAAAGTTTAGTCCCTATAACAAGTTCAACCAAATGCCTAAAGCAGGCAGCTTGGATTTGAGAACAACTTGGCCACCCTGTGTGCCACTCCCTAGATCACAAGGGTTGATTTGGTAAATCTGTTTTGCAAGTGTTTCCTTCTTCTTTCACATGTATTTGTACAGAAGCTATGTAATTCATCAGGGGAGGGACACACATTTCTCAGCCAGACAGCAAAAGGAACCAAGCTTTGGGGCTTATCCATTTTTCATGATGCCTACAAACATTCTTTGCAGCTACCAGTTTTTCAAACCCCACCACCAGAATACTTATTGTTACTGTCTTGGCATTTTTGATTAAAAGTAATTGCAGTGATTTATATCTGTAACTACTTTGAGTTGATTATTCTTATAATTTTATATTACTTTCTTACTTTAAAATAAAACTTAACAATTAGAACACTGTAAATATTTCACAGTGGCCACATATTTCAGTCATTTCCATGATAAGAGAACTTATTGTAAATGATGACCATGTATCTCATTATATATCATTGCTATAAATAATTCCTGCGAAAATCATCTTTGAAACCTTCAGTTTACAATGGCTCTACTATATAAAGTCCAGTCTTATAAATCAAATATTTAATTCTAATACTTTAGTTGCATAATCAGAAAATGTATTTCTTGGTTCTTGGAATACATGCTATTAGCTTTAATAAACTGCTAAATCATTTATTGTCCTAAAATACCAATATAAAAGTGAATCAACAGATTAATTATTCCACATTAAAGCTATAATTCACCTGAACAACACACATTCCATCAATTCACCATCAATAAAACTAAAATTTTGGAAAACAAAGAAATTGTGCGTTTAGTGAGGAACCAGGGATTACTTGGAAATTGACCTAAAACAGAATTCAGTGAACAATGTAATTCAATTTAATTCAATGACTGAATTATTATTTAATGGGAAAGGCTGGGAGAAGTGGAGGGAGAGGAAATTGCAGTCAGGATGTAGTGAAAACAAACAAACAAAAAGAAAACAAAATAAAAAAAACAAATTCATAATTATTCCAGGCTTTTAAAGGATGGTACTTGAATTTCACTTTATTGCTAGAGAGACAAAATATCTCAAAGAAAATAGCAAAAACACACTCAATAATCCAGCCAAGACAGCATCAAATATAATCTAGCATATCCTAAGGGTCAAGTGCACAACAAGACAACCTTGGTTAAACTTTCTGAGCAAGGATCAATCAAAGAGATATATTCCACAAGAAAGAGCAATACAGCAATGTTAACAACACAGAATTCTGCAAAATCTGCATTTTCATATTGCAAAGGATGAATCTTATGTACTGATTACAGTCCCCAAAATGTTAGAATGCTACATTCCAAAAACCTGAAGTGGAAACCCAGTGCTTATATTTTGTTTGGTTTCGTATGGACAATGTTAGTTATTATTTTAATTTTGTGTACTTACAGGGTATAGTGTGGTATTTTGACCCAGGCATATAACATTTAATGATTAGATTGGTTGAATTTCCATATTTTGTTGCATATTTGAAAAATGGTAAATTTCTAGGTAAATAATCCAAAAGAAATCAATTTGAGGTTAGTTAGAGATGGTGTCCTTTAATGACTCAAAATAACAGTAACTAGAAGCCACAAAAGAAATAAATATTTTTATATATTTTCTGAGATTATCACAAGGTATCAACTTACCTTAGTACATGAAATTGTATCGATACAAAATCATTCCTTTTCATTATCTCTTTCAGATGGGACTGGGTTTATGTTTTTGGTTTTTTTGGTTTTTGTTTTTTTGGTTTTTTTTTGTTTTTTTTTTTTTTTTTTTTTTTGAGAGCATTCAGAGTACCTTCCTATACCAAGGACACTAGGACATAGAGATGAAACCTCTGTATAGGTACCAGCTCAACTTCTCCATGTTCAATGAGTTGTATAGATATTGTCTTCAGTAAAGAGGCATTGTCGTTAGTTTGTGGAGAGCAACCTATAGTCACAGCAACAGCCTGGGTCTTTAGGGGGTTTCCATTGGGTCACTTTGGCAAACAACTCAATTAGATGTAACCCAGTCCTAGAACATGAAACATCATTTGGCGACCAGAGATGTCTAGTTGGGACTCTGTCTCTCACATTATTTGGTGATTTCACTCAGATCACCTTTATATGTACATACATATATACATACATACATGCATACATATGTGTGCATATACATACACTTTATGAAGTTTATACTGTATTAGGTTTTCACACTGTTCCTGAAATACCCCTTAATTGTAGCAGTCTCTCCCCCATTCCTTCCCTTGTCCTCTCTCCTCCAACCCGTGCTTGATCCTCCCATTCTACTCCTCTTTATTTACAATTACCTATTCTACTTTCCTTTCCTAGGGAGATTTTTTTTGTCTTCCCTAGTCCCTTATTCTATGCCTAGTCTATTATTCTACAGATTATAGCTTGGTTATTTTTAATTGAACATCTATTATCCACATATAAGAGAATACATACCATATTTGTCTTTCTGGGTCTAAGACACTTCACTCAGAATGATTTTTTCAGGTTATATCTATTTTCCCACAAATTTCATGATGTCATTTTTTTAATAACTGAGTAATACATCATTAATGCAAATGCACCACATTTTCTTTATCCGGTCTTCTGTTAAGAGACATCAAGGTTGTTTTCAAGTTCTGAATAGAGTATCAATGAACATGGATGAGCAAGTGTTATTGTGGTAGGATGAAGAATTATTTGAGTATATGCCAAAAGTGGTATAGATGAGTCTTCCAGTAGAACTACATCCAATTTTCTGAGGAACCACCATATTAATTTCCAACGTGGCTAGTTTGTACTCCAACCAGCAATGGAGGAGTGAGTGTTCCTTTTGTTCCATATCCTTGTTGCCATGAACTGTCATTTCTTCTGACAGGTGGAAGATGGAATTCAAAAGTTGTTTTGATTCATATTTCCTTGATGGCTAAGAATGTTGAACATTTAAGTGTTTCTTAGGCATTTGAGTTTCTTCTTTTGAGATCTCTCTGTTTAAGTCTGTACCCCATTTTTGATGAAAGTATTTGTTTTCTTGATGTGTAGGCTTTTTTAAAAAAGATTTCTTTATTACTATATGTAAGTACACTGTAGCTGTCTTCAGACATAGCAGATGAGGGCGTCAGATCTCATTATGGATGGTTGTGAGCCACCATGTGGTTGCTGGGAACTGAACTCAGGACCTTTGGAAGAGCAGTCAGTGCTCTTAACCACTGAGCCATCTCTCCAGCCCTGGCTTTTTTTTTTTTTTGACTTCTTCATCTATTTTGCATATTACCCCTCTATCAGATTTGTAGTTGGTAAGAATCTTTCCCATCCTGTAGGCTGCTGCTTGTAAAAATGACAGTTCCTTTTGCCATGCCAAAGCTTTTTCGGTTTCATGAAGTTCCATTAATTAATTGTTGAGCATAATGCCCATGCTAACTGTATTCTCTTCAGAAAGGTTTTTCTTGTGCCAATGAGTTCAAGGCTATGCCCTACTTTCTCTACTATCAAGTTCAGTCTATCTGGTTTTATGTTGAGATCTTTGATCCATCTAGTCTTAAATTTTTTGTAGGGTGATAAGTATATGTCTATCTGCATTCTTCTATATGCAGATGTCATGTTTGACCAGCATTATCTATTGAAGATGTCTTTTTTCCAGTGTGAATTTCTGAATTCTTTATCAAAATTCAATTGTCTATAGGTGTGTGGTCATCAGGTCTATGGGTCTGTTTTTGTAATGACACCATGCTATTTTTATATCTCCAGAGTTCAACTTGAAATCAGGAATAGAATAGTGATATATCTCCAGCTGCTCTTTGATTATTCAGTATTGTTTTAGTGGGGTATTTTTTTGTGTTTCTATATGAAACATAAATTGTCCTTTCTTCTATGAAGAGCTTTTCCCTTGGATGAGGATGTGTTCTTTCCTATAATTTCTGATCTGTTTTGGTTTAAAGTATATTTTGTTAGGTGTTAAAATGTCTCCATTAGGTTGCTTAGTAGGTCCATTTGCTTGGAATATCTTTTTCCATCCTTTTATCCAGAGGTGATATCCATCCTTGATGTTAAATTGTGAGTAATACAAGGCTGTTTAACATCCATTCTGTTAGTCTGTGTTTTTTTAATTGAGGAATTGAGACCACTAATAGTGAGAGATATCAATGAGCAGTGTTTGTTGATTCCTGTTACTTTGCATTGTTGTTGGTTTTGTTTGCTGTAGTAGTAGTAGTAGTAGTAGTAGTAGTAGTAGTAGTAGTAGTAGTGACTGTTGGTGACTTCTTGTTGTGGGGGTGGTGGTGGTAGTGGTGGTGATGGTGTGATGGTGTGTGTGTGTGTGTGTGTGTGTGTGTGTGCATGCTTCCCCTCTTTGATTTGTTTGTCTGGGATTATTTATTCCCTGTGTTTTCTTGAGTGTTATTAACCTCTTTAGGTTTGAGCTTTCCTTCTAGCACCTTCTGTAGGGTTATATTTGTATTTAGATACTACTTAAATTTGGTTTAATGATGGGATTTCTTATCATCATGGAATGGCATTTCTACTTAGAATTCGGGTAAAATTCTAGTAGGTCTGCTTTTATATGTTACTTGGTCTTTTTAAACCCTTGAAGCTTTTAATAGTCTTTCTTTGTTCTGTACATGTAGTGCTTTGATTATTATGTGTTAAGGGTCTAGTCTATTCAGTGTTCTGCATGCTTCTTGTACCTTGATAGAAATCTCTTGCTTTATGTTAGAAAAATTTTCTTTCAAGATTTTGTTGAAAATATTTTTGTGCCTTTGACTTGGGTTTCTTCTCCTATCTCTATTCCTGTTATTCTTAGACATGGTCTTTTCATAGTGACCAGATTTTATGAATATTTTGTGCTAAGAGTTCTTAGATTTAACATTTTCTTTGACTGAGGTATAATTTTCCTCTATCATGTCTTCAATGTCTATTTATTCTATCTTTTGCATTCTGTTGGTGAGATTTTCCTCTGTAATTCCTCTTCAAGATTAAATTTCTCATTTCAGTTTGTTGTTGCTGGGTTTTTTTAAATTGATTCTATTTCCACTTTTAGGTCTTTCCTTCCACTGCTTGCTTGTTTTTCATAGATTTCTTTAAGGGGTTTATCCATTTCTTCTTTAAGAACTTCTATCATACTCATTAAGGCTATTTTAATATAGTTTTCTTGTGCTTCCACTATATTGCAAAACTCGGGACCTATTGTAGTAATGTTGTTGGGTTCTAGTGGAGAAATATTGTCCTAGCTAGTTTTGATTGCTTTTTATGTGTTTGTTTGTTTGATTGGTTTGGATTTGTATTTGTTTTTGCTGGAGTCTAGGTATCTGGGTTTAGGTAAATTGTAATTCTAGGGTCTGATATACTATACTGGTCTTTTTGTTGTTGGGTAGGTATTTTGTTCCTTGGCTTCTGTTGTTCTTTTCCGTTCTTAGCAGAGTATGGTGACTATGTGTTGCCTGGTAAGATATTGAGGGATTCTGATAAGTATGGCCATTGAGGGTTCCAGGTAAAAGCTGTTTCTAGGAATATAGAAGCTTATACTTAAGAAATGGGATGGGTTAGGGGTGGAGATAGTTGGGGGAGGTTCCACAGTAGGGAGCAAATGAGGATGGTCCTTAGTCCCCTAGGAATGGGGGCAGAAAGTGAGGAAAGGCAGCAGCTAGTGTTTTGCTGCAGAGCTGTGGTTGAGACTGGGGATTGGTCTTGGTGGAATTGAAGAAGTGGCTGTAAGGGTGCATGATTTGCCAAAGAATTATACCCTAGACTCAAATAGTATGCAAAAGCAAAGACCATTTTATTCTGTAGAATTCCAGCATGTTGGGGTCTCATGTTCCAAGGTGGAGATGCCCAAGTAAACTCAAAGGGCAGATTTAAAGCACATTAGGGGAATTCCAGGGAGGGGTAGGTGACCTCTATTCTTGGTTTTATCTCTAGAGACATTCCAAAGCCATTGCTAGGGTCTGGGAGGCCGGAAACTGTTACTGGGGAAGTGTGGAAACTGTTGCTGTAGAAGTCTGGAAGCTGCTACTGATCTAGTGTCCCTGACTCAGGCCACTGGCAGGATAGCTTCTGAATCCTGGATTTGCCTGGACTTGCCCAGTTCTTGGAAACAGAGATTTAGGACTAGTCTCCTGAACTGCCAATTTCAAGCCTGTCATAGAGTCATTCTGTCTCAGTGGCAAAGTTCCTTATTTACAAAGTGGCAAAGCAGTTAGCCTAGCTGCTTCTCCAACCTTAGTGGCCTGTGGGTTTCCCAGAGAATGCCTGATGGAGTTTGTTCTGGGATAAAGCCATGAGTACACAGACAAAGTCTTGAGGGGGAGATCTATGTGATTCATTGGGGAAGGGGACAGAGAGGTTGTAAAGCTGCAGCAGGTGAGATTAGGAGACTGGATATTCAGGAGTGCATGAAGAGGTAGATATTTTCATATCTGTTTCCCTGGAGAGAGTATCAGATATTTTCTTAAGAATGCATTCTACTGGTGGAGTTCTTTGGGTCGCTTAAGTACACTATCATATCGTCTGCAAATAGTGATAGTTTGACTTCTTCCTCTCCAATTTGTATCCCTTTGACCTCCTTTTGTTGTCTAATTGCTCTAGCTAGAACTTCAAGTACTATATTGAAAAGATATGGAGAGAGAGGGCAGCCTTGTCTAGTCCCTGATTTTAGTGGGATTGCTTCAAGTTTCTCTCCATTTAGATTGATGTTGACTACCGGTTTGCTGTAAATTGCTTTTACTATGTTTAGATATGGGCCTCGAATTCCTGATCTTTCCAAGACCTTTAACATGAAAGGATGCTGAATTTTGTCAAGTGCTTTTTCAGCATCTAATGAGATGACCATGTGGTTTTTTTCTTTGAGATTGTTTATATAGTGGATTACATTGATGGACTTCCTTATATTGAACCATCCCTGCATCCCTGGGATGAAGCCTACTTGATCGTGGTGAATGATCATTTTGATGTGTTCTTGGATTCGGTTGGCAAGAATTTTATTGAGTATTTTTGCATCGATATTCATAAGAGAGATTGGCCTGAGATTCTCTTTCTTTGTCAGATCTTTGTGTGATTTTGGTATTAGCGTAATTGTGGCTTCATAGAACAAGTAGGGTAGTGTTCCTTCTGTTTCTATTTTGTGGAATAGTTTGAAGAGTATTGGTGTTAGGTCTTCTTTGAAGGTCTGATAGAATTCTGCACTAAAACCATCTGGACCTGTGCTTTTTTTGGTTGGAAGACTTCCAATGACCATTTCTATTTCTTCAGGGGTTATAGGACTGTTTAGATGGTCTATTTGATCCTGATTTAATTTTGGTATTTGGTATCTGTCTAGGAAATTGTCCATTTCCTCCAGATTTTCTAGTTGTGTTGAATACAGACTTTTGTAGTAGGATCTGATGATTTTTTGAATTTCCTCAGTTTCTGTTGTTATCTCACCCTTTTCGTTTCTGATTTTGTTAATTTGGATACTGTCTCTGTGCCCTCTGGCTAGTCTGGCTAAGGGCTTATCTATCTTGTTGATTTTCTCAAAGAACCAACTCCTCGTTTTGTTGATTCTTTGTATGGTTTTATTTGTTTCTACTTGATTGATTTCAGCCCTGAGTTTGATGATTTCCTGCCTTCTACTCCTCTTGGGTGTATTTGCTTCTTTCTGTTTCAGGGCTTTCAGGTGTGCCATTAAGCTGCTAGTGTATGCTCTCTCCTGTTTCTTTTTGGCGGCACTCAGGGCTATGAATTTTCCTCTTAGCACTGCTTTCATTGTGTCCCATAAATTAGGGTATGTTGTGCCTTCATTTTCATTAACTTTCAAAAAGTCTTTGATTTCTTTCTTTATTTCCACCTTGACCAAGTTATCATTGAGTAGAGCATTGTTCAGCCTCCATGTGTACGTGGGTTTTCTGTTGTTTTTGTTGCCATTGAAGACCACCCTTATTCCATAGTGATCTGATAGGAGGCCTGGGATTATTTCTATCTTCTTATATCTGTTGAGGTCTGATTTGTGACCAATTATATGGTCGATTTTGGAGAAGGTACCATGAGGTGCTGAAAAGAAGGTGTATTCTTTTGCTCTAGGATGAAATGTTCTATATATATATATATATCTGTTAGTTCCATTTGCTCCAAGGCTTCAATTAGATTCACTGTGTCCCTGTTTAGTTTCTGCTTTCCTGAACGATCCATTTCAGAGAGCGGGGTGTTGAAGTCACCCATTATTATTGTGTGAGGTGCATTGTGTGCTTTGAGCTTTAGTAAAGTTTCTTTTATGAATGAGGATGCCATGCTTGCAAACCCAGTACTATCTGGATAATATTGTCAAGAACTGTGATCCCTTAGATCACAGTTGTATCAGCTTCTAGGTACTGAAATAGAGAGTACACTCTTGTAGGTGCTGCTTTTGAGGAGCAAGGAATACCCTCAGCTGAATTCTTAATTCAAGCTTCCTCCCTTCACATAAATTTGCATCTCTACAATTGAAAACCTTTAATGAATATGATCATGCCCTCAAGACACATTTCTTATTTTCCCAGTGCAGAGTATTAGGTTCTCTTTAATGGTGCTAACCTCTTAACATCTAAAGCTCCTTTTTTGTCTGTGTCCTTTCTATCCAGAACATTCACCTTTTTCATACACTTTTCCTGCACCAAATATATTATTATCTTTATAGTCAATATCACCCAAGTTAACATGACAAGAGAAAAGTGAAGCCAGATTCTTGACCAAAATTAAGTATGGATGACTTCTAGTTCACTTCCTGAACAAGATTGTGTTTTTTGGTGAAACTTCATGAGCTGGGCCCCTACTGCCTCCATGTCTCACAGCATACTTTTCTTCAAGGTTCTGACAAGGATGGCCCAGTATATTCTAACTAGAGGATTCAAGGACATTTCTAAACAAATATTTCAGATTCTTTCACATTCCAGTCACAAAACAGAGCCTAAAAACCACATAATCAGGGTTAACACAGCAATGGCCCTCTTCTGGGTACCATTTTTTCTTTCTTCCTTTTTTAAAATTTTTTATTAATAATTTTTATACATCCCATATTTTATTCTCCACCCTGCCAACCCCTGTCCACCCTCTGACTGTTCTACATCCCATACCTCCTCCCCTCCCCCTGTCTCCACAGGGATGTCCCGCACCCCCCACTCCACCTGACCTCTAAACTCCCTGTGGCCTCCAGATTCTTTATTTTTTTATTATTTTCTATATTTTTTTATTTACATTCCAAATGATTTTCCCTTTCCCGTTTCCTCCCTCCCCGAAAGTCCCATAAGCCCCCTTCCCTCCCTCCGTTCCCCATTCAACCCCCTCTCGCTGCTCTGTCCTGGTATTCCCCTACATCCAGTCTAGAAAGAGGTTTCCAGATTCCTGAGGGTTAGGTGCATCATCTCTGAATGAACACAGACCTGGCAGTCCTCTACTATATGTGTGTTGGAGACCTTATATCAGCTGGTGTTTGCTGTCTGTTTGGTGGGCCAGTGTTTGAGAGATCCTGGGGGTCCAGATTAATTGAGACTGCTGGTCCTCCTGCAGGGTTGCCCTCAGCTTCATTCAGCTTTTCCCTAATTCAACAGCAGGGGTCAGCTGCTTCTGTCCATTGGTTGAGTGCAAATATCCCTATCTGACTCTTTCAGCTGCTTGTTGGGTCTTCAAGAGAGCAGTCATGATAGGTCCCTTTTTGTGGGTGCTCCTTAGCTTCAGTAATAGTGTCAGGCCTTGGGACTTCCCCTTGCACTAGATTCTGCTTTGGGCCTGTCGCTGGACCTTCTTTTCCTCAGGTTCCTCTCCATTTCCTTCCTTGTAATTCTTTCAGTTAGGAACAATTATGGGTAAGAGTCATGACTGTGTTGATGGCTCCCCCTCGAGGACATTCTGAGTTTTGCAGGCAAATGGATGGAACTAGAAAATACCATCCTGAGTGAAGTAACTCAAACCCAAAAGGACGTGCATAGTATGTACTTACTAATAAGTGTATATTATCCAAAAAAGTATAGAATACCCAAGATACAGTCCATCGAACTCAAAAAGGTCAACAAACTGAAGGGCCCAAGTGAGGATGCCTCAGTCCCACTTGGGAGGGAGAAGAAAGCAATTACAAGTGGGGAGGCAGAGCGGGACCTGGGAGGGAAAGTGGACCTGGCAGGGGAGAGGGGGGAAAGCGGGGAGAGAGGATATCCTGATCTGACGTTGGGGGAGGGAAAAGGACTGAAGTCCAGAGGGCCAGCAGAAAGAATGGAAACAGGCGACCTTGGGAGAACGGAGGTTGGGGGGAACCCTCCAGAATGCACCAGAGACCTGGGAGGTGAGAGATTCTCAAGACTAAAAGGAAGGGACTTTAGATGAAATACCTGACAGTAGGGAGAGGGAACTTCTAGAGCCTACCACCAGTAGGTACCATTTTTTATCTGTCTTTTTTGTTACTGTAATTAGATATAGTAAAGAGAACAACTTAAGAGAGAAGTGTTTACTTTGGCTCACAATTCAAGGGCTCAGTCCATCATGGTGGAAAAGCTAAAGTAGAAGGAACTTGGAGCAACTAGTCACAATGCAACCAGAATCACGAATAGAGTGATGAATGAATACTGCTGCCCAGCTCCCTTTTGCTTTATACAATCTAGGATCCCAGCCAAGGAATTATGTCATTTATTGTAGGTGTTTCTTTCTGCCTCAATTAATGCAATCAAGATGATTCTCTACACACATTCCCATGTGATTCTAGATTCTGTCAAACTGATGATTAATAGTCATCATTAACACTAAGGTATAACACAACCAAAACTACATCCTTTTTTTCTTTTCCCAGATCAGAGCCACACATTTATCCACTGAATTTAAGCTCCCTGAAGAATCATTTACGTATTCTTGCCAACACTTCCAGACAAGTCAATTTTCTATGCTTCAATAGCAATTAACTTGATATCACTCACCTCATAGAAGAAACTAGAAGTTACTTTCTTTTCTCATATATCTGGTCTATGGAGTTTGCTGAGAGAAAAAGAAAAAAAAGAGAAGTTTCATGGTAGAATCATGATCTCTAACTACATGTGGTCTCCCTGTTTGCAAAGTTCTAATGTTCTTGCTTTTATTGTTGTGGTAAAACAGGCATCTTATTTATCATTTTAGTATCTTGCATTAAATTTTAAGGAGGCTTTTCTGAACATATACAGTTCTCTTTAAAATCCTTATTATTCTTAGCCATTTTTAAGGAAAATCATCTTTAGATTTGAAAGAAGCTAAAAAAGTAAAAGGAGACTCGGGGGGTATAAAAAGAAGCTCCAGAGAGGGAGATAGTGGGTACAAGTGTACAAAGAGTAATGGAAATAATTAGGGGAACTTTAATTGGAGAGTGCAAAGCAAAGGTAGTACAGGGGGATAAGAGTAAATAGGGGATCAATAACACTAAGGATGTTTGAAAAGATTATAGGACAACATATTATTATATAAGCTTATTTAAAATAATACACACATATATGCATATATGTATATGCATAAATACATTTTTAAAATTAGAACTCAATGGTTCTGGTCTATTCCTCATCACTTCAAAGGAAAAAACAAAGCTACTGAAATATCTGTTTCTGGTCACATAATCCATATCCCAACTCCTTGAATCCATCAAATAGGCTGCTTTTCTGAACACTGCCTGCACCTTCTCAGAACATCTACTTTATTTTTAAGTTAAAAAAAAACAAACAAACCCAAGAAATCAATTTTACATCAAAGCATATTACACATAAAGCATAACTGAAAAACAAGTAACAAGAAATAACTATAATCTCATAAAATAGATATTAAATATATTATGCTCTAAATTATAACAAAATATTAGAAAACAACTTTTGTGGGAAGTTCTCTTTACAAGCACTGATAATTGTTCTTTCATGCTTATGTTCACTCTCCCAAGCTTTTACCTTCACCAAGACAGATATTTTAGCATCACCAGTGACTTCCACATTGGTACATTCAATGACTGCATAGCAGTCTTCATCTTACTTGTTCTGTTACGAGCATCAAGGATACTGATGGCGCTCATCACTGGCCTCTAAGATTATTGGCAGTAGATGCTGGGAGAAGGTAAGTCAGTCTTCTAAATAGTGTGGTCAACTGATATATCTACCATGCTACAGTGGAAAGCCACATATCCAAAAGTATATGTGCAGCACAAACTGTACTTGTTGGTACCAGGACCCCCGAAACCTGTGACATCACATAGGCAACAGTGTGACCTGTATACCTGTTGCCAAGGCAACAGCCACCATATTCCCAGAATTCATTGAGCTCACCTTTACCTGTGACCACGACACCATCCGTCTCTCTTTTCCCCTCTTCTCTTTCTACCATCACCTTCGCCCTTTCCTTTCTCAATAAACCTCACGTGGAACTGTTTGCCCTGGTGTGGTCTTTCTGGAGCCACTGCCGCCTGCTGATTCCAACAGTACTTAGGAAGAAGAAGAAGAAGAAGAAGAAGAAGAAGAAGAAGAAGGAGGAGGAGGAGGAGGAGGAGGAGGAGGAGGAGGAGGAGGAGGAGGAGGAGGAGGAGGAGGAAAGAAAGAAAGAAAGAAAGAAAGAAAGAAAGAAAGAAAGAAAGAGAAGGAGGAGGAGAAGAAGGAGAAAAAGGAGGAAGAGGAGGAGGAGAAAAAGGAGGAGGAGGAGGAGGAGGAGGAGGAGGAGGAGAAGAAGAAGAAGAAGAAGAAGAAGAAGAAGAAGAAGAAGAAGAAGAAGAAGAAGAAGAAGAACAAGAAGAACAAGAACAACAACAACAAGGAGAAGGAGGTGGAAGAGGAGAAGAAATAGAAGGAGAAGGAGGAGGAAGAAGAGGAGGGGGAGGAGACAAAGCTGGTTGGATAAAGTAGGATAAAATAGGAGAGGCTGATCTAGAAGAATTGAGGTATAGCGGTAAATATGATCAAAACATATTTTAAGAAATTATAAAATAATTAACAAAATGAGTAGCTGAAATCTCAATGGAAAACTTGAGCAATAGAATGGAGCATATGGAAAACAATATCTGGATGGAAGGTAACATAGAAAAGTTTTATCATTCAGTAAAGGTCAGTCACAAACTTAAAAACAAAATTATGGATGGAACATGGGAAGCCCCTAGGACATCACAAAAAAGGCCAAATCTTTGAATTATGGGCATAAAGTAAAGAGAATACCACACCCAAGACATATAAAATGTTTTCAATACAATCATAATCTGGAAAAAGTGATACCTAGCTGGGCTTATGGAACACCAAAGTAGAAAGTACAAGAAAAGGAAGTTCCCATAATATATTATAGTTGAAAGCTAAAAGCTATAAAAGAATAGTATCAACTATTATAAAGTCAGGTCCATCAGAACAGCATTTGATTGTTCAACAGAAACATGTAAACCCGAAAAGCTTGGGGAAGATACGTTCTAAGTTTGAAAGACCACAGCTGCCAACCCAGACTACTAAATCAGTAAAACTATATATTAAAATTGAGAAATTAATGAAAGTATTAATAAGAATAAACTAAGGAATGTATGATCACGAATCCAGTTCTACAGAGGATACTAGCAGGGTGAAAATAATGATAAACACACCAGAAGTAAGACTTAACTTGGAAAAATGTTCTGGTTGTCTTGCTCTTCATATGCACTTACTGCAGGAACCTCAAGTGATTCTATTTTGTGACTTAGGGTCTGAAATGCTCTAAGTTCTCCCTTTGTTTTATATATATATATATACATATATATATATATGTGTGTGTGTGTGTGTGTGTGTGTATACATATATATATACCTCATCATTTAATGAAGAAAAATCATGCAGTAAGTTCTTCTAATATGCTGCTATATGATAGAAAATAGACAAAGTTAAGGAAGGCAAATCTCTTATTCTTTGCTCTAGGGTTAAATGTATAGTAGACCCTGAATATTAACAAGAATGTAATTATTCAATAACAATTTAGAACATTCATCTCCCCATAAAATATATGTACAATTAAAAAGAAATGAGAAGGAAGTGTTACATAGTTAACTAAATTTTGATTTTATGCTAAATTAAAATTCAAATTTCTCAGCTTAATAAGCATGTGAAAAGAGTTGAAACTGTTAAAGTTAAAAACTGTTAAAAGCTCAAGGTTTTGTGTGTATCAATCAGCTTTTCCTGCATAACAAAATTGCTCCAGTTTCCTGAAATACATCATGAGACATTTACCTCCTTGTCATGCCATTCGATTGAACAGATATTAACCATTCTAGACTAAGTTCCTGCTTAACTCAAATCCAAATGTTGGATTCAAATGTGCATTACATCTGTGTTGTCCTCTTTGAACCAAAGAACTAGTTAAAACGAGAGTGTTTCATGACAAAGGTACAGGTACATGGAGCATGTCAACTGTATGGACATAATTTTAGCCTGTGTTCATATTTATTGAGCTATATTCTATGGGCCACAGCAAGTAATATGAACATAGTCAACAGGAATGATGTAGTACAGTATGTAGTTCCATGAATACATAGAGTGAGATACTGATTACTTGGTCAACAATAAGTTCTTCTGCCTCAGCAGACAATAATCTGTCACTTTTTACTAAGAATGATCCCTCCCCACAAAAAACCTGATACTGTTAGAACACAGATGCTATTCTATTTTTGATGGGATTTTACCCCTAATAGATTCATTATTAACTGAGAATATTGTAAGTCAACCATTTAATATAGATAACATACCAAATATAACATAGGTAACATACTAAGCATTCCATAATATAGGTAACATACCAAGGCATAGCCAGTCTTAAACCTGTTCAGAAAATTCAGCCTATTGTTAGACAAAAATCACCTAACATACACACTGTTTCATAAGACAGGGTTAAATTTTCTCATGTAATTAACTAAATGCAATATTGGAAATAAAAGTATTATAATGATTCTGTGGGCAGATTTTTTCCTACTATTGTGAAAAGAAGGCACTAGTTGAGCTATTCCTATTCTGGGACAGTCTGTACAATCAACAGTTATAGCTTCAATTATAACTTCAAAATAGATTTTTTTGCTAGTCTGGTCCATGAATATTTTGTAAACAACATCTAATACATCTTCACATTTCTGTGTTTTATAAACAGTTCAACAAATTAGATGTCAAAACGTCCTAAGGGCGGAAGTTTTCTGATAAGAGGAATCTCATAAAGAAATTATGGTATTTTTAGAAACCAGAATGACATTTCCATCCTTTATTTGTTTACCACTTGAACTTTAGAAACTATATGCCAATGCATTAAAAAGTCTTCTTAGTCATTTTCTTGGTGGTTTTCCAGCCTACTCAAAAATTATAGATTCAACAATAGTTCAAGGACTTCACAATTCACTAAAATTGTCTAAAAGTCTGGAAAAGCTTTTTTTTTTTTATCCCTAAGCTATTCAGGACTTAGAGACTCTATAACTATAATGAACCACCTTTCAGCTTGAAATCTCTCAACCTGAAGACTTTATTAATAAATTCATTATTTTCTATTGTACCCTTAATTTTACCATATGTAGATTATGGTAAAGAGATAAAAAGTGATTCTGATTTTTGAGACGCCATCAATAACAGCAATTTTACCAGCAATGGCAATTCCAAGTACAGATATGCCCAGTAGTTCTGAATGTGCTTCTCTATACATTAAGCCTCATAAAGGTGCCCCATGATGGCATAATTCAAGGAACTGGGTTTCTTTTTACAGGTATGTGTCACATTTGAAGGGAGTTATTTATGCCTTTCTTCCCTCACATTTTTAGGGAGTTATTTATACTTATCTTCCCCTAACACTCTTTAGACTTCTAATCAGTGACACTTTATCAAAGATAGAGGAAAATACTTCCATACTTAAAAGGTTAGACTTTGGCTGTAACCATAGTGATTTTATCACAGCATGAACAGAGAAGAGAGAGAAGCCAACATGAAGTAGGGAAAGAAACTCTCAGCAGGCAGGGGAGCAAAGTTTTTTTAGTGAGAAAATTATGTTGGACAGGATGCACACAAAGTACACTGTACTAAGCAATCAATATATGTAAAATCTGGCTTTTAGATGGCATCTTTTATTCAAGAATTCAAGAAACTTTGCAGTTACAAAGTATACTTTCCTAGTAACTTTCATGTGGGTAAAGAAAGAAGTATTTCAGAGTATTTGCAACACATACTTGCAACAGAGGAAACAAGAAAACATGAGGTTCTTATCAGGTAGAAATATTGTCAACTAAGATCTTTAATATCACATAAGTAGTTCTCAATACAACCCAACTGTATTGATCTGCTTAAAACCAAGTGATCCTAGAATGTTAGAGAATGACAAGTAGGATTGTATGTCAAGGAGCAGTGGCCTTCACATCAATCAGCAGAAATCATAAACTACAAAGAATTTTTTCCCAAGTGAGATAGTTTGGCATTTTGGGACATTGAAAGCTGCAGTAAGAGAGGATTTAATTTCTTACAAAACACACACACACACACGCACACGCACACACCACAGATCCATCTATGCGTTTCATCATTAAAGTTAAATAAATAAAAACTTAAATATCAAGAATATTTGTAAGATTTAGTAAGCAATTAACCAAATAGTAAGAAAAGTTGTATATATAAAATATGAGCCAAACTCAGAGCTAAAGTAATTAGAGGTATCACTTAGTGTCAAAAGACAAATTTTACTTATTTTAATATTTATAAATTCTGGATAAAATTGATCATCATTGTTAATAGACAAATGATAAGCAGTCCTCTTACTAGCTTATGAAGCTAGAATATAGAATAAGAAGTTTTATAGTGACATTTTGATATATACATATTTATATCAAAATATATATGTATATATTGCTTCATCCCTGATCCCCTCCTACTTCCCTCAGAGGAAACTAAATTTTCATTTGCAAGTGCCTATCAATTGGAGATAGCTTGTGGGTTAAGAATGGGTACAACTATCTACTTCTCTTCTCAGTTCTAGTCCTCCATCTGGTACAGGCCCATGTAGGCCCTTTCTATGCTGCTTCAGTATCTTTGAATTTATATGAGTTCTTCTCATACTGATTTAGAGGCCCTTATTTTTGTGGTGTCCTCCATCCATTCTGGCTCTTTCACTCTTTCTGTCTCCTCTTCCATAGGATTCTCTGAGCCTTGATGGGTGGATCTGATAGAGACATCCCATTTAGGGCTGAGTGTTCAAAGGTCTCTGTGTGAAAAACCATATATGTGCACAATGTCTGGCTGTGTGTCTCTGTGTTTGTTCCCATTTTCTATAGGAGGAAACATCTCTGAAGATGGCTAAAAAAGGGCACTGCTATACTCTGAGTATTGCAGAATGTCATTAGAAGTCATTTTATTTCTATGTTTTTTGTTCATTTTCTTTTAAAAGAACAGTATCATTTGGTTTTACCCTAGGTCCCTGGACTGTCTCATCTCAGGTGCTTAGTCACAAAAATAGTATCTGGTTCCACACCTCACAGAGTGGGTCTTAGTTCAAGTCAGATATTGGTTATATCTCCTAAAAGCTATTACCCCAGCATATCTTGCAGGCAAGACAACCTTGTAGATGAAAGATTGAAAGTGTTTATGGCTGGTTTGGTATTTACTTTTTTATTGTTTTTGGTTTTGGTAGTCCACAGTGTACTTTTCTGTACCAAATATGCTAGAATCTAGGAGTGAAGGCTCTATGTAGCTACCAGCTTGACTTCTCTATGTTCCATAAGTTATGAGGTTGTCTTCAGCAATATAGTCTTGATGTCAGTTTAGGGAGAGCAAACTATAGTCATGACAACAGCCTGTGGTTTTGGAGACTGTACTGGGATTCCTTTGGCCAACAACTGAATTAGATATAACCCAGTTCCAGTACTAGAAGTTTTATATAGTGACTACAAATGTCTAATTGGGGCCCTGTCTTCCCCATTATTTGGAAATTTCATTTAGAATCCCTCCATATATGTATATATTTTAGGAAGCTTCTATTATATTAGATTTCCATATAACCCCCTAAATAACCCTTAAATTTCACTTTCTCTCGTCTCCCTCTTCACTCACCATCTCCATTTCATCCTTCTGTTCTAATCCCTCAGTCCATCCATAAATATCTATTCTATTTCCCATTCCTAGGGAAATCTATCTGCCACCACACAGTTCCATACTCTGTGGGTCTATGGATTATAGTTAGGTTATCAGTGGCACAACAGCTAATAACCACATATAAGTAAATACATAACATTTTTGGATTTCTTGGTCTGGGTTACCTTACAATGATTCTTTTTCCTAATTTCATTTATTTATCTGTAAATTTATTATTTTTAACATTGAGTAATACTCCATTGTGTAAATGTACCATACACTCTTTGTCCATTTTTCTGTTGAGGGACACCTAAGCTGTTTCCAACTTCAGACTATTATGAATAGAACAGTAGAACAGCAATGAACACAGTGAAGCAAGTGTCTTTGTGGTATCCTTTGGGTATATGCCCAAAATGTTATAGCCGTATCTTGAAGCAAATCAATTTTCATATTCCTGTGGAATCATCACATTGATTTCAGTACTAACTGTACAAATTTGTAATCCCACCAGCAGTGCAGGAGAGTTCCCCTTACTTCTCACTTTCATCAGCATGATTTGTCACTTGTGCTATTGATGTTGACTAGTGTAACATGACATCTCAAAGTAGTCTTTATTTGCATTTATCTGATGACTAAAGATGTTGAACATTTAGTGTTTCTTCTCATTTGAGTTTCCTCTATTCATAATTCTGTTTAAATCTGTACCTCAGTTTTAATTGGATTGTTTTTATTAATATCTAGTTTTGAGTTCTTTACATATTTTGGGTGTTAGAGAGAGCTATTGGATGTGTAATTAGTATGTTACCATTTTATTTGAATGATTGTGAAATGCCAAAGCTTTTCAACTCCATGAAGTCCCACTTATTAATTGTTATACATAATGCCTATGTTAACTGTATTCTGTTCAGAAAAGCTTTGCCTGTGCCAATGAGTTCAAGGCTATGCCCCAGTTTCTCTTCAGTCAGGTTCAGTGTATCTGGTTTTATGTTGAGGACTTTGATCCATTTGGACTTGAGTTTTGTGCAGGGTAATAAGTATGGATCTATTTTCATTCTTATATATGCAGACGTCAAGTTTAACCAGCATCATATGTTGAAATTGCTATCTGTTTTTCCCCAGTGTGCATTTCTGATTCCTTAATCAAAAATCAGGTTGTGTCTATAGGGATATGCATTTGTGTCTGGATTTTCAATTCAATTCTATTGATCAATGAGTCTGCCTTTCAAGAATGCAATGTTGTGTGTATTTATAAAACTCTACAGTACAATTTGAGATTGGTGATGATATATCCAGCAGTCCTTTGATTTATTCAGGATTGTTTTAGGTATCCTGTGGGGGGTGTGTGTGTGTGTGTGTGTGTGTGTGTGTGTGCACATGTGCTTGCACACTCACACGCATGTATACATATGTTTCTACATGAAGCTGAAGATGGTGCTTCCAAGATATGGAAAGGCTTGTATAGGAATTTTGATGAAACTTCCATTTAATCTGTAGAATGTTTTTTTCGCAGAATGGTCATCTTGACTATATTAATCATACTGATTCATGAGCATGGGGGAATCTTTCTTTCTTTTTTTGCATTTTGTTCAATTTCTTTTTTAAAATTTTTAAAAGTTTTTATCATATAAACCTTTTACTTGTTTGGTTATACGTACTTCAAGATATTTTACATTCTGAGGCTATTGTGAAAGTTATTATTTTCCTCCTCAGACTGTTCCTTGATTATGTATAGCAGGACTACTGATTTAGGTGAGTTAATTTTATATCTTACTACTTTGCTGAAAGTGTTTATCAGCTTTAAGAAGTTTCCCAGTGGAATTTTTAGGATCACTTATATATACTTAGAATACTATCGTATCATCTACAAACAATACTGTGACTTCTTCCTTTCCAATTTGTATCCTTTGATCTCCTTCAGTTGTCTTATTGCTCTAGATAAAACTTCAAGTACTATATTGAATACATATGGAAAGATTGGACAACCTTGTCTTGTTCCTTATTTTAGTGGAAATGCTTTGAGTTCCTCTCTGTTTAAGCTGATGCTGGCTATGGAATTGTAAACTGGTTTTACTATGCTGAGGTATGTCCCTAGTATCCCTAATCTATGAAGGACTTTTATGATAAAAGAGTATTGGATTTTGTCAAAGGCCTTTATTTTTTAACATCTAATGAGATTATCATGTGTTTTTTTCTTTTAGTTTGTTTATGTGGTGAATTAAATTTACTGATTTTCATATATTGAACCATCTCTGCTTATCTGGGATGAAGCCTACTTGATTACAGTGGATGATCTTTCTGATGTGTTCCAGGATTGGGTTTGCACATATTTTATTGAGTATATATATGCTCATAAGGGAACTCAGTCTCTAATTATCTTTCTTTTTTCCCCCACTGTTTAAGGTTTATTTGGTGTTTTCATTGGCATGACACTTGAGTGGTTGGTTCCATCATCCATATGCAGATTTTACATTTCACATAATATTGCAATATATAGTACAGACACATATAATACATAAAATATCCTGTAGAACATTTATGCACAAGGTATGCATAATGCACACTGGAGCCAGGTTATCGCTAACTGGGAACTCATTGGCCTAGGTGTGTTTGGTGAGGGTGCACAGTACAGCAATATGGCAGGCTCACAGGATAATTGAAGCCCGCACATGGTTACCAGTGTCTTTGAGACAGTGGGACTATCACACTAACCAGGTTACCACTACACAAGTGCCACTTGGCAGCAGGGCAGAGCAGCTGAAACTGAGATTTTTCCCCGGACCACCAACCGTAGCTCAGATGAGAAGTGTGTGGTCTCCATAAAAACCCTGCTGCAGCCTGGACAGTGAAGTGCTAGGACACTGGGAAGACTTTAGAACAGCTTCTTCTGGATTCCCCAGAGGGTATCTGCACTCTTCTTCAGGCAGGCCTCTTCCTCAGGAGTCAGTGTCACCTTCACAACATCCAAGATTCCATTTTGTCCCAGGATACATAGGACACTGAGGAAGACATCATCATTGACTTCATAGAGACCCTTAATCATGGTGGAGATGAGATGCACCCGCCTGAGGTTCTTCATTATGTTCTCGGCCAGGTCTGCCACAGAGAGGCCGATGGCCCAGGGCATGTAACCTTTCAGCTTGATCACCTCACATGCACTGTCAACCACCTGCTTGTGAACATCTTTCCACTGCTCCTTATCTGTATCAGTGCCCAGTTCTGGGTTCAGAGACCTCAGGGAGATGCCGGCAACATTCACACCACTACACACAGGCACACTGGAGACACTATATTCTCCCAGGACCCACCCGTGACAGCTCACTGGGTGAACTCCCAGCCTTTCTCCCATCAGGTAACAGAACCGAGCTGAATCCAGATTGCAACCACTTCTAATAACTCTGCTTTTAGGAAAGCCACTGATTTTCCAAGCCACATAGGTCAAGATAGCCACTGGATTAGAGACAATAAGCAGTTTGCAGGGTGGATTGTACTTCACAATCTTTGGAATGATGAACTTGAAGATGTTTACATTTCGATGGACCAAATTGAATCAGCTCTCTCCCACTTCTGACCAGCCCCCGCTGTGATAATGACCAGCTTCAAGTTTGCAATTACACAATAATCTTTGCTGGACACAATTTTTGGTGTTTTAAGTGAAAGGCTGCCAGGCTGGACATCCATCATCACTCCCTTTAGCTTGTCTTCCATGATATCAACAAGGGCAAGCTCACCTGCCAAGTCCTTCATTAAGATACTGATGGCACAAGCCATGTCAACAGCACCAACCCCAACAACTGTAATCTTGTTCTGAGGGACCTGTTCTTCCTTAAGAAGATTCACAATCAGCTGGTCCTTGAGGGTTGCCATCTTGGACTTTGAATCTTTTGAGACTGCTAGTGCACAATGAGAATGACGGGCAAGCAGTAGCAGTGTGGCGACAATGGCTCCAGCACCCTAATTTTCTTTGTTGAGTCTTTATGTGGTTTGGACACAGCACAAAAATGGATCATGTTTTAGCATCCATACATTCTGTTAGTATGTATCTTTTATTGGGGAATTGAGACAACTGTTGCTGAGAGATATCAATGACCAGTGTTTGATGGTTCTGTTATTTTTTTCTTATATGGTGTGTGAGTGTGTGCGTGTGTGTGTGTGTGTGTGTGTGTGTGTGTGTGTGTGTGTGTGTGTGTGCTTTCCCTCTTATGACCTGCTGATATGGGAGTATTTATTTTCTATGTTTTGTTTGGTGTAGTTAACCTGTTTAAGTTGCAGCTTTCCTTCCATTACCTTCTACAGGGCTGGGTTTATAGATAGATACTACTGCTTAAAATTGGTTTCGTTATGGAATACCTTAATTTCTCCAACTACTGTGATCAAAAGTTTTGGTAAGTATATGACTCTATGAGTATATATATATATATATATATATATATATATATATATATATATGTATATATGTATGTATTGTGGCCTCTTAGAGTCTGCGGCACATCTGTCCAGGCCCTTCTGGCTTTTAGAGTCTCCATTGAGAAGTAGGTATCATTCTAATAGGTCTACCACTATCTGTTATGTGGTCTTTTTCCCTTGCAGCTTTTAATATTATTTCCTTGTTGTATATGATTATTGCTTTGAATATTATGTGCCAAGAGGACCTTCTTTTCTAGTTCATTCTATTTGGTGTGCTGTATGCTTCTTGTACCTTGGTAGATGTCTCCTCCTTTAGGTTAGGGAAATTTTCTTACATGATTTTGTTGAAAATATTTTCTCATCTTTGACCTTGGCTTCTTCTCTTTCTTCTATTCATTTTATTCCTAGATTTGGCCTTTTCATGGTGTCACAGATTTCCTAGATGGTTTGTGCCATAAGTTCTTTTAGATTTAACATTTACTTGGACTTACGTATTCATTTCTTCTATTATATCTTCAATGCCTGAGTTTATTTCTTTCATTTCTTGTATTCTGTTGATGAGGCTTACCTCTGAGCTTTCTGTTTGAGTTTCTAAATTTTCATTTCCAAATTTTCCTAAGTTATTTTTTTCACTTTATTGACTCTATTTCTACTTGTCAGGTCTTGAATGTTTTGTTCATTTCCTTCCTCTGTTTATTTGGGTGTTTATCTATTTCTTTAAAGGGCTTATTCATTTTCTCTTTAAGTACCTCTATCATATCCATAAAGGCTATTTAAGGTATTTTTCTTGTGCTTCAGCTATGTTGCAATATCAGAGTCTACTGAGGTATGGTTGCTCAACTCTCATGAAAACATATTGTCCTGGTTCTTAATCTTTGTGTTTTTTTGCTGGCACCTAGGCATCTGGCTTTGGGAAGATTATAATTTTGGGTTCTGTTTTGTCTCTGTGGTGGTTGTATGTTGTCTGCTAGAAAGTTCTTCTGAGATATTGATAAATTTGGCCACTGGTGGTTCCAGGTAAAATGTGTTTCAAGGTATTGAGAGCTGACATTTAAAAATGTAGATGGGCTGAACTCTGCATGGGCCAGAAATTGAATCTGGGCCTCCTGTGTGGCAGGCAAGAATATACCACTCATGGGCATATACCCAGAAGATGCTCTAACACGTAATAAGGACACATGCTCCACTATATTCATAGAGCCTTATTTATAATATTCAGAAGCTGGAAAGAACCCAGATATCCTTCAACAGAGGAATGGATACAGAAAATGTGGTGTATTTACACAATAGAGTACTACTCAGTTATTAAAAACAATGAATTAATGAAATTCTTAGGCAAATGGATAGAACTAGAAAACATCATCCTGAGTGAGGTAACCCAATCACAAAAGAACACACATGGTATGCACTCACTGATAAGTGGATATTAGCCCCAAAACTCAGAATACCCAAGATATAATTCACAGACCACATGAAGCTCAAGAAGAAGGAAGACCAAAGTGTAGGTGCTTTGGCTCTTCTGAGAAGGGGAACAAAATATTCACAGGAGCAAATACGGAGATGAAGTATAGAGCAGAGACTGAAGGAAAGGTCATCCAGAGACTGCCCCACCAGGGGATTCATCCCATATACAGCCACCAAACCCCAACACTATTGTGGATACTAAGAAATGCCAGCTGAAAGGACCCTGATATGGCTGTCTCCTGAGAGACCCTGCCAGAGTCTGGCAAATATGGAGGCAGATTCTCACAGCCAACCATTGGACTGAGCGTGGAGTCCCCAATGGAGGAGTTAGAGAAAGGACTGAAGGAGCTGAAGGAGTTTGCAACTTCATAGGAAGAACAACAATATCAACTAACCAGATCCCCCAGAGCTCCCAGGGACTAAGCCACCAACCAAGGAGTGCACATTGCTCCAGCTGCATATGTAGAGGAGGATTGCCTTGTCGGGCATCAATAGGAGGAGAGGTCCTTGGTCCTATGAAGGCTAGATAAATGCCCCAGAGTAGAGGAACTGAGGTCAGGGAGGTGGGAGTGGGGTGGGTGGAGGAATACCCTCATAGAAGCTGGGGGAGGGAGGATACAATAGGGGGTTTCTGGGAGGGGGAAAACCAGATGACATTTGAAATGTAAATAAAGAAAATATCCAATAAAAAAAAGAAAGAGCATGGCAGATTTTTCCATCTTCTGAGGTCTTCTTCAATTTCTTTCTTCAGAGACTTGAAGTTCATGTCATACAGATCTTTCACTTGTTTGGTTAGAGTCACGCCAAGATACTTAATATGGTTTGTGGCTATCGTGAAGGGTATTATTTCTCTTACTTCTTTCTCAGCCTGCTTATCCTTTGAGTATAAGAAGGCTTCTGACTTGCTTGAGTTGATTTTATATCCGGCCACTTTGCTAAAGTCGTTTATCAGCTGTAGGAGTTCTCTGGTGGAGTTCTTTGGGTCGCTTATGTATACTATCATATCGTCTGCAAATAGTGATAGTTTGACTTCTTCCTTTCCAATTTGTATCCCTTTGACCTCTTTTTGTTGTCTAATTGCTCTAGCTAGAACTTCAAGTACTATATTGAAAAGATATGGAGAGAGAGGGCAGCCTGGATTGGCAGGATTAATATAGTAAAAATGAGCATCTTACCAAAAGTAATACACAGATTCAATGCAATCCCCATCAAAATCCCAACTCAATTCTTCATAGAGTTAGAAAGAGCAATTCAAAAATTCATCTGGAATAACAGAAAACCCAGAATAGCTAAAACTATTCTCAAGAGTAAAAGAACCTCTGGGGGAATCAGTAACCCAGACCTCAAACTGTACTACAGAGCAATAGTGTTAAAAACTGCATGGTATTGGTACAGTAACAGACATGTAGATCAATGGAACAGAATTGAAGACCCAGAAATGAATCCACACTCCTATGGTCACTTGATCTTTGACAAAGGAGCTAAAACCATCCAGTGGAAAAAAGATAGCCTTTTCAACAAATGGTGCTGGCTCAGCTGGAGGTCAACATGCAGAAGAATGCAAATTGACCCATCCTTATCTCCTTGCACTAAGCTCAATTCTAAGTGGATCAAAGATCTCCACATAAAACCAGACACACTGAAACTAATAGAAGGGAAACTAGGGAAGAACCTCGAACATATGGGCACAGGGGAGAATTTCCTGAACAGAACTCCAATAGCTTATGCTCTAAGATCAAGAATAGACAAATGGGACCCCATTAAATTACAAAGTTTTTGCAAGGCAAAAGACACTGTCAAAAAGACAAAGCGGCAACCAACTAACTGGGAAATGATCTTTACCAACCTTACATCCGACAGAGGGCTAATATCCAAGATATACAAAGAACTCAAGAAGTTAAACTCCAGAGAGGCAAGTAACCCTATTAAAAAATGGGGTACAGAGCTACACAAAGAGTTCTCACCTGAAGAATATCTAATGGCTGAGAAGCACCTAAAGAGATGTTCATCATCCTTAGTCATTAGGGAAATGCAAATCAAAACAACCCTGAGATTCCATCTCACGCCAGTCAGGATGGCTAAGATCAAAAACACAGGAGACAGCAGTTGTTGGCGAGGATGTGGAGAAAGAGGAACACTCCTCCACTGCTGGTGGAATTGCAGGCTGGTACAACCACTCTGGAAAGCAGTCTGGTGGTCCCTCAGAAAACTGGGCATGACAGTTCCGGAGGATCCGGCTATACCACTCCTGGGCATATACCCAGAGACTTTATCAGCATGCAATAAGGACACATGCTCCACTATGTTCATAGCAGCCTTATTTATAATAGCCAGAAGCTGGAAAGAACCCAGATGTCCCTCAACGGAGGAATGGATTCAGAAGATGTGGTATATCTACACAATGGAATACTACTCTGCAATTAAAAACAATGAATTCACGAAATTCCTAGGCAAATGGTCAGAACTTGAAAATATCATCCTTAGTGAGGTAACCCAATCACAAAAGAACACACATGGTATGCAGTCACTGATAAGGGGATATTGACCCAGAATCTCGGAATACCCTAGACACAATCCGCATATCAATAGATTTCTAAAAAGATGGAAGGAGAGACCCCTGGTCCTGGAAAGACTGGATGTAGGAGAATGCCAGGACAGAGTAACGAGAGAGGGTTGAATGGAGAAAAGAGGGAGGGAAGGGGGCTTATGGGACTTTCGGGGAGGGAGGAAACGGGAAAGGGGAAGTGATTTGGAATGTAAATTAAAAAAATAAAATAAAATAAATAAAAAAAAAGAAAGAAAAAATGTAGATGAACTAGGAAGGAGGTAGGCAGTTGGAGGTTGAGAGAGCCACAAGAAGGAGAAAAGTTGGGTGATTAACTAGAATCTGCATAGTCCCATGGAAAAGGGGGCAGTGAGTGAGGAGAGGCAGCTGGAGGCATTCTGCTATAGAGCAGTGATTGAGACTAGGGTATTGGATTTGAAGAAGAGGAGTGAGAGTGAAGATCTGAAGCTTGCCTATCTGCTTTGCTGGCCTACTTGCTACTCTGGCAGGTTGGGCTGATGGGTTCCTCTAGAATGCTTGCTGAAGTTTGGGGATAGTATATTATGATGAGTTGAAAGAAGGAAGTTTGAAAAAGATATTGAGATCCATTGGAGATGGGAGGCAGGGAAAATTTGAATACCTCAGCAGGTGTTCTGCTACAGAGATGGGAGCAAGACTGAGAGATTGGATTTAGAGGAGAGAAGGCAGATGCAAAGATCTGAGTTAGCTTACCTGCTTTCCTGGCTGGGGAGGCTTGTAGTTTACCATGGAATTCCTGCAGGAGTTGGGGGCTGGGTAAACCAATAAATTGGGGAGGGAAGTTTGGAGGGGAGGATCTGTACAATCCATTGGTTATTTCTTACATGCACTAAATGTATTAAGATATTTTGCTTTCATATACCTAATATTATTTATAGAAATTACAATATTAGCATTACACAGTACAATCTTGTGTACACAAATGAACAAAACACTAACACCAAAATTGTAAATGTTTACTTTATAGAGATCTTGAATACATTTCTTATATTGTATATAAACCAACTTGACTTGTTTATTCACCATCTATAGAATATTTTGGATAAAAATAAAGTCTATAAAAAGATTTATAGTGCTAATAAAAATGTAGTTTTTAAAAAACAACCTTCACAGTTTTTTATTTTGTTTTGCATTTTAACCTGAGGGCAGGGAAGGGTGTTGTAGCTGTTGCTTAGATTTGTGTGCCAGAAAACATACACATATATACACACAGAGTTTTTTAAAGGAATTTACAGTACTTGTGTACCGTCCATAAAAGTAGAATAACAAAATAAAGACAGATGGCAAGGAATTAATCTAACACCTAACGTTAACACTTTTCAGCTATGTTGCCATTACATACTTCTCTACTGTACTAATTCAGACTTTATCTTGACATTGATTTGAAAATTGTATGCATGTTTCAACACCATCTGCTGAATAAGTGTAATTCAAGTGGGTGGGCAGAACCACCATGGGATATCAACAATAAAAGCTGATTCCACTGTAACATCTCTCTAATGGGAAAAGGTGGTTAGTTGGAACAGCATCATTGCTTGCCCAATTATTGACTAAAATCCAACTGGCACTTCTCCCCTTCAAATGATTTTGCAAAAACAAAGAGGCATAATACAAATAGTTGTTTCTGGTTTATATATCTTTTAAGTAAGTTTTCCCCTTGAATTGAAACCAATAAAGCTTTATAAATAGATATTTTAGTTGCTTTTTTCTTGTCAGAAGGATTTCAAACCAACAGAGAACAAGGAGATTTTGAATGTGCCAATTGTGGAAATTGGGTTGAATATTCTATGTACACCAAGCCAAAAATACACATACAAACCAAATGCCGTGCTTCCAAACAAATATCTGAAATACGAAGCTTTCCAGAGAATCCTTACTTATGCTTACCAAATTATTCACTCCAAGTTCTAGAGTAAATCTAGACTTTTTAGCTCATTCTTAGTCAGGATTCATAGAAAAGGTTGTAGCAATGTCAAACATTATATATGAATCATGCATTTTAGGCTGCCCAACGAAGAGAAAACGAAACATTAGATTATGAAGATGCAGAGATGTTTAATGCACTGTTTTGACAGTCTTCAAATACTTAAAGTAAGAGAAAACCTTTCAATAATAAAATAGAAACAAAGATTAAAATATAGCTAAGCAGCTAAGAATATAATGGAATATATTTGAAGATATTTTGACACTTTCCCCCAAAAGTACTCTTTTTGGAAATTTGTAAACTAGAGCACATGTGTTCATGAAATGAAGAGAGAAAACAACAACATTTTCAGAAATAGTTTTAAAACCCTACCAAGCAGTGTATTTCCAACATTAGCATTAAGACCTATCAAAGAGTATTCATGGAGGAAGCCTCGGCTCCAGATATACATAGCAGAGGATTGCCTTATCTGACAACAAGGGGAGGGGAGGCCCTCTGTCCTGTGGAAACTTGATGCCCCAGCTTAGGGGAATGCTATAGAGGTGAGGTGGGAGTGGGTGGGTGAGTGAGGGAGTACCTTCTTAGAAGCAAAGGAGAGAGGGAGGGAGAGAGGGAGAGAAGTGGAATGGAGGTTGGTGGAGGGGTGACCAGGAAGAGGGGTGTCATAAGAGGGATATCATTTGAAATGCAAATGAATAAAATGATTAATAAAAAAGACCTAAATATGACTAGAAAAAAGGAAAGGAAACAAAAGATTCTCACACGAACAGCTTTGTTCTTATTGTAATAGCCATAATAGTCATGTATTCAATAAACCACAGAAAGCACATATAATCAAAGTATCCATAAATAAGGTTTCTCCTCTTTCTACAATCTCATTTATTAGTAAAAATATTGAGTAATAAATGCAATTAACCATTTTCTTAGAAAAGATGCTATAAGGATACCTTTACTGACATTTATTCAACACTACTTCCTAAATAAGCTAGAGTATTAGAAAATTAAAATCCTGGCTTGGGAGATGGCCCAGTTGTTAAGAACATTGGCTACTCTTCCATAGGACCTGAGTTCAAGTCCCAGCACTAACATGGAAGCTCACAATTGTCTGTGTAACTCCAGTTCTAGGGGATCCAACACCCTCAAACAGATGGGTGCAAGCAAAACAACAGTGCACATAAAATAAAATTAAATTAAAAGTTTTAAAAAATTAAAAATCCCTTGCCAAGACTATAGATTGTAGTGAGAATATTGGTTTCTCTAAAAACAAAAATATTAAGGGAAAATGTTTTCGTTTAAATCCTAGTTGTGGGTATATGAGGCTGCTTCACAGCAGGTGACTATGATTTGCCTCTTGCTCTAGCATTAATGAGAATTTGCCAGCTGCAGATAGTTTCTGTGAGTGTATGTTTGGAACTCTGGGCACTTTTCAAAGGCTATATAAAGGCTAAAGCCCCAATATAAGAAGCTGGTTGGCTAGTTGGTAGAGAGATACTGTTGGTTGCTGTTGGTTGTGGTTTGTTGAGGTTTGTTGAGTAGACACGTGTGAAGATATGAAAAAGAGAAATTAGATATCCTGATGGCGAAGATCAAACTTGCCCTAAGGAACTCCCTAATTAGCAGGAAGTAGTCTAACAATACTGTTGCCCCCTTTCTCCTCTATCCTTTTTTTTCTCCTAGTGTTAAGGGGTTGACAGGGTGGAATAGGTGGGGTGGAGAAAGGTGAAAGAAAAAGAACTTACAAAGTAGCCAAAAGTCTGGGTATAGTAGGTTGCTCTCCATAAACTAAAAGCAAGACCCCATTGTTGAGTTAACACCTGTACAACTCATTGAACATAGAGAAGTCAAGCTGTTGCCTACATAGATCCTTGCCCCCTCCCACCAGTTCTAGTATCTTTGGTACAGGAAAGTACAATGCAGGCTACCAAAAGAGAAACTTAAACATCAACTTAGTCACAAACCCTTTCATGTACAATGGTGTCCTACCTGCAAGATATGCTAGGGTAATGGTGGCACAAAGCTTGTGGGAATAAGCAACCAATATTTGATTTGACTCAAGACCCACTCTACAAGATGGAACTCATACAAAATATTGCTTGGATAGCCAAGAACCTGAGACTAGACAGCCTAGGGACCTGTTTTTAACAGCAAAAGACATGATCATAGCAATAAAATGACTCCTAATGACATTCTGTTATACTTATAGATCAGTGCCTTGCTCAGTTTCCTCCTGCAATATATTGGGACAAATACAGAGACTCAGAAGCAGACATTATCTAGAGAGTGAGAGACTTTGGAACACTCAGCCCTAAGTGGGATGTTTCTATTAAACCCCTCCCCTGGAGAGATCAGGGGACCCTGAAGAAGATGAGGCAGAAAGAATGTAAAAGACAGAGGGGAAGGAAAACACAAAGAAAACAAGGTCCTCTAAATAATCATGAACAAAATTTAACTGAATTCACAGAGACTGAGTCAGCATGCACAGGGCCTGCATGAGTCTGCACCAGGTCCTCTGTTTATATATTATGACTTCCAGTTTAGTGTTTTTAATGGGATTCCTGAGTGTTCAAGAGTGGGTCTCTCTGATTCCTGTGCCTTCTCTTGGGCTCTTTTCCCTCTGTTTTTGTTTTTTTTTTTTTTGTCCAATTATGATGTGTAAGTTTTGTTTATATTATATCATATTATTATTCTAAGGAAGAAGTCTGTTTTCTAATGAGAGACTTAAAGGGACTGGATTCAGATGAAAAGGGGAAGTAGGGAGGAACTGGTTGGAGTACAGGAAAAGGAAACCCAAATTAGGATATATTATGTGAGGAAAAAAATTTATTTTCAATAAAGGCAAAAAAGAGAAAAAGTTTTCTCTAACATCTTATCATTGAATAAAGAGGAAAATTATTCTTCTTATAAAACGGAGTTCCTATGTTACAAGAGGATTAATATAAAACACTCTCCTGCAGCTTTTGGTTGCTTGGTTGGTTGGTTGGTTGGTTGGGTTGGGTTTGGTTTGGTTTGTTCTCTTTGGTCAGTGCTGAGAGTCAAACCCAGGATTTTGCACATACTAGACGTGTACTCCACCACTGAATGACATCCCCAGTCTTTCCTGTAACATTTTCTCAGTGTGTTCATGACCCAGAAAGAGTTATCTGCTAACCAGAAATTACAGCAAATTTTAAAGCAGCAGACAGAATTACTGAACTGGGACTCTTGTGGTAATATCCTAAAAGGAAGTATACATTGAATTGCTTTATTTATTTTAATTGTTTGCTGGGTATTTTATTATGCAAGTACCCAGCATGGAAGTAGGGAGAAGACTATTTGACATGCTGCTGAGATGTGCTTGTGGAATGTAGCAAACTCATGTCTCCAAGGAAGAAGGGCATCCACCACAGGCTCAGCAATTGCTAAGGACCAAAGTGACACTTGCAATTTCCACTTGTAATGCGACCTCAGGAAGGAAGCCCTGTGTGGGCTCAGTTTGCAGGCCTGATTGACACCTGCAGCTCTGCTTAGTGCTCTGCTTTAGCTCTCCAGTGTGAAGACAAGTATGTGTAGTGTTCAAGAGGGTCAACATGACATGATGGTGGGTTAGGGTGTCTTCTGAGTCAAATAAGAGGTCTCATTCACCTGTAGCAGTTGTTGGCTCTGTGTATCAAATTGAATACCAAATGATGTTTATGCCCACATGCTGGGTTTCACCATGAATATTTTTCAAATTGTAAGTATCTGTCAACTACTTTGATGTGATGATACATACATAGAATGCAACATATGGGAATATTAACCCAGAATCTTGGAATACCCTAGACACAATTCGCATAACAATAGATTTCTAAGAAAATGGAAGGAGAGACCCCTGGTCCTGGAAAGACTGGATGTAGGGGAACGCCAGGACAGGGAAACGAGAGGGGGTTGAATGGAGAAAAGAGGGAGGGAAGGGGGCTTATGGGACTTTCGGGGAGGGAGGAAACAGGAAAGGGGAAATGATTTGGAATGTAAATAAAAAAAAACTTAGAAAATAAAAAAAATAAAGAAAAAAAACATTTTAAAACCTACAATCATATAAGGTAACAGTTAAAGGCTCTAATATTTTCTTGGACTATATGGTGTACTGTGAAGTTCAAAGAGATTGTGTTTTACAGAGTTTTAATTATCTGAGATTTTGTATTGATAAAAATATAAATACACCTCAAGCTGTACTACAGAGCAATAGTGTTAAAAACTGCATGGCATTGGTACAGTGACAGGCATGTAGATCAATGGAACAGAATTGAAGATTCAGAAATGAATCAACACTCCTATGGTCATTTGATCTTAGACAAAGGAGCTAAAACCATCCAGTGGAAAAAAGATAGCCTTTTCAACAAATGGTGCTGGCTCAACTGGAGGTCAACATGCAGAAGAATGCAAATTGACCCATTCTTATCTCCTTGCACTAAGCTCAATTCCATGTGGATCAAGGACCTCCACATAAAACCAGACACAATGAAACTAATAGAAAGGAAACTAGGGAAGAACCTTGAACATATGGGCACAGGGGAGAATTTCCTGAATAGAACTCCAATAGCTTATGCTCTAAGATCAAGAATAGACAAATGGGACCTCATTAAATTACAAAGTTTTTGCAAGGCAAAAGACACTGTCAAAAAGACAAAGCGGCAACCAACTAACTGGGAAATGATCTTTAACAACCCTACATCCGACAGAGGGCTAATATCCAATATATACAAAGAACTCAAGAAGTTAAACTCCAGAGAGGCAAGTAACCCTATTAAAAAATGGGGTACAGAGCTAAACAAAGAGTTCTCACCTGAAGAATATCTAATGGCTGAGAAGCACCTAAAGAGATGTTCATCATCCTTAGTCATTAGGGAAATGCAAATCAAAACAACCCTGAGATTCCATCTCACACCAGTCAGAATGGCTAAGATCAAAAACACAGGAGACAGCAGTTGTTGGTGAGGATGTGGAGAAAGAGGAACACTCCTCCACTGCTGGTGGGATTGCAAGCTGGTACAACCACTCTGGAAAGCAGTCTGGCGGTTCCTCAGAAAACTGGGCATGACACTCCCGGAGGATCCTGCTATACCACTCCTGGGCATATACCCAGAGGCTTTACCTGCATGCAATAAGGACACATGCTCCACTATGTTCATAACAGCCTTATTTATAATAGCCAGAAGCTGGAAAGAACCCAGATGTCCCTCAATGGAGGAATGGATTCAGAAGATGTGGTATATTTACACAATGGAATGCTACTCTGCAATTAAAAACAATGAATTCACGAAATTCCTAGGCAAATGGTCAGAACTTGAAAATATCATCCTTAGTGAGGTAACCCAATCACAAAAGAACACACATGGTATGCAGTCACTGATAAGGGGATATTAACCCAGAATCTCGGAATACCCTAGACACAATAGGCATATCAATAGATTTCCAAGAAGATGGAAGGAGAGACCCCTGGTCTTGGAAAGACTGGATGTAGGGGAATGCCAAGACAGAGAAGCGAGAGGGGGTTGAATGGGGAAAAGAGGGAGGGAAGGGGGCTTATGGGACTTTCGGGGAGGGAGGAAACGGGAAAGGGGAAATGATTTTGAATGTAAATTAAAATATAAAAAATAAAAAACAAAAATATAAATACAAAATAAATTATTAAAATTCATGATTTATGACCCCATTGTAGTTTAATCTTGGGTGAACTAAAATGTTCTGCTCATATAAATGTGTATACTTTGCTTTTGTATAGATATAGTGAATAGCATTATCTAGCTTTATAAAATATGCTTGCCTGAGGAAATTCAGTTATGTTCACTGAAATGTACTTCAGGTATTTTCTTTCTATCACAGTTTAAAATGTACCTATTACTATTTAATTTACAACAATAAAATGGCAGTTTATAGGCATTACATAGATTTTGATAAAATATGGTTTCATTTTAAGAAAACTTTAGTTTCACTGTCTACACACATAATTCACAAAGGTTATTCAAAAACTACCAGAAAAATTCCTATAGCTCTGTATGAGAAACTGGAAAAAGAATAGACTAAGCTGCTACATCCATTTCCTCTATGAAAGCTTTTTACAAACCTGTAAAGAGGGTTTATTTGTATGCTCTGTAAATACTTGGGCAAGTAGGTATAAAACAGTTTTCTGAATCAGGGCAAAACCAGGGAAGTCCAAGAGGACTAGAGTGAATTCACAGAAGCATGCATGAAATTAGAAGCACATTTGTACACCCTGTAGCAGATTGCAGAAAGTAGGTATTTTGATAGGACTTTGAATGCTAACAAGCAGAAGTGTTATGTTTCAAGGCTAAAAATATGTAAGAAGTATAATGATTTAATAGTTGTGTGTTGTGCTTTGTTTGGTGTGTGTGTGTGTGTGTGTGTGTGTGTGTGTGTGTGCATGTCTGTGTGTGTTGGGGCATGTCTCATACACTTTACAACCTCATAAAGGTTTTTGCTGTACAAGGGTAGTAAGTTTCATTGTTCTTTAATATGAATGGAAATAACTGAACAAAAAACTAGTCGTACTATTTAATTTTTATTAATTAATTTTTTACACTCCATATTTTATTCCCTACCCTGCTAACCCCTGTCCACCCTCCAACTCTTCCACATCTCGTACCTTCTTCCCACACCCCATCTCCATGTGGATGTCCCCACCTCCCAACCCCCCTGACCTCTAAACTCCCAGGGGCCTCCAGTCTATTGAGGGTTAGGTCCATTATCTCTGAATGAACACAGACCCAGCAGTCCTCTACTGTATGTGTGTTGGGGGCCTCATATCAGCTGGTGTATGCTGCCTGTTTGGTGGTCCAATGTTTGAAAGATCTTGGGGGTCCTGATTAATTGAGACTGCTGGTCCTCCTACAGGATTGCCCTTCCCCTCAGTTTTTTTCAGCCTTCCCTAGTTCAACAACAGGGGTCATAAATATATGCATCTAACTCTTTCAGCTGTTTGTTTGGTCTTCTGTAGTGTGGTCAGGCTTGGTACCTTTTCGTGAGCGCTTCATAGCCTCAGTAATAGTGTTAGGACTCCGGACCTCCCCTTGAGCTGGATCCCACTTTGGGTCTGTCTCTGGACCTTCTTTTCCTCAGGCTTCTCTCCATTTCCATCCCTGTAATTCTTTCAGAAGCACAATTATGGGTCAGAGTTGTCACTGTGGGATGGCCCCCCTTTCCCTCATTTGATGCTCTGTCTTCCTGATGGAGGTGAGCTCTATAAGTTCCCTCTCCCTACTGTCAGGCATTTCATCTAAGGTCCTTACCTTTGATTCCTAAGAGTCTGTCACCTCTCAGGTCTCTGGTGCATTCTGGAGGGGCCCCAAACTCCTATCTCCCGAGGTTGCCTGTTTCCATTCTTTCTGCTGGCCCTAAGGACTTCAGTCCTCTTCCCTCACCCAATACTAGATAATGTTCTCCTCTCTCCCTACTCCTTCCACTTTGTCTATTTCCCTCCCAGGTTCCTCCCTCCCTCCCCACTTGTGATTGCTTTCTTCTCCCTCCCAAGTGGGACTGAGGCATCCTCACTTGGGCACTTCAGCTTGTTGACCTTTTTGAATTCTATGGACTGTATCTCAGGTATTCTGTACATTTTAACATCCACTTATTAGTGAGAACATACCATGTGCATGTCCTTTTGGGTCTGAGCTACCTCACTCAGGATGGTATTTTCTATTTCCATCCATTTGCCTAAAAAACTCAGGATTTCCTCGTTCTTTTTTTTAAAATTTTATTTTCTAAGTTTTTTTTTATTTACATTCCAAATCATTTCCTTTTTCCCGTTTCCTCCCTCCCCGAAAGTCCCATAAGCCCCATTCCCTCCCTCTTTTCCCCATTCAACCCCCTCTCGCTTCTCTGTCCTGGCATTCCCCTACATCCAGTCTTTCCAGGACCAGGGGTCTCTCCTTCCATCTTCTTAGAAATCTATTGATATGCGGATTGTGTCTAGGGTATTCCGAGGGTTAATATCCCCTTATCAGTGACTGCATACCATGTGTGTTCTTTTGTGATTGGGTTACCTCACTAAGGATGATATTTTCAAGTTCTGACCATTTGCCTAGGAATTTCGTGAATTCATTGTTTTTAATTGCAGAGTAGTATTCCATTGTGTAAATATACCACATCTTCTGAATCCATTCCTCCGTTGAGGGACATCTGGGTTCTTTCCAGCTTCTGGCTATTATAAATAAGGCTGCTATGAACATAGTGTAGCATGTGTCCTTATTGCATGCAGGTAAAACCTCTGGGTATATGCCCAGGAGTGGTATAGCCGGATCCTCTGGGAGTGTCATGCCCAGTTTTCTGAGGAACCGCCAGACTGCTTTCCAGAGTGGTTGTACCAGCTTGCAATTCCACCAGCAGTGGAGGAGTGTAGCTGAGTAGCATTCCATTTGTGTAAATGAACCACATTTTCTGTACCATTCTTCTGACCTGAGACATCTGGGCTGTTTCCAGCTTCTGTCTATCACAAATAAGGCTGCTATGAACATAGTAGAACATGTGCCCCTGTGGCATGGTAGGGCATCTTTTGAGTATATTCCTAGGAGTGGTAGAGCTGGGTCTTCAGGTAGATCTATTTATAATTTTCTGAGGAACCTCCAGACTGATTTCCAGGGTGGTTGTACTAGTTGCAATCCCATCAACAATGGAAGAGTGTTCCTCTTTCTCCACGTCCTCTCCAACATGTGTTGTCACCTATGGTTTTGATCTTAGCCATTCTGACTTGTGTGAGGTGAAATCTCAGGGTCGTTTTGATTTGCATGTCTCTGATCACTAAGAGAGTGCTATTTATTTTAAGAAATTTGTGAGCCTCCCTGCTTCTTCAGCAGAGGGCACTCTGCAATGAAAAGTGACTGGAAGCCAAAGATGCTGTATTTCCAATGTAGTATCCGAGAATACGGTTAAACTGTTAAAGGCAAAAGAATTGTCTCTCCACCTTAACTCATCTATGTAATGTGATAATAGTCATGCTACAGTGGTCACAGCTATTCTGATGCTCACTCAGTTGAAATGTTACCTAAACCACCCAAGCTGCCTTTCTTGTTCTATTATGGGCATATATGTGTAGCAAACAGATCAACAAATCAATCCTATGAAAGCTGAAAAATCAGTATAAATTGCTAAAAACGTCAATGTTCCTGTATACACAAAAATACTTATTTAAAAAATTGATGGCTTTAGATGGAAAACACTATAGAATTAAGTTTTCCAATCTGTACCAAAATAGTACTGAAAGTAGAATGTCCCAGTTGCTATACTTTCCTAGCCCTATTATATGATTGTGGTTACCAGAGTCCAATAACCTTCATGCTGAAACAGTTGGGAACACAGAGAATGCTTTACAAGAAGTATAGCTTAATACTATACCCAAGTTCTATTACTTATTTACTTAGTTTGTGACTTGGAGTAACTTGGTTAACCTTAACCTTGTAATGTTTTAGTTCCTCTTCAAGGTATAAATTTCAGCATTTTGGGGAAGAAGTATGTTTAAGGTCATCAGGTTATTTTCAAATTTAAAAATGCAAATTATATAATGTGTGTCAAGTCTTCATTTTTTGGCACAGCAAGTACTCTGAATTTTTTAGTACTTATCATCATTATCATCTTGCTAAGTACTTCTTTGGATATTTTTAGAATAAAAAAGGTAATATACTTATATAAACATTTCCACACTAAAGTGCATAAAATAAATATTTCACAGTCTATTTCTGTATGCTTATTTATTGGCATAACATTACCAAAAGAGCACTGAAATTTAGATGTTACATTTTCCAAAAATTTTACGTTATATCTCTGTGTGTTGATTTTTGTTCGGTTATTTCCATCCACTATATATATATATAACCATGACATAGTTACATAGTTGGTCCTTTCTATGTGAAGGTTCACTATACATAGATTTATTGAACTATATGTAGAAAATATTCCAGAAAAATTAAATTGTTATTGATAGGAGCTATTCATTTAGGCTAATGATCAGTATGAACAGTGTCTTTCTTCTTTGCCATCATAATTCTATAAATATCTAGAAATGATTTAAAGCATACAGGCTGTTGTGTACAATTTATATTCAAAGCACAGACTATTTTATATGAGAAAAACCACACACTCACTTTGTTAGTATTATATTAAAATTTCAAGGATATAAGCTATATTCTGAATTAAAATGCAGAATTTTAAAAGCAAAATCATTACCATTCTTTTCCTACCTTATCTTCCTTTTTACATATACAGGGGCACATATGCCTTATAGACTATTTCTCCTATAGATACTCTCAAGATTTATTGACTTAGTCACTAATGGAAACTCTTGAGAAATGAGAGAATTAAGCAGCTTCTACAATATATTCAGAGGGTTGTGTATATAAGCTAAGAGTAGAGTGCTTGCCTAGCATGAAAAAGGTTCAAGACTCAATCCCCAGTCACCCAAAAATCAACTAGGAAAACTTAATACTCTATGAAAGCTTATTCCTTTTTCTTTCTTTTTTAAAAATTGCTCTCTATCTTCTATAGAAGTATTATTTGCCAATAGCTTCAGAGACCAGTTGTCATAAAAGACATGACCTAAATAAACTTCTTTTCCAAGCTTGGAGTTTAGCTTGCAAAAATGTTTGTCAATGTAGTGCACTGAGCCATCAGGTGGTGGCACATTAGTGACTTCAGAAGCCTTACCAAGACTATAAATTGCTCTCCAAAGTTTTTGGATAGAGAAATTACTATCAATTAATGCAATTAGGATCAATCTAAAAGCCTGCATGAGGTAGCGTTTGAACTGTTCACACCCCAGTAATTCAGATTTGGCAAAAAGTTAAATGGAGCACCAAAAATAGGCCAGAGAATTGTCGGCAGGTCCAATAAAACATTTCAGTGATCCTGGGTGCAACACAGTACTATTCTACCAATTACATGAGGTGGCAGCTAATGGTTCAAGGATCTACAGTATTGGGTGACAACTTGCAGCACTTAAAATGCCACCTATTAATTTTGTTGTCTGTTGCTTATTTTAGATAAATATTAGTCAAAGAGTGTCAACTGGACTTCAGGCTGCTAGAAATCCTCTAGATAGTATAATTTCCTTGACAGAAAATTTACTTATCAGTTTATCATTTAATGACATTTGTCATTTCTGATGGATGATGAGGTATAAGATGTTTTGACTTTTAAAAAGGTTTTGACTTGTTTGGGTTCTCCCATAATTTTAGATTGAAAATTGTATAAAGCATTGTTCTTAAATGAATTTTTATACAAAACCTAACCATATAAATACTAAGAAATACAAACTTTGAGCACCTAACATACCTCAGACCCATGCTCCCAGGCTATGAATTTCTGTCTTTGCACTTTACCCTTACCACAATCATACCAAATTGGTTCTGATATGTTTTTTCGCACATACAGAAGTGAATACAATGAATTTGAGTGGTTTGGTCAGAGTCACAGAATATTATCTGCCTTCAAAACTCATCATATCCTACTGTATAGCTACTTTTCTACAACTATGAAAGCTCCAAGAAAATCTTTTTAATAACAGCCTAAGCAAAAAGGAGATGGCATCTTAACTTCTGGGAATATTTAGCATTGAAATTAACCAGTTCCCCCAATCACGAGGAAAAATAAGGAATGATGAATGCAAATGCCTGATTTACAAACAGGCAGAGAAACAATGAACATCATTAGTCAATTATGGATTGCTTGCACTAACAGAACAGAGCAGACATTCTGACAATCTGGGAATACAATCTTCTTAAAAATTATATTTGACCTTGGACTGCTTATTCTCTTATTTGAATCTTATTTCATAGACATTAACATTTTATTAAAGGAGTATTTGGTCCAGCCGAATCTGATTCAGAGGCAGCAGATACCATCATCTATAGTGTTTCCCATCCAAGCCTCAGCTTCTACACTCAAACCACATGCTGACTTTGAGGACATATAAGGCCTATAGTAATGGATCAATGGGTAAAGATTTTTTACAGCCAAGTGAAAAATCAGAGTTGCATCCTGGAACTGCATAGTGGAAGGAGAGGTGGTACTCCTAAGAATTGTCCTCTTGCTTCCACGTATATACATACATGCAAAACTAAATGAACAAATCTTAAAAAGCACATCGCAAAACAAATCAGATTTTAGAAACACAAAACATAAGCAAAGTAAAACTAGATAAAACATCACAGCTGATCTTATTAATTTGTCAGTTAAAATGTGTTAATTAAAATAAGTAAAAAAAAAAAGGAAATGGCCAAGTAGTTGCAAATCAATCAGAAAATGTGAAGTATTAAGCAGGTTAAATAAGGTAATTAACAAGAAAATCCCTATTAGATGGTAGATTTGTTGTTCCATATGTGACTATAGCAGATTAAATATATATACAGAGTTCTATAGTCAGGTTTTCATACAAAGCCACAACACAGTTCAGTAATGGTATGACTGCATAACTCTGAGCACTGGAAGCACTTTACTGACTTCAGTTTGTTGTGCTATATTCAGTTTTCTAGTTCATTCTTAGGATCATAAACTCCAATTATGGTTCTCAGTCCCTAGAATTATTTCATCCAAAGATAAAATGACAACACAATTTTAAGTTGCAGATTAAATTGTCATAACAGCTTTGCAAGTTTATTTTTAATCGTAATATAATAATGGAAAATTCATAAGGGAATTCTTAAGTATAGATACAAACTGTAGTGCCAATGGTACTAAAGGTGGCAATATTTTCTTCATTCATTCACATGTCTTTACATTATAAAAAGAAGTTCTTATTAACTTGTGTATTAAGAGTTGTGCAATTAAATAAAATAGAATAATTTCAAGTGAGCTAGTGGCTTTGAAAGAAAGAGCACAGTAAGTAGAACACTTACTATGAACAATACATTCTACTAAGTACTTTCTGTGTATTTTTTTTTTCAATACTTAAGACAACCCTCTAAGGGAAGTAGAATTAGCCCACATATTAGGAAGAGAGAAGCTGAGTTTGAAAAAGTTGTGCACCGCATCCTGCTGACAAATGCAGCAAATAGCCACCTGCTCTCTACTTCATCACACATTCTAAATTTAAAGAAGAGAGAGGCAGTAGTTAGAGAGAAATCAGTTACAGCCCCTGATCCACAATTTTATAGTTGGATGACCTTATGAGCTTTAAGATAATTAATGTAACTCTTCATATCCTCTTTTGTAACAGATCCAAAACTTAATATGCATGTAAAGGCTAAAAGTATATATAAGTATATAATTAATATATGCAATGAATATTTTAAATTTTAAATGAACTTTACATGGTACTACAGAGATACTTGCACATCCACATTCATTCTGCTCTAATCATAATAGCTAGAAATTGGAAACAGCTTAGATGTACATCAGCTGATGAATGGATAATTAAAATGTGGTACATTAAACTTGGAACACTCACGATACAATGCACCGACCTCATGAAGTTCAAGAAGAAAGAAGACCAAAGTGTGGGTGCTTCGGTCCTTCTTAGAAGGGGGAACAACATAATCACAGGAGGTAGAGGGAGGGAGGAACCTGGGAGTGAGAGGGAGGGGGAGGGGAAAAAGGGGACAGGATCTGGTGTGGGAGGAGACAGGAGTTGGGGAGAAAGACAGAGGGTCAGGAAATTGAAAGGAGATGTATAACAGTGGAAGATGGAGAACTGGGGGTAGCCACTAGAAAATCCCAGATGCTAGGAAAGCAAGAGGCACCCAGGACACAACCGGGAGGACATTAGCTGAAATACCCAACAAAGGGGAGAGAGAACCTGTAGAGACCATGTCTAGAGGTGAGGCACGGCTCTCAGATGAGGGATATGGGGTCACCCATCCATCTCAAAAATATTAACACAAAATTGTTCTTGTCTAAAGGAAATGCAGGGACAAAGAGTGGAGCAGAGACATCCAGAGACTGCCCCACCTAGGGATCCATTTCATATGCAGACACCAAACCCAGACACTATTGCTGATGCCAAGAAGCACTTGCTGACAGGGGTCTGATATGGCTCTCTCCTGAAAGGCTCTGCCAGTACCTGGCTAATACAGATGCGGAGGCTCTTAGCCAACCATTAGACTGAGCACAGGGTCCCCAATGGAGGAATTAGAGAAAGGACTTAAGGAGCTGAAGAGGTTTGCAACTCCATAGGAGGAACAACAATGTCAACCAATCAGACTTCCCAGAGCTCCCAGGGACTAAACCACCAACCAAAGAGTAAACATGGAGGGACCCATGGGTCCAGCAGCTTGTGTAGCAGAGGATAGCCTCGTTGGGTGTCAATGGGAGGGGAGGCCCTTGGTCCTGTGAAGGCTCGATGCCCCGGTGTAGGAGAATTTGAGGGCAGGTAGGTGAGATTGCATGGGTGGGTAGGTAAGGGAGCTCCCTCATAGAAGCAGTGGGGGGTGATGGGATAGGAGGTTTGAGGAGGGGAAACCTGGAAGGGGGATAACATTTGAAATGTAAATAAATAAAATAACCAATAAAAATGTGAAAAATAAAATGTGGTACATTTATACTTTGTGAATATTATTCAGCTGTTAAGTAAAGTAAAATTTGCAGGTAAATGGATGGTACAGGAAAAACAATTGCCCCGAGTAAGGTAACCCAGAGACCAAAGACAATATATATTTTCTTTTATATGTAGATGTTAGCTTTTAAGCTTTTAATATGCTTGCTACAATCTGAATAAGTGTAAAGGTTAGGAACTGATAGGTAGGAGAGGTTCTCCTAAGGAAAGGGAGTTAGTATGTAGTGTCATGGAGAAAGATAAAGAAGGAACTAGAATAGGAGGATTAAAGGGCGAAGGGGATAGGAGAGCAGGGTAACAGAAGGAATATAGTAACAGACAACTAATACAAGATCTTCTGAAAATCTCTATGAAAACCTGCAGCTGTAAAAGCTTCCATAAACAATATGAATATGAAAGGAACCTATGGAGTTACCATATAATGGTGGAAACATTGTCCCAACTACCCCCCTCCCCCTGCTTCTATCAGGATGTTCGTCCACCCACCCACTCCCACCTCCCTGCCCTTGATTCCTCTACACTGGGGCATCTATTAAACCTTCATAGGACCAAGAGCCTCTCCTCCCATTGATGTCTGACAAGGCAATCCTCTGCTACATACGCAGCCAGAGCCATGTGCATGGATTGATTGGTGGGGGGTCTGGTTGGTTGAAAGTTACACTTGAATGGGAAGCTTATTAGGCTCATTTAGAATGATCTACCACTAATTAACTGGTAAAATTAGGGAAATCTCATAACAATCAAGTTTCCTTTGTATATATTTTTAATTAATATTTGTACATTTCTTTGAACAACATCTCTCATTTTTATACTATCTCACTTCATCCTAACAATAAAGTGATAAAATTAACCAGGCAGCAATTATGTTCCTTTCATAGGTGAGGAAATGTAGTTTATAGAGTGTCTTTAATTTAAGTTGGGTCATACAGCCAACAAGTTGAAACTGTGAGTCTGACCTTAATTTTTTTGCTCTTCACACATCTTCACAATGCTTTCTGGAGATGCCTTGAAGCCCTAAAATTCCATTATCCTTTGACTAAGAAATGGTTTTCAAGTTAAATTCAGTCTTTTCACTCCAGTTAAATAAATATGCAAATTCCACTGAAAAAAATCAATATATTTTTCTAGTTCAAAATGAGAAAAAAGATTGGAGATTTTAAAAGCATAACAATCAATCATAATTTTAGTATCTCTCACAGATTTAAAAGGTTTTACATGCTTCACAAAAAGAGTGGAGTAATTCTTCTAAAGAGCATTAATAAAGCTGCAATCAAATCTTAGACAATATATCATCACAAAACAATAGAATCCAAAGAGTTCATGATTTCATTTTGTCCCTTAGCCTAAACTATAGTAAGTGATAGACAGTAATTCTTATATGAGCTTAATAGTATTAAAAAACAAGGTAGCAGCTGTTGTCTCCATTAAACATGGTTTGAAACTACAGTACCTATTATTTTTGGATTTTGGTATCTCAACTATAAAATGAAAAATCTAAGCAACAATAATTAAATTATAAAAAGTAAAAGAAAGATATCTTGGAAAAATTCTGACACTGACACTCTATAATTATTGATTTTTGTAATTACTAACTTCAGTTTGTGTTAAGCAGCAACCTAAAGAATTTTAATTACCTTAATAATTTACAAAGAAATATGGGTTGGCTTCAAAAATATTAATTTGTCTTAAAATAGCTACAGGCTTAAAAACTACAAAATTAATACTAGTAATAGAGAACACACAAACAACTCTATCTTCAAATATGATTTAAAATCTAGAAAATGTAACATTATGAATCTGTGTCAGTACCTAGGAGTCTAAGAAGTCCAGAACAACAAAGAAATTGCCAAAGACACAAAGCATCTCAAATTCACTGAAAAGTACAAAATTGTTAAAAAAAAATCCATAAATATGTCAAGACAACAGGGTAGAAAAAAATGTGAATTTTCCCAGCTGAAGCCTGAAATAATTGCGACAATAGAAGCCATAGTGACTGAGAAAGAGCTATCAATCAAAAATGGTAGAGTTGTACCCTCTAACCATAGAAACATGACTATGCCATTTGCTCACACAGTAAAGCATTTGGAATATTTCTACACACAAAATCAGGAGTTCTATAAAGAAACCCTGGTGTGTTCCATGTGGTGGGGAAAGTAGGGCAGTACTCAGAGATCATGTTAGGCCATGATGAGAGCTGGGAAGGCCCCACACTCAGAAAGCAAGATACACTCACAAGTTGTCTAAAAATGAAAAAGCACAGCTGGATAAACTCAGACTCCTCCACATAAGTGCCGCATTCAGGAACCCTACTATCAAATTTGCACTCATTGCCAAGGAAACAAGACCTCTCCTCAGATATAGAAATTATGTCTCTAGGAATAATGGCCAATCTATCCTAGCAACTATAAATCTGAACAGACAACCAAGAACCTGCAAATATTTGAGGAGGAAAAATAACAGAATGGAAACAAACAAACAAAAAATCCACATGCAAATGGTAAGAAACAATACAACACAAAATATAAAATAGAAGAAATTATTAACAGCTATTAAATACAGTGTCTAGTGAGACTGCTCCATTTAAAAACAACAATTTTCTCTAGAAAAGAAGCAAGGAAGTGCCCTGCCCAAATTCATCAAGCTCAACAGATACAAGAAAATTAAAATAACGCCTTATATCTTATCAGATTCCCATGGATTAAAGCTGGATTTCAACAACAGAAACACCAAAGGGCCTACACACACATGGGAATTGAACAACTCTCTACACAATGATCTCTGGGTCATGGAAGAAATAAATAAATTAAAGACTTTTTAGAATTCAATGAAAATGAAGGTGCAACACACCCAAATTTATGGGACACAATGAAAGCAATGCTCAGAGGAAATTTCATAGCACTAAATGCTCCATGAAGAAATTAGAAAGTTCTCATATCACCAATTTAAAAGCACACCTGAAAGCTCTAGGAAAAAGAAGGAAGCACACTGAAGAGGAGTACAAGGCAGGAAATAGTCAAACTCAGGGCTAAAATAAATTAGTTAGAAACAAAGAAAACAATACAAAGAGTCAATGAAACAAAGCTGGTTCTTTCAGAAAATCAACATGATACACAAACCATTAGCCAAACTAACCAAAAGACAGGGAGACAGTATCCAAATGAACAAAATAAGAAATGAAAAGGAACACATAATAGCTGACACTGAGGAAATTCAAAGAATCATTAGGTCTCACTTCAAAAGCCTGTACTCCACAAAATTAGAAAATCTTAATGAAATAGATAATTTTCTAGACAGATACCACTTACCAAACTTAAATCAAGATCAGGGAAACTATTTAAATAGCCCCATAGGCCTTAAAGAAATTGAAGTAGTCACCAAAAGTCTCCCCCTCCAGAGAGAGAGAGAGAGAGAGAGTGAGAGAGAGAGAGAGAGAGAGAGAGAGAGAGAGAGAGAGAGAGAGAGAGAGAGAGAGAGAAACGACCCAGGGCCAGATGGTTTTAGTGCAAAATCTGCCAGACTTTCAAAGAAGGGCTAATACTAATACTTTTCCAACTATTCCACAAAGCAGAAACAGAAGGAACACTGTCAAACTCATTCTATGAAGCCCCAGTCACCCTGATATCTAAACCACACAAAGACTCAACAAAGAAAGAAAATTTTCAGACCAATTTCTCTTATAATACTCAATAAAATACTCAAAAATCGAATCCAGGAACACATCCAAAACATAACCCATGATGATCAAGTAGGCTTCATACCAGGGATGCAGGGATGATTCAATATATGAAAAGCCATCAATGTTATCTACCATATGAGCAAAGTGAAAGAAAAATAATGACCATCTCATTAGCTGCTGAAAAGTCCTTTGACAAAATCCATCACCCCTTCATGTTAAAAGTGTTAGAGAGATCAGGGATACAAGACACATATCTAAATATAATCAAAGTGATGTACAGCAAGCCAATAGATAACAACAAACTAAATGAAGAGAAACTTAAAGCAATTCCACTAAAATTAGGGACAGGAGAGGGCTGCTCAGTCTCTCCCTATCTATTCAACATAGTACATGAGGTTCTAGCCAGAGTGGCAAGACAACAAAAAGAGATCAAGGGGATACAAATCAGAAAGGATGAAATCAAAGTCATAATTTGTGGATGATACAATATACATATGTAGTCCCAAAAATTCGACCAGAGAAATCCTGAAGCCAATAAACATCTTCAATAAAACAGCTGAATACAAAATTAAAGAAATCTGTAGCCCTCCTTTATACAAATGATAAACAGGCTGAGAACACCCTTGACAATAGCCACAAATAATATAAAATATCTTGGTGTAACTCTTACTAAGCAAGTAAAAGACCTATATGACAAGAACTTCAAGTTGCTGAAGAAAGAAATTGAGGAAGACATCAGAAGATGGAAAGATCTCCCATGCTCATGGATAGGTAGGATCAACATAGTGAAAATGGCTATCTTACCAAAATCAATCTACATATTCAATGCAATCCCATCAAAATTCCAACATAATTCTTTACATAGCTTCACAGAGCAATTTTCAACTTCATATGGACGAAAACCCAGGATAGCCAAAACAATCCTTAACAATAAATGAACTTCTGGAGTTATCACCATCTCTGACCTCAAGTAATACCACAGAGCAATAGTAATAAAAACTGCATGGTATTAGTACAGGAACACACAGGATTATCAGTGGAATGGGATTGAATTGAAGACCCTGAAATAAATCCATATATCAATGAACACTTGGTTTTTGACAAAGAAGGTAAAATCATACAACGAAAAAAGAAAGCATCTTCAACAAATGGTGATAGTTTAACTGGATGTCTGCATGTACAAAAAAGCAAATAGATCCGTATCTACCACTGTGCACAAAAAACGTCCAAGTCGATCAAAGACCTCAACATAAAACCAGATACACTAAATCTGACAGAACAGAAAGTGGGAAATAGCCCTAAACTCCTTGGTACAGGAGACAACTTTCTGAAAAGAACACCAATGGCTCAGGCTCTAAGATCAACAATTGATAAATGGGACCTCATAAAACTGACTGTAAGGCAAAGAACACTGTCAATAGGGCAAAAATGTGCCTACTAATTATAAAAAGATCTTTACATCTGAAAGAGGGTTAATATCCAAAATGTATAAAGAACTCAAGAAATTAGATACCAACAACCTAAATAACCCAATTAGAAAATGGGATACAGTACTAAACAGAGAATTCTTAAGAGAGGAATCTTGAATAGCCAAGAAGCACATAGAGAAATGTTCAAAGTTCTTAGTGGGAAATGCAAATCAATACAACTCTGAGATTCTATCAGAATAGCTAAGATCAAAAACTCAAGTGATAGTACATGCTGGGTGGATATGGAGCTTGCAAACCTGTACAACCACTTTGGAAATCAATATGATTTCTTAGAAAACTGGGAATACTATACTACCATAGCTATACCACTCCTGGGCATATACCCAAAGGCTGTTCCACCATCTCACAAAGACACTTGGCTCAACTATGTTTGTAGCAGCTTTATGCCTAATAGCCAGAGACTGGAAACAACCTGGATGTCCCTCAACTGAAGAATGGATCAAGAAAATGTGCTACATTTATACAATTGAATACTATTCAGGTATTAAAAACAAAGGCATCATGAATTTTGCAGGAAAATGGATGGAATTTGACAATATCATCTGGAATGAAGTAATCTAGACCCAAAAGAACACACTTATAAGTGGATATTAGCCATAAAGTATGGAATACCTATGCTACACTCCACAAACCAAAGAAGCTAAAGATGAAGGAAGGCCCAAGTGAGGATGCTTGTCCCACTTAGAAGGAAGAATAAAATCATCATAGAAGGCAGATGGAGGGAGGAAACTTGGTGGGAGAGGGCATGGGGAAGAGAATGTGGGGATTCAGGATCAGGTGTTGGGAGGACAGAAGACATGGCCATAAGCCATAAGAATGAATGAAAATCTGCAACTGATAGGGGTGGGGAGGTAGGTAGCCTCTTGAGAACGTGATAGGGGAAGCTCCCAAGAATCATTGGGGGTGACCTTAGGTGTGGCTCACAGCATTGTGGATGTGGAACCTCACGGGGTCATCTCCTGTCGCCAGGCAGGAGCCCCAGTGGAGCAACAGGGACACCAACCTGCCCACAAAACTTTTGTCCCAAAATTTATTCCATCTATAAGAAATGTAGAGACTGGGAGATGGAGCAGAGACTGGGGGAATGGACGACTAATAACTGACCAAACATGAGACCCACCCCATGAGCAAGCATTAATCCTTCACACTATTAATGATAGTCTGTTATGCTTGCAAATAAGAGACAAACATGGCTGTCCTCTGAGAGGCTCCACCTAGCAGCTGACTCAGAGGGATGCAGAGGCCCATAGCCAAACAGTGGAAGGAGCTTGAGGACTCTTAGGGAAGAGTTGGGGGAAGGATTGCAGCCCTGAATGAGATAGGAACTTCATAGGAAGACTAATAGAGTCAATTAACCTGGACTCTTGGAGACTGCACCAATAACCAAAGAGTATACACAGGCTGACCAGAGCCCCCGCCCCTGCACATATGTAGCAGATGTGCAGCTTGGTCTTCTTGTAGGTCCTGAACAAATGGAGCAGGGTCTATCCCAAAAGCTGTTGCCTGTCTGTGGATTATGTTCTTCTAACTAGGCTGCCTTGTCTGGCCTCAGTAGGAGAAGTTGCACTTAGCCCCACAGAGGCTTGATTTGCTAGGATATACCTGGTTGGGGGCTTCACCCTCTTGGAAGAGAAAGGGGGAAGACTGTGAGAGGGGGGTGACTGGGAGTCAGGGCAGTGAGTGGGATGTAAAGTGAAATTTCAAAAAAAGAATCATAAGAACCAAATGGAATGGTTGTCTTGAATTGGTTCTTCAGGAAATAAAAGGACTTTAATAAGAATAGAAAAAATTTCCAAAAGGTTATTTAATGAAAATGAAGAATGTTATTTTATTTCTTTTTTGTACAAATGTACCAAAAAGTGCCAGATGGCATCATGTCAGTAAACCCACTTGAAGGAGAACACAAGAATCCTCTGTGTTATCTTAGAAATTGTTCTGTAAAATGTAAAGTATTCTAAAATAAAATGTTTTTTTGAAATCTAAAAAAAGGGAAAAAGAAAAGAAAAAGAAAGAAAAAAGAAAGAAAGAAAGAAAGAGTAAGAAGCAACAAAATATCTGAAAATGTAAAATCTCACAGTCACTTCTTAAAATCTCAATGAGTTGGGTGAAATTATGTTTAAAATAAGGAAAATTAAATCAATAAATTTCCCCTAGTACAATGCAGAGGGATAGAAAGTATGAGCCCCAAACTAAAAGGCATGTAGGGTAAATTCAATGGTTCCAAAATAAGATATACTGGAGAGGCATTGAAAGAGATCAAGTAGAAAATATTTGTTGGACTGAGGAAAGATGATTCCTTAATTTGTAATTTCCAGCAAGTGTTAAGAAGTAATAGTCAAATGACACATAGACAATTACTGGTAAAATCTCTGAAACATAATAAAAGCTATCTGAGAGGTATTGGCAATAGGACTGATATCATAGTTTTTGCTAATTGCATGAAATTTGAAAAAACAAAAGGAAAAGGTCTTCATACTTTTCTTCAAAAGAACAAATTGAAAACATTTACAGTGATCAATCTGGTCCTATGTACCAAAGTTAAAATTAAATATCCCTTAACAATGCAACTCTATTCACAGGAATTTATCCTTCTAGTGAGTTTACACAGATCCAGATGATATACATAGAATCAGACTGACCTAGCTAACTAGAGTAGGTCTATGTAAATTAAAGATTATTATGTTCTCTATTTTTTTAATGCTGTAAATTAATATAGTGACAATTACTCCTTAACCAGCCTTTTTCCAAACAACCACACAGAGACCTTTTGATATTTCAAAGCCTTAGGCCTTAGCTGGGCAGACTCTCAACTAACTCATCTAAGTTAACCCAAACACCCATTCTGCCATGTGGCTAGCTAGACCTTCCAGGCCTGTGATCACATCTGTCTCCTTCCATGGCTCCTGGCAAAAAAAGTTTTCCTCCTTCTTTCAGGGTTGAAATACTATGAACTGGACAGTGTAAATGTATATCATACCTTATCATTTTCATAATTATTATAATTGTATTCAAATTATATTTGAAAGAAAAGGAGCCTTTTATTGGACTAAAAAGGGGATTGTAGAGAGAATATGTTGCATATTGTATGGATGCATCACCTGTCAATTAGCAAAAAACTATAGGGAAGGAAAAAATAGAAGGTGAGACATCTGGAGGCAGAAAGAATTCTGGGATAGAGCCAGGTGCAGAAGATTCACCTGGGAAGATGTGACAAGACAGACACATGGTACCTGGGTACAGGTAACCAGTCACATGGCAGAAAGTAGATGAAAGTTAATAGGTTATAATAAGTTGTAATAGAGTCAGGAAAGAGCCTAGCTATATGGCCTAGGTATTTGTAAATAAGTTTTGACTCTGAGTCTTATTTCTGGGAGCATGAGTCTGGGAGGAAAAACCAGGACCAAACTTCTATTTTTTTAATTTTTTTTTTATTTTCTATATTTTTTATTTACATTCCCAATGATTTCCCCTTTCCCGGTTCCCCCCTCCCCAAAAGTCCCATAAGCCCTCTTCCCTCCCCCTCTTCCCCAGTCAACCCCCTCTTGCTTCTCTGTCCTGGCATTCCCCTACACTGCTACATCCAGTCTTTCCAGGACCAGAGGTCTCTCCTTCCTTCTTCTTGGAAATCAATTGATATACGTATTGTGTCTAGGGTATTCCGAGATTCTGGGTTAATATCCCCTTATCAGTGACTGCATACCATGTGTGTTCTTTTGTGATTGGGTTACCTCATTAAGGATGATATTTTTCCAGTTCTGATCATTTGCCTAAGAATTTCATGAATTCATTGTTTTTAATTGTAGAGTAGTATTCCATTGTGTAAATATACCACATCAGGACACATGCTGCACTATGTTCATAGCAGCCTTATTTATAATAGCCAGAAGCTGGAAAGAACCCAGATGTCCCTCAATGGAGGAATGGATACAGGACCAAACTTCTACAGGCCCATACATACCCATGCAAGTTGCTGCTACTTAATAATCACAATTGCACTACCTTCATTTCCTCAGACAACCAACAAGCTTATTGCAACATAATTTCTTCCCTAACTATCCATCTTAAGCTACCAAATTTCCATATATGTCAAATTTCCCCAAGCTTATGAATATTTGTTTACATCTATAAATAAGATAACTATAGGATGTAGTGATTGGGGAACATTTTTTGTACATCAAAATGTTTTTTATTCAAGGTAACTAGTAATACTAGAGGTTGCAAACCTGGAATAGTCCAAAAGGGAAGCTTTTCTCAAACTGAATAAAGATATTTTTTTTCTCTCATATCTTTTTATGATTTTCTTGTAAACAAATAGCACAAATAAGGACTGTCACAAGTCTCCCAAAAGAGTAGATATATCTACATATAGTCTGAAAGGAGAAAAGAACCCTAGTATAAGATGAGAAAAGACACAAAGAAGAGACTGAAAAATTAAGTCTACAGGCTCCAGGTTGCCTGGAAAGAGTAGGAAGGTCTCTTGTATGAGCTCAGCATGGGTCTGTTTTAAGCTAATTCAAAACCCTTCCAAATGAGCTTATTAGATTCTAATTTGGTGGCTCAGAACCTAATAAGAATTCAGATCAGGGGCAGGAGCCTACCAGCTTTCCTTCCACGACCTCTGTTCCCGCAGACTGCGCTGAAGAGACAGGTACCCCAAGCTCCCTATCCCCAATATAACATCACTTGGGACACGGCCTGTTGGGGCTTCCGTCTGTGCCCGAGAACGGGTCAGCACTGTGGTCATCTGGGTGCCAGATCTGCAGGCCAGCGCGTCTGCAGGTGAGCGGTGCCACGGAGAGAGTGCAGATTGCACTCCGCCATCTTTGCTCCAGTGACTGGGAAGTTGGGACAGCCAGGTTCTGAGACAGACAGGCATAATATCGCTTGGGTCTCAGGCAGCTTGTGTGTATGCGGCTCCCAAGTGCTGGGCTGATCTGCAGTAACCAGCACGCCAGCTCTGCTGTGGGAATTCTGCCTGGCAGAGGGACACCCCCTCCCCCCCCAGGAGAGATCACTCACCCCTGCACAGGGCAGGAGCCTACCAGCCTCCCTTTGGCGACCTCTGCTCCAGGAATCCACTAGGCTGAGCCTTTGGATGTGCAAGGCCTCCCCAATATAAGATCACTTGGGGCAAGGCACATTAGGGCTCCAAAGTCACTCAGGAGCAGGCAGGCCCCAGAAATCGGTGCCAGGGGAATCCTGGCAATCCAGGGGGGGGCAGAAATAGCTTTGCAGGCTCACAGGAGGTCCAACCAACAGCCAGTGGCAGCAGGACCAACTAACATCAGAGGTATCCAGATGGCAAAAGGCAAACGTAGGAATGTTACTAACAGAAATCAAAGTAATGTGGGACCATCCGAACCCAACTCTCCAACAGCAGCAAGTCCTGGATACCCCACCACACCCGAAAGACAAGATCTGGATTTAAAATCACTTCTCATGATCCTATTAGAGGATCACAAGAAGGACACAAATAAATCTCATAAAGAGTTACAGGAGACCATGAATCAACGGTTAGAAGCCCTTACAAAGGAAACACAAAAATCGCTTAGAGAAATGCGGGAGAACATGGATCAAAAGATGGAGGCGCACAAGGAGACAACACAAAAATCGCTTAACGAGATGAATCAACGGGTAGATGCACTCACAAAGGAATCACAAAATTTGCATAAAGAAATGCAAAAGAATATGGGTCAACAGACAGATGCCCATAAGGAGGCAACACAAAAATTGCTTAAAGAAATGAATCAACGGTTAGATACCCTTACAAAGGAAACACGAGAACTGCTTAAAGAAATGCAGGAGACAATGGATCAACAGATGGATTCCCATGAGGAGGAAACATAAAAATCACTCAGAGAAATGCAGGAGAACGTGGGTCATCAGGAAGAAATCCTGAAAGAGGCAATGCAAAAATACCTTAAAGAAATACAGGAAAATACAAACAAACAAGTGAAGGATCTCAGCAAATCCATCCAGGAACTAAAAAAGGAAGTAGAAACAACTAAGAAATCACAAAGGGAGACAACTTTGGAGATAGAAAACCTTGGGAAGAAATCAGGAGTCATAGATGCAAACATCAACAATAGAATACAAGAGATGGAAGAAAGAATCTCAGGTGCTGAAGACTCCATAGAAAGCATCGACTCAACAGTCAAAGAAAATGCAAAATGCAAAAAACGTGTAACCCAAAACATCCAGGAAATCCAGGACACAATGAGAAGACCAAACCTAAGGATTATAGGTATAGATGAGAGTGACGATTTGCAACTTAAAGGGCCAGTAAACATCTTCAACAAAATTATGGAGGAAAACTTCCCTAACTTAAAGAGAGAGATGCCGATGAACGTACAAGAAGCCTACAGAACTCCAAACAGACTGGACCAGAACAGAAATACCTCCCGTCACATAATAATCAAAACACCGAATGTTCTAAACAAAGAAAGAATACTAAAAGCAGTAAGAGAAAAGGGCCAAGTAACAGACAAAGGAAGACCTATCCGAATCACATCAGACTTCTCACCAGAGACTATGAAAGCCAGAAGATCCTGGGCAGATCTCATGCAGACACTAAGACAGCACAAATGCCAGCCTAGACTACTATACCCAGCAAAACTCTCAATCACCATAGATGGAGAGACCAAGATATTCCATGATAAAACCAAATTTTCACAATATCTTTCCACAAATCCAGCCCTGCAACGGATAATAGGTGGAAACCTCCAATACAGGGAGAGAAACAACACCCTGGAAAAAATGAGAAAATAACCTTCTTGAATCAAACCCAAAAGTAGATAACCACTCAAACATAAAGATAGCGTCAAGAATGGCAGATGGCAATAATCACTATGCCTTAATCTCTCTTAATATCAATGGTCTCAATTCCCCAATTAAAAGACATAGACTAGCAGACTGGATATGTAAACAGGACCCAGCATTTTGCTGCATGCAGGAAACGCACCTCAGTGTCAAAGACAAACACTACCTCAGAGTAAAGGGCTGGAAAACAATTTTACAAGCAAATGGCCCCAAGAAACGAGGTGGAGTAGCCATCCTAATATCGGATAAAATTGATTTTCAACCTAAAGTCATCAAAAAAGACACAGAAGGACACTACATACTGATCAAGGGAAAAATCCACCATCAAGAACTCTCAATTCTGAATATCTATGCTCCAAATGCAAGGGCACCCTCATTCGTAAAAGAAACTTTACTAAAACTCAAAGCACACATCGCACCGCACACAATAATAGTGGGTGACTTCAACACCCCGCTCTCTGAAATGGATCGTTCAGGAAAGCAGAAACTAAACAGGGACACAGTGAATCTAATTGAAGCCTTGGACCAAATGGAACTAACTGATATATATAGAACATTTCATCCTAGAGCTAAAGAATACACCTTCTTCTCAGCTCCTCATGGTACCTTCTCCAAAATTGACCATATAATTGGTCACAAATCAGACCTCAACAGATACAAGAAGATAGAAATAATCCCATGCCTCCTATCAGATCACTATGGAAAAAGGGTGGTCTTCAATGGCAATAAAAACAAAAGAAAACCCACATACACATGGAGGCTGAACAATGCTCTACTCAATGATAACTTGGTCAAGGTGGAAATAAAGAAAGAAATCAAAGACTTTTTGAAAGTTAATGAAAATGAAAGCACAACATACCCTAATTTATGGGACACAATGAAAGCAGTGCTAAGAGGAAAATTCATAGCCCTGAGTGCCGCCAAAAAGAAACGGGAGACAGCATACACTAACAGCTTAATGGCACACCTGAAAGCCCTGGAACAAAAAGAAGCAAATACACCAAAGAGGAGTAGAAGGCAGGAAATCATCAAACTCAGGGCTGAAATCAATCAAGTAGAAACAAATAAAACCATACAAAGAATCAACAAAACGAGGAGTTGGTTCTTTGAGAAAATTAACAAGATAGATAAGCCCTTAGCCAGACTAACCAGAGAGCACAGAGATAGTATCCAAATTAATAAAATCAGAAACGAAAAGGGAGAGATAACAACAGAAACTGAGGAAATTCAAAAAATCATCAGATCCTACTACAAAAACCTGTATTCAACACAACTAGAAAATCTTGAGGAAATGGACAATTTCCTTGACAGATACCAAGTACCAAAATTAAATCAGGATCAAATAGACCATCTAAACCGTCCTATAACCCCTGAAGAAATAGAAGTTGTCATTGGAAGTCTTCCAACCAAAAAAAGCACAGGTCCAGATGGTTTTAGTGCAGAATTCTATCAGACCTTCAAAGAAGACCTAACACCAATACTCTTCAAACTGTTCCACAAAATAGAAACAGAAGGAACACTACCCAACTCGTTCTATGAAGCCACAATTACACTAATACCAAAAGCACACAAAGATCCGACAAAGAAAGAGAATCTCAGGCCAATCTCTCTTATGAATATCGAGGCAAAAATACTCAATAAAATTCTTGCCAACCGAATCCAAGAACACATCAAAACGATCATTCACCACGATCAAGTAGGCTTCATCCCAGGGATGCAGGGATGGTTCAATATAAGGAAATCCATCAATGTAATCCACTACATAAACAATCTCAAAGAAAAAAACCACATGGTCATCTCATTAGATGCTGAGAAAGCATTTGACAAAATTCAGCATCCTTTCATGCTAAAGGTCTTGGAAAGATCAGGAATTCAAGGACCGTATCTAAACATAGTAAAAGCAATTTACAGCAAACCGGTAGCCAGCATCAATCTAAATGGAGAGAAACTTGAAGCAATCCCACTAAAATCAGGGACTAGACAAGGCTACCCTCTCTCTCAATATCTTTTCAATATAGTACTTGAAGTTCTAGCTAGAGCAATTAGACAACAAAAAGAGATCAAAGGGATACAAATTGGAAAGGAAGAAGTCAAACTATCACTATTTGCAGACGATATGATAGTATACTTAAGCGACCCAAAGAACTCCACCAGAGAACTCCTACAGCTGATAAACGACTTCAGCAAAGTGGCCGGATATAAAATCAACTCAAGCAAGTCAGAAGCCTTGCTATACTCAAAGGATAAGCAGGCTGAGAAAGAAGTAAGAGAAATAATACCCTTCACGATAGCCACAAGCCATATTAAGTATCTTGGCGTGACTCTAACCAAAGAAGTGAAAGATCTGTATGACAAGAACTTCAAGTCTCTGAAGAAAGAAATTGAAGAAGACCACAGAAGATGGAAAAATCTGCCATGCTCATGGATTGGCAGGATTAATATAGTAAAAATGAGCATCTTACCAAAAGTAATACACAGATTCAATGCAATCCCCATCAAAATCCCAACTCAATTCTTCATAGAGTTAGAAAGAGCAATTCAAAAATTCATCTGGAATAACAGAAAACCCAGGATAGCTAAAACTATTCTCAAGAGTAAAAGAACCTCTGGGGGAATCAGTATCCCGGACCTCAAGCTGTACTACAGAGCAATAGTGTTAAAAACTGCATGGTATTGGTACAGTAACAGACATGTAGATCAATGGAACAGAATTGAAGACCCAGAAATGAATCCACACTCCTATGGTCACTTGATCTTTGACAAAGGAGCTAAAACCATTCAGTGGAAAAAAGATAGCCTTTTCAACAAATGGTGCTGGCTCAACTGGAGGTCAACATACAGAAGAATGCAAATTGACCCATCCTTATCTCCTTGCACTAAGCTCAATTCTAAGTGGATCAAGGACCTCCACATAAAACCAGACACACTGAAACTAATTGAAGGGAAACTAGGGAAGAACCTTGAACATATGGGCACAGGGGAGAATTTCCTGAACAGAACTCCAATAACTTATGCTCTAAGATCAAGAATAGACAAATGGGACCTCATTAAATTACAAAGTTTTTGCAAGGCAAAAGACACTGTCAAAAAGACAAAGCGGCAACCAACTAACTGGGAAAGGATCTTTACCAACCTTACATCCGACAGAGGGCTAATATCCAATATATACAAAGAACTCAAGAAGTTAAACTCCAGAGAGGCAAGTAACCCTATTAAAAAATGGGGTACAGAGCTACACAAAGAGTTCTCACCTGAAGAATATCTAATGGCTGAGAAGCACCTAAAGAGATGTTCATCATCCTTAGTCATTAGGGAAATGCAAATCAAAACAACCCTGAGATTCCATCTCACGCCAGTCAGGATGGCTAAGATCAAAAACACAGGAGACAGCAGTTGTTGGCGAGGATGTGGAGAAAGAGGAACACTCCTCCACTGCTGGTGGAATTGCAGGCTGGTACAACCACTCTGGAAAGCAGTCTGGCGGTTCCTCAGAAAACTGGGCATGACACTCCTGGAGGATCCGGCTATACCACTCCTGGGCATATACCCAGAGACTTTACCTGCATGCAATAAGGACACATGCTCCACTATGTTCATAGCAGCCTTATTCCTAATAGCCAGAAGCTGGAAAGAACCCAGATGTCCCTCAACGGAGGAATGGATTCAGAAGATGTGGTATATCTACACAATGGAATACTACTCTGCAATTAAAAACAATGAATTCACGAAATTCCTAGGCAAATGGTCAGATCTTGAAAATATCATCCTTAGTGAGGTAACCCAATCACAAAAGAACACACATGGTATATGCAGTCACTGATAAGGGGATATTGACCCAGAATCTCGGAATACCCTAGACACAATCCGCATATCAATAGATTTCTAAAAAGATGGAAGGAGAGACCCCTGGTCCTGGAAAGACTGGATGTAGGGGAACGCCAGGACAGAGTAAAGAGAGGGGGTTGAATGGAGAAAAGAGGGAGGGAAGGGGGCTTATGGGACTTTCGGGGAGGGAGGAAACGGGAAAGGGGAAGTGATTTAGAATGTAAGTTAAAAAAATAAAAAAAAAAAAAGAATTCAGATCAAACTGTTCTTCTTTCTCGAAGAGACAGCATTGTCAAAGAGCCAAAATTGGAGTGGGTGTTTAGGGGATTGAGTTATACAGCTTTCACATTATGATTCACCTCTCTACAGCAAAGCCCTTCCCCCATCGCAATAACATCTGCCATACATTTTTATTCAAATTCCTCACAACTGAGGGCAATCAAAAGCTAAAGAATGCTCCTACAGAAGTGACCTCAACTAAAATAGAAGTCAATAACATGACCAGCTGACATAGATGATGTCAGGAAGTATGAAATGATGAGGGCAAAGAAAAAAGGAAAACCTGTGTAAAGCAGAAAAGTAATGATCACAGGACAGGATGAAAAATTAGGGCAATTATCTGTATAAGTCAGCCTCAAAACTCTCTTCCTAATGATTGACATAAATGTGTGTTTTCTTCTCTCAGCTCCATTTTCACAGTAGATGGCACACTGGAGCTGCAATAAACAGCATTCTATTCTTCATCATTGATATTTATAGGAAGTTTAAAGGAAATACACCTTCTTCACTCACTTTAAGCATTATACCTACTGTGAATAAATGTTTTAAAAATATGATGTTATGTGACAGTATACCTAAGAAAGAAGATAAAATTATATTCTTGCCTGGGCTGTTTCTTGCTTGTGTTATCTGAATATTGATCTGACTTCTCCAATTCTGCTGACATCTAGAATTAGGATCCCAGGAGTTACAGGTTTAAAGCCAACTAGAAGAAGATAAAGAAGTAAAAATAAAACTTGTACCAATTTACCATTTCCATTGTATTTCCAGTTTACACAAATTTGCATATACCTTTCATGTAGACATATTCAGTTAACAATTTTTATATTAAAGGAATGGTGAAACTTGAAAATAATAGTATATACATTTAGAAATCTTTAAAATTATCTTCAAAGCATTCGTGATGGTGGTGAATTGTAATCTTACTTTACCAAAACAGAGTAGGGAGAGATGAACCATTATTTGCTAAGCATCTAATTTGTCCCATGTTCAATCTGTCTTAGTATGTTCTTTATCATTTAATCTTTATAATATACTGAAGTTACAATGAGATAATTAAATGAGGCTAACAAAAATCTAATAGGTCAACCTCAAGTCAAACAGTTCATAAGTGGCATGCTCACATGACCAAATGAAATTCATCTTGCTCTGTAGCCTACATGCCTATGCATAGGTAAATGAGGAAAGAAAATGTGGCACATATATGCAAGAGAATTTTATTCAGACAAATATAAACGTGAAATCAGGAATTTACAGGGAAATGAATACAATTGGAGATCATTATATTAAGTGAGAAATAAGTCAAATTCAGAAAGACAAATACCATATTACCATAGTCTTTCTCTCGAATGTAGAATAGAGTTGGAGAAGGAAGGGAGAGAACAAGAGGAGAGAAAGTGAGATATAATACCATATATGTATGAAAATGTCATTGTCTGTTAGGTTTAAAATATTTTAAAATTCTGAAGATTCACGGATACCCAAAACTATTAAGGAATGTGTACACAAATAGCTATCTAAGGATACATAAAGTGACACATAAAGCAATATACTGCCCAAGCAGAATATGAAAATTCTTTACTTTCTGTTTAAGCAAAATGGCATCCCAGCATCAGTGGGGACATGAGTACAGAAGGGGAATATTCTTTCTTCTCCTTAACCTTGTAACCATGTATAGACACCAGCAAACAATCAACACTCTTGGATTTTCAATAAACAATCTCTACTCTTCCTAAGAGATGCTACATACTTGTGATGTACAATAACTGAAAATTACCCTGAAGTACAAACATGAAGTAAAGACAAGGAGGGTAAGGATAGGTTAGAACAACATACTAGGTGAGTAAACCTAGTCTACTCTTGAGTGTTCTCCAACATGTCCTTGTTATCTGTCATGGATCCTGTACTTATATTGATACAATTGTATGATAGTTGAGTGATATGGTGTTTATTCATGGACCTCAAGAGTGATGAAGAAAAGGAGGGGCCCACTGAAATTAAGAGCTGGCATCCAAGATTGAGTCTATAAAGAGAAACTTAGCTAGCATATTGGCTATATTTATCATTATTATGATCAAAGTTCCGATAAGCAGCAGTTTAAATGAGAAAAGGTTTACTTTGGCTCATGATTTGAAGGTATGTTTCATCTTTGCAGAGAAGGTGTTATCAGCAGGAACACACTGCATCTGGTCAAACTACATTCTTAGTCAGAAAACAAAGATGAATGCTAGTGTTTTCTCTTATTTATTCAATAGGAACATAGCCCATTGTCAACTTTCATGATGGGTCTTACCACATTATTTTATATGATCTGAATAATCCCCACATACATGCCCAGAGATGCATCTCCTAGGTGATTTCAAATCCAGTCAAGTTGACAGTGAAAATTAACCTTCAGAGCTACTGTTAAGAAAAGTTGTAGTATTTCCTACATCTTATCACTTCCAGGAATCAGAAACTAAAATGTAAGGCCGGGTGGTGGTGGCGCACGCCTTTAATCCTAGCACTTGGGAGGCAGAGGCAGGCGGATTTCTGAGTTCGAGGCCAGCCTGGTCTACAGAGCGGGTTCCAGGACAGCCAGGACTATGCAGAGAAACCCTGTCTCGAAAAAAAAAAAAAAAAAGAAACTAAAATGCAATATACACTTGAACACATTGCCCCTGTTGAGCTCTCTATGTTGAGTGCAGAGTATATCAACAAGGCATTTCATTTCCTAGAGTTACTTACTGAGGCAAGTGAGGTGGAATTGACTCAAGATATCATTCTATATTTATTGACACTTGTTCATTTTCTATGAAATATTGTCCCAACATATAAATAATCTACATATTGATTACTGTTAATCATGATTGCTATGCTATGAAACCTTGGCAGTTGCCTTAGCTTTTATTATTGTTATTGTTGAAATAATACAATGCCAAGACTGGATAATTATACATAAAAATTATTATTTTAGCTCATGGTTCTTGAGGCTGGGAAGTCTAAGATCATGATGCCAGCAACTGTTGTTTGGTTGCTGACAAGGATCTTGTGCTGCCTTAACTCATGGCAGAGGGTAGAAAGGAGAAAAGGAGGATGAACTGTAGGAGTTAAGCTCTTTCCAAAGGAAAGGCATGAACTCATTCGCAAAGCCTCTGCCCCTCTTACATACCCACAGTGCACCTCCCTCTCATCATTGCTCCATTGAGAAATTGGGGTATAACAGTAGATTTTTGTTGGAATAAATCCATATTCAATATATAACAAAAGTTTCTCCTACCAACCAAGGAACATTTACTCCTTTAGTTGCCAAAACTAGTGATTTTGGGAATCACACTGACAAATTGGATATCATTCCTTGGTGATTCAAAAGTAATCGTGACAGGCATTCCAGTTCATTCTAAGGTAAATTGTCCAGCCCAAGAATCATCAGGCAAATGAAACTTAATTTCAATATATTACCCAAGGTAAATGTTTGAATGTTTGCTTCTGGACATTATTAGAGGACTGTCCTAATAAATATGGACAGGATTTCTCCCTTTATCCATAGAAAAGACAACATGTTAACAGTATTAAAAGTACAACAATTTTTGTGGTACTGTGGATCAAACTCAAGGCCCCATAAAGACATTTGCCTCCATGGGATAGAAGACTTTAGACTGGAAAGCTAACCTATAAAGCACTTCAGCCACAGCATTCTTCAGTCCTTTCCCAGAGTCTATCAGCTAGTTGCTAATATGACTACAAACCAAATGCTAACCTCTCAGAAAATAACAAATGATATTAAATTAGATGATGATCTACCAATATAATTCAGACCCACCAGCTATTATTTTCCGTTAAAATACTATCTATTTAACTCAAAACAAAAAATATTGACACTTATGGTGAATTTTAATTATAACAACTAATAATATAGACTTATAGTAAACACAATACTCATAAAGTTTATTAACTAATGATAACTGGCATTGACCCTTACATTTAACAATGAGAAAAGGCAAATAAAGTAACTTTCATCCACTAAGTTTAATCAATAGCTAACTCTATCTTGAATTTTAGCTGATTCCAATTCTATGTAACTTTATCACAAAATCATGGTTAACTTCCATAAAGGAAATAGCTTGCCCTACTCCTAACTCTTATGATTAACTGTCTTCACAAACAAGTGGAAGAATTGTCATTTCGTCAAAACTGTATAAGCTCTTTTAACCATAATTCATAAAACAATGCATCAAGATTGGCATTATAGTACATTAAATGCAGAATCAGCTTGGTACTCCTCTTCTCATTGTCAAGTAAGAAATTGTGAAGATAAATGAACCCTGGGAATTTTAAGATCTGGAATGTGATGCCAGCTGGTGTGCAGAGGAAACAAATTCAATCAGGCTACCTGATGCTTCCTGCTGCTGCCTGGAGCAGAGCAGCCCACAAGCTTGTAAAAGGACCCAATTTATACTTGTCTTGCTTGTGGTTTAAGTGCCAAGTGAAAAAGATCTTTAAATCTGCTAATAAGTGGAGGGGAAAATGTATAAACTGGTGGAAACTTTATAATGTTCCTAATATAGTTGATTTGGAGATTGAGAAGGAATTTTGACAAAGTTACTTTAGCAGTTATGGTTTAGCACATAGGAAAGCTGGCACTGTACACTGGCTAATGTATAAAAGATAGAGATGCATTTTTCAAACTTTCCTTATGCACATAACCCTCTGGTTTTCATAAAAGCTATGAGTGAGTCAACAGAATGATAAAAACAGGATGGATTTCAGATGTTTGAATAAACTGCACTGTCTTACTAAGCATTTTAATTCATTTCGCATCTTTGCTTTTACAGTGTTTCTGAAATCCATTTGTATGAGAATCATGCATCAACTACCTACCCTGTAGTGAAGGCTGTGCTGAATGTTCAAAATACAAAGTTAAATAAGACAGGCTTCCTCCTCCAGAGGACTCAAGTTTCTAAAACATGAAAGTGCTGAGAACTAAACCACATACCTATCAGTCTGCTGTTTTACCAAATCTTGTGGTAGTAACAGAGAAAATATACAGTGTGACTTTAAAAAAAATAAATTAGAGATGCCATATAATCTAGGATGAAAACCTTTTCAGTCTACAAAGAATTATCAGAGAAGGTTGATGGTTCAAATGTACAAAAGTGAGAAAATACATACAAATTCATTTTAACCATGATTATCCTGCAAGATGCAGCCTCCCGCTTCTTTCTGGTATGCTTTCTCCCTTGGGGATCTGCTCCTCTACAGGATGACCTCAACTATTCTCTACTCTCTTAGGACAATGGATTAACCCTGTTGTCTCCAATTGTTTATAGACTCTACGACAGACTATTTGAGGCAATAATTTCTAAAAGAAAGAGACTTAGTTTGGCTCACAGATTTGGATACAGGGAAATCCTAGATTGAGGTTGAAGGGAAAGGTCTCGTGCTGCATCATAATATCACAGAAAGGGCAGGGGTAGGCAGACATGTGCTGGAAGGGCAGAACTCACAAGGAGGAAGCCTTGTTTTATAGCAACCCACTCATGTAGCAGCTAATCTAGTCCTGTGTCAGCAAGAACTTGTTCCTTCTCTCTACAGTTAAGCCACTCATAGAAGAGAGGCATTAATATCTCATAAAGTTCTCATCTGCCAACACAGCAGCAGAAATCAAGTTTCAATATGACTATGAAAAGAGGCAAAGCACACTCCAATTACAGCGCTTATCCTCTGTCTTATGTTAAACAGTTCTACTAAGGTGTCCTACTATTATTTCAGATCTAGCATAATACAAAAATTACCACTTGAATCCCCAAGACAGCTCTTGCCTACTCTATTTTCACTATGCCATTCTTAAATTCATTCAGATGTAAAACTCTGGTGTTACCTTTGACATTGTTTCCTTCTGTACAATGAAAAATGTCACCAAATTTCCTCAAATCCTCTGAAATCCATGTACTTTCCCCTTTTCACCCTTGCCATTCAGTTCCAGCATATATAATACAGTTAAAGTGAGAATTTTGTGACAATTCACTGTCCAGTTTTATAAAATATGAAATGAAGGTCCTTAATTAGGCATTAATAATTCTCCTTTAAAGTTGTCAAGATACTTTTCCTTCATTTTTCTTCCTGAAGTGCCTTATACGTAGACCTATGTCCTCCTGGAATCATGTGCTTTATTACCCACCCTATGATATCACTTTCCAGAGGCATCCTGACTCATTCCCATCCTTTAAGTTGCTATAATTCACATTCAAAGTTTATTGCATGCTCTTTTCTACTGTTCAAAATATATTCATTACTGTATATATCCTTAAGTTGTAACATATGAAATTGATAGTATTCTGCCAAATTGTATCCAAAATTAATTGGCAAAATGACAACTTTAAATGGTTCATCCAGGATAAATGTTATTTTATTATTCACCAGGATTCCTAGAGTGTATGGTACATAATAGGGAATCAGTTTTCTGTCTCACCCTTATTGGTAAGTCGAGCAAGTGAATGAGAAAACAGTAAATTCCCTAGGGGAGAGACAGCAGTCTCCCTCCAATCAAATAGTCCTTTATCACTTACCACAGTTTAGACTTAGTCACATTAGCACTTCTGCACTGAAAACACTATTTTCTGCTTCACTTAGGCTAAGCTGGCCTATTTGGCTAGGATGCTTCAGTCACAACCCTCTGGCTACCACAACAGGTTCTATAATAGTTTCCAAGGGCTGCTATAATGATGTACCAAAAACTTACTTAAAATAACAGAAAAGCTATTATTTTGTAGTGCTGAGGTTGTAAGTTTGAAATCAAAGTGTCTATGGGGCCATGTTCACTGAGACCCTGCAGTGAATACTTCCTTGCCTCTCCTTAGTGTCTGGAGGTGACTGTCAAGCCTTGGTGATCCTTGACTTTAATATGCAGCACTTCAATCACTGCCTCCATCATCACATCGTATTCATTCTCTTGTCACATTTCTGTGCCCTACTCTCTTCACTTCACATTGGATTAAGGATCTATATGGTATTATAACTTCATAGTGACTGATTAAATGTGCAGTGACCCTATTTCTAATTAAAACTATTTTCTGCGGTACTCAAAGAGGTAAGACTTGGACCCATTGTTTAGACATCGAAAAATCCAACTAGTAACAGGCTTCTTCTTGAAAGGTGAAGTTTATCTACACTGAGAACAGCATGTTCTGCATATGCTTGCATATGGATCTATTTTTGATACACAGGCTTGATATAGAGCCCAGGCTGGCATTGAGCTGACTCCCAGTAGTAGGAGATACTGAGCCTGAACCAGCCATCTCCTATAACCAGGCCAAGACTTCCAATGGAAGGTTTAGGATAGCAACCCAGTCACAAAATCTTAGGCCTATGATCTGTCTTACCAGCATAATGTGCTGGAATAGAGGTGGCCAACCAATGACTAGTCCAGCTTAAGACCCATGTCACAAGAGGTACCCACACCTAATACCTCCTGAGGACCAGACACCAGAGGCCTGATGACCCGGAGATCTAGGCTAGAACCAAACACAGCTGTTCCCCAAAAATGTAAATGCGATACTCATAGATTGTGCCTAACCCAATTGTCATCAGAGAGGCTTCATTCAGCAACTAAAGGAAACAGATGCAGAGATCCACAGCCAAATATTAGGCAGAATTTGGTGAATCCTGCTGAAGAGGGGGAGAAAGGACTGTAGGAGCCAGAGGAGATCAAGGACACCACAATTAAACCCACAGAATCAATTGACCTGAGTTTATAAGAGTTCAAAGAGACCAAAACAAATAAACAAACAAAACAAAAAATAACAATCAGGGAAGCTGAATGGTATAAGCTACACCCTTTGTATGTATGTTATCGCTGTGTAGCTTAGCATTTGTGTGGGATCCCTAACAGAGGGAGCAAGGGATGTTTCTGATACTTTGGACTGCATTTGGGACCCTTGTCCTCCTACTGGTTTGCCTCATCCAGACTTAATATGAGGGGAGGTGCCTGATCTTATTACAATTTGATAAACCATATTTGGTTGATATCTCTGGGAAGCCTGCTCTTTTCTGAAGAAAAATGGAGGAGGAGTGGATAGGGAGGGAGGGGGGCATGGAGGAGGCAGAGGCAGTGGAAAGGAGGGCAAACTGCAGTCAGGATGTAATATATGAGAGGAAAATTAAGATTAAAACCAAAGTTAAAAAAGGAAGGAAAGAGGAAAAGAAGGAGGGAAGTAGGAAGGGAGGGAGGGCGGGTAGGTGGGCAGGTGGGCAGGAAGGACTGAAGGAAAGAAGGAAGGGAGGGAGAAAGAAAGGGAGGAAGGAAGGAACAAAGGAAGGAAGGAAGGAAGGAAGGAAGGGAGGGAGGGAGGGAGAGAAAGAGGGAGGGAGGGAGGGAGGAAGGAAGGTACAGAAGAAGGATGGAAGGAAGGAAGGAAGGAAGGAAGGAAGGAAGGAAGGAAGGAAGGAAGGAAGGAATCTACAGGTTACTATATTAAACCATAGGAAATTTAAAATGTTTTACTGTAAGATTAAATTCCTGATAGTGTCTGCCTCACATACACAAGGCCTGAGTTCAATCCCTAACATCACAAAAAAGTTCTTAAAAAGGAGAAACTGTATTTGTATGGATTTCAGGACATCTATAGATGTGGTACAATTGAAAGATTGTTTTTACTGTCAGTTCTGTCAGGAAAGTGAAATTTTAAAAATACTTTCTATGCTAAGATGCATCCAAAAACTATTTTAAAATATTTTGCTTTGAGTGACAATCAGAGTAGCAGGTAAGAAACATTGCATTGCCAGCCAAATGATACTTAGAAGAAACATCACTGCCTTTTAAAAAAGGTTTTTTAGGAAGCAGAAAAAGTGCTTAAAATAGCATCATTCCTAAATGCTTTAAATAGTAGACAAAATAATTACAACAATAAAGTTAAACATCCATTTACAGAAAATGAAAAGAAAATTATCAGGATATAGATGGCCTCAACAATACTGGCAGCCCAGTTGATCTGATTGGCATTTATAGGACATTTTTTTTCAACTGCATGCCAGGACAGACCATCTTCTAGACCATAAAGCAAAACTTAACATATTTAAAGGAATTGGAACCACGAGAACACAATATTCTGAGAACAAAATAATTGAACCATTTATAAACTTTATGTAGAACACATCTAGTTCCTGCTAATTTCTTCAAAATAGCTCATTAAAATTATATATTTTCAAGGCCACAGAAACCAGAAAAGAGCAAATTGATTGTGGAAGCTAAAAAGTAAAAGAACAGTCAGTTCTTGGTGTATCACAACTGAAAATGTTGATCCCTAGGAAAAAGTGCGGGAGGAACCTTATCTTACAGAAAGATTACGATTTGTTCTTCTACTTACTTCTGAAGGCACAACAAAGCTAAAAGAAGAAAACAAAGTTAGATATAGTGACATAATGAAGCTCTCTCCACTTGTCCCATAATGCCAAGTTAACGTTCCCCACCCCCCACCCCCGCCCCCAACACTGAAACAGCACTAGTATGTATTCTCTGCAAAGGAAAAGAACCAGGTACTTTGAGATTTGCCATTCTTGGGCATAACTGAAAGCAGAGTACCATATAAATTGAGAGGGTGACATTGGAAGAAATTATAAAAACTGAGTGAACTTTTGCAAGTAAAGAAGTGGGCAAAAGGGGACTCACTGTGACACACTATAGCTTCTGTGAGAAGATATACTTTTTCTTTGGAGAAGGAAGTTGTAAGTGCAGAGGGTGGTTACAAAGGGATAGGGAGAAGAGTGGGATTAGGGAGCATGATGTGAAATTCACAATCAATAAAATGTTAAATAAAAATAAAAGTTTTTTTTTAACCTTCTTAATCTTCTTCCTCCACTAAGCTGTCAAAATGTAGTGGCCAGACTTAGATACTCCATGGAGAAAATGTGAAGAACACCTTTCTACAAACTCTGACTCACAGAAAGAACTGTTTAGTTTTTTGTTTTTTTTTTTTTAATGTCATGGTAGACTCTGTTTGCAAGTATGTCTATCCAGAAGATAAAATGAACAAGCCTTGAAATCAAGTTGCCAGTGAGGTTTTAGTGAGACTGAAATGTGCAACAGCCCCATATAAAAGCAGTTTGGAAGAAGACCGTATACAATAAAGGAACCTTAAATAAATGTCTTATTTATCTGAACAAGATATATTTATATGCATATATGTATATATACATATATATGCATATATATATATATAAGTCATCCACACACATAAAAGTAAAGTAAAATATAATTATTTCCTATAACTAAAAACCTGAATTTCAAGATAGAAATAACCTATTAATAAAAAGAACCCATCCCACCCCCGGTGCACACACAGTTCACATCATTATAAAAGAGAAACACGAAGGAGAAGATTCTTAATGTTTTCAGACAGGAAAATTAGATTTCATTTGAAGTGAAAATGACTTCAGACTTCCAAGCATTATTACTGAAAAAAATTAGAAGGCAATGAAGTGGAATACTATCTTTTAAATTCTCATTAAATGACCTGCATCCTACATTTATATTTTGTCTTTCCTTTTGAAAATTTAATACATACATATAATGAAACATGGTCAATATCTACCACTTCCAACTTCTATAGATTCCTTCTAATTATGTCTCTCAACTTCCTGTATCTCTGCTTCTAAGTTCTGTTTAATTTACCCATATGTCCGTGAGTGTGGCGCCATCTACTGGAGCATAAGAGAGCTACCAGTGTCCATATCCTCCCCTCACCAACTATCCACTGCCAATAAATACTGTAAGGCTGGTCTAAACCATATCTTTGTAGCCAGGTAAATTCACATGTATAAATAACATCCAAAACTTCATGTCTAAGAAATTTTTATATAGAAGTAATTAAGGGAGTTGGTCTAAGAATGAGAGTACACCAAGAGAGAGGAAAGCATAGGGTACCGGGTTCTAAGCTCCAATAGGAAAGAGCTTCCTTAGACAATGGCAGAGTGATGGCATACAAGTTAGACAACCACCAAGCCAGAAATAAAAAAAAAAACTTTTCAAAAGGCCATTTAAGTGATTTTCTGAGAAGAAACCAAGTACTCAACGCATGTATATATATTAAGAAGACTTTAAAGTTAAACCAGGGATAAGAATGTAGAAAATTAAGCAAATATAAAAACAAGTTAATTATTATCTCCAAAGAAAATTAAAGGGTTTTCTAGAAAGGAAAGCAGAGCAATTGGCTGTGAATAAGCATTCCTTGGATCACAACCTTGACTGCATGTTAGAACTGCCTAGGAAGCTTTTTAAAATTTCAGATGCCCAAGCCACACGTGGATCAGCACATCAGAAATAAGCATTGGTATTTTAAAGCTCCCCAGGCATTGTAAATGAGCAGGCAGTATGACAGTGATTAATCAGAATACACTGAACATTGTTATAAGTAAGACTGTAACAAATTGAAAGCCTAGAGAGTTGGTAGAAAAGGGTGTGTGGATAAGGATGGGGAGTAGTGAGACCAAAAGCTAATTCTTGGCTTCTGTAATTGGAAATCAGTTTGAAGTGCCCCAAGCTGAGCTTTCAAGATGTAGCCTGATCCATAGGTACATAACAATTCATTCATCTAAAACAATTGAGTGTGGTTGTCCACAAAAAATGGGAAACAGAAGGGCGTTCAATGTTTCTCACAACATGTCTTGTAAAGTGCTTGAGTCTAAACTGTGTGCATGTATGACTAACTGTTAAAAGGAAATTCAAGAATAAATAAAAGCTAAGGTAATATAGAAATTCGTTATTTTAAAACATAGTTAAGAAAACCTTGGGCTGAGCAACAAAATACATGTACGTATATGTATATAGAGAATATACATACATACATACATACATACACACACATAGATTCCACACACTTAGACAAATAATAGGTAATATCAAATAAAATTGCAAAACGTGATATACCATTTAATATTTAATTTGATAAGCCAGATGAGCTGAATGATTTCCTAGGCCAAACAATAAATTAACTGCCACACTTGAATAAAGATAAAGAAATTTAAGAGTTCTATTCAAAGTCAAATAAAATGAAGATATTCTCTATCTCATCAACTTCACTTCAATATATCTATCTAGAAAAGTGCACAATTGGACAAATGTGAATGTTCAAAATTTTTCCATTTTATGAGACAAAAGGCCTCTAAAATTGCCATTAAGTTTGTTTTGTGTTGTCTGTCTACTGCCTCGTTGAAGCTTCCCCCCACCTGCTCTTTTTAACCTTAGAGGTCTGTTGCATATACATCTTATTTTCTGGTTTTGTGTTTTTATGAGATTTCTGTGTGTGCAAACTTGTGTGTCTCTGTGTCTATATGTGTTTCTTTGGTTCTATATCTTCAGTCATATTCTAGTTTAGTATTTTGTATGTTTATTTTATCTTATTTTATTTTTAGATGCTTGTTTTCTAATGAGGGGGGAAGATCTGAGACAAGTTGAGAGGGGAAACTGTAATCAGAATATATTGTATAAAAATACTTTTCTCACTAAAGATAAATGAATTAACAAATATGTTGATCTTAATATTATGCATAGGAGTAGAAAGTGAGAAACAATATAAATGTCCATCAGTATGAGAATGATTAACTATATTATATTCAAACTGTTCACTGAAATACAATGCAGCAATTTCTAAAGTAGACTTAAGAGATATTGTTACTCTACAAATATTTGTTGCCCAAATGACATAATTTAAAACATACATTTATTTTTATAGTTGCATATATATATATATATATATATATACTAAATCACATTGAAATAATTATGTAAAGTACGTGAAAGACATCTGAAAATATTTCAGTGTGGGCTAAAGAAAGCTCAGTAAGAAGGTGTTTGCTATGTAACCATGAGGACCTGAGTTCAGATTCACAGCACTCACATAAAAAAGTAGGGCATGCTGGTATACATCTGTAACCTGAGTAATGAGTGTAGCAGAGAAAAATGGGTCCCAGGAATTTACTGGCCAGACAGTCTAGCCAAAACAGTGAGTTATAGGTTCAGGGGAAAATCCTGTCTGAAAAGGTCAATTTCATTGCTTCTCTATTCACAATTACTAGGAAATGAAAACAACCAAAAAGTCCTTCAACAATGAATGGAAAATGAAAGTGTGGTCCACTTACACTATAGAATGTTACTCAACAGCAAAGAAAACTGAAATTTGCAGGTAAATGAATGGAATGTTGTGTGAGGTAACCCAGACCCAGAAAGACAAACACCATATGTTCTCATTCATGCATTGTTCCTAGCCCAAGTCTTCAGGTGTAAGTATATAGCATGGAATAACCACAGAAATCAGGGAAGTGCAAAGGGACTAAAGTTAGAGGGGGCATTGTGTGGGAATGGAATAGCCAGATACAGAAAATATGAAGTGAAAAGCAGAATAACTGGGAGGGGGCTCCAACTGGGAAGAAAGAGGGAAGTCAATACAGGATGAGAAAGAGGGGACAATGAGGGCAAATGACACCAAGGTTGTTTGATAAAACTAGTCTTAGGGTTTTACTGCTGTGAAAAGATGCCATGATCAAGACAAGTCTTATAAAGGACAGCATTTAATTGGGACTGGCTTACAGGTTCAGAGGTTCAGTCCATAATCACCAATTTGTCTTAGTCATGGTTTCTGGTCCTGCACAAGTATCATGACCAAGAAGCAAGTTGGGGAGGAAAGGGTTTATTCAGTTTACATTTCCACGTTGCTGTTCATCACCAAAGGAAGTCAGGACTGGAACTCAAGCAGGTCAGGAAGCAGGAACTGATACAGAGGCCATGGAGGGATATTTCTTACTGACTTGCTTCCCCTGGCTTGCTCAGCCTGGTCTCTTATAGAACCCAAGAATACCAGCCCAGAGATTGTACCACCCACAAGGGGTCCTCCCCCTCCTTTGATCACTAATTGAGAAAATGCCCTACAGCTGGATTTCATGGAGGCACTTCCCCAACTGAAGTTCCTTTCTCTGTGATAACTCCAGCCTGTGTCAAGTTGACACACAAAACCAGCCAGTACAATTGACCCCTTGTCAACTTGACACACAAACGCATAGCTATTAAGCTTCAACCCTTACTTTCTTATTCATTCCCAAGGTCTAAGTAACTTTAAAAGTCCCACAGTCTTTACATATTAAAAGTTCAATCCCATTAAAATGTCCAATATCTTTTAAAATTCAAAGCCTTTTAAAAATTCAAAGTCTCTTAACTGTGGGCTCCACTAAAACACTTTCTTCCTTCAAGAGGGAAAAATATCAGGGCATAATCACAATCAAAAGCAAAATTCAAACTCCAATGGTTCAATATCTGGAATCGAACTCACGATCTTCCGGGCTCCTCCAAGGGGTTGGGTCACTTCTCCAGCTCTGCCCTTTGTAGCACACACCTTGTCTTCTAGGCTCCATCTGCCTGTTCTCCACTGCTGCTGCTGTTCTTGGTGGTCATCTCATGGTACTGGCATCTTCAAAACACTGCTCTCTTCTGCTGTAACTAGGCTTCACCAATAGCCTCTCATAGGCTCTTTTCATGGTTCCAAGCTTCAACTCCTTTGCATGACCCCTCAGTCCTGGACCATCAATTGCAACTGAGACTGCACCTTCACCAATGGGCTTCCATGGCCTCTCATAGTGCCAAGCCTCAGCTGCACTTCATAACCCCTTCATGCCTTCAAACCCAGTACCACCTGGGCAACTCTTACACATTACCAAGTCCAGCCACAGCACAAAGTACAACCGTGACTATCTCTGGAACACAGCCTCTGTGCTCTCAGAAAACACTTCCCAGAAGATTTCACCTCAGTGATGCTGGTCTCTTCTTAATCACCACTAAGTTTTTAGCTCCAGCTAACCAGCATCAATAGTCCCAGTAACACAAAGGTTCACTTTAGTGGTTCTGGTATCTTGTTAATCACAGCTGATTCTTCAGCCCCAGCTAACCAAAACGATAGAATCTTCACAATCAAAACATGGCCCTGATAAGAGTTTTTAATTTTCCCTCTGAAATTTCACAAGCCAGGCCTCCATCTTCTGTACTGTTCTCAACATTATCTTCTAAGCTTCTACACAACATCCCACAGAGCTCCTAACACCGAATGTGTCTTCTAGCCCAAAGTTCCAAAGTCCTTCCACAGTCCTCCCCAAAACATGGTCAGCTTGTCACAGGAATACTCCACTATGCTGGTACCAATGCATGGCAGCATCCAGGTAGGCATGGTGCAGGAGGAGCTGAGAGTTCTACATCTTCATCTGAAGGCTGCTAGCAGAAGAGTGACTTCCAGGCAGCTAGGATGAGGGTCTTTTTTTTTAAAAGATTCATTTATTTAATTTATGTATATGAGTTCTGTAGCTGTCTTCAGACACAAGAAGACAGCATCTGATCCCTTTGCAGATAGTTGTGAGCCACCATGTGGTTGCTGGAAATCAAACTCAGGACCTCTGGAAGAGTAATCAGTGCTCTTAACCACTGAGCCATCCCTCCAGGCTTGGGATGAGGGTCTTAAAGCCCACATCCACAGTGACACACCTACTCCAACAGGGTCACAACTTCCAATAGTGCCACTTCTTGGGCCAAGCATATATAAACCATCACAAAGCCCTAAGGAATTGTATTTTATATTTACATAAAATCATAATATATGTGCATATATATGATATATATATATTTAAAAATACACACATACACTTTAAGGGAGTCATAAGCTATCTAACAAAAACCCAGTACCAGGTATGAAAAACTCCTTTTCTGTTGTTGGTTAGGATAGTCCTAGTGATTTTCAAAACTATGTAGGCTACTGATATTGCCCTTTGTTTTCTCTCAGAGGTTGATGATAAGTTCCTATTGCTAAAGATGTTGCACAAAACTTCGATGATTCAAGCTAGATCTACTATAAAAGGCTCCTTGTCAAACTTTCATAAAGTCAAAATGTCGAAAAATAGTATGCAAGCTGCCAAGAGAGGAAAGCAATAAAGAGTCATATTAAGCTGTGATGCCTATGAGCCACAATGCAGCAGGGCATGATATTCCTAAATGTGAAATAGTGGCAACTCATATGTTGACAGTAATCAACAGTGGTCTAATTGGACTTAAGGCCCACACATTAGGAAGGAAACCATGCCGGTATTAGAAACAGCCAACTACTCAGAGATAGTCAGATCATGGATTTTAGGATAGAACCGTCTATTGCCCAATTTCCTAAACAAGCATAATTCCTAACTAGATTCTAAAACTTATCTTTAGACTCTTAGATAAATATAGCTCAAAGAAAGTTATCTTTATTACAAATGGAGACAATTAAAGAAAGTCACTACTGGACACAATTCAGAGATCAACTGATTGTGAGGAGACCAGCCCCAATGGATACATTTACAACACAATGCCTATTCTCAAGGCTCAGGAAACATTGTGAATAGAGGGAAGAAAGTTTATGAGAGCCAGAAGACTAGGAAGTCTGCTATGACACTATCTCTCTTAGAAATGCCTGTCTAAAACACCTGAATGATAAAAATACCAATAGACATGCTCATGACAAAGGAGGGGAAGAACCTTACTGCAAGGCTACATCACTAGACAAAGAACTATAGGTAACTAATGATGAATTAGAGAAGATGAAATCATGTGCACACAAACAACAAACACTGGTAGAGTAGGCTGTATTTATATACTTACGTATGTGTGTTTATATATACATACTATATATTTAACAATAATAATCAAAGAAAGTGAGATCATAAATTTGAGAGGTAATGAGTGAGAGAACATGGGAGGTACTGGGTGGAGGGAATGAGAGGGTTGGAGGGAGGAAATAGAAGAGGTAAGTGATGAAGTTATTTTTTTTCAATTAAAAATATTTTACATGTAATTAAATTAAATACTCACAAGCAAAAAAATATTCTAAAGTTTTATATGAAGCTGAGTTTACATTTACATGGCTGACTCAACTCACTGAGACTCCTAAATACTACTAAATATCATGAGAAGATTTTAGATGTGAAAAGGAGTGATAAACAAATCTTCCATTCCAATTTGTGTCAGATCAGCAACCAATATGAAGTATGAGCATTTTTCTTTGAGTATGTAAAACTTTAACTATATCTCTGCCTACCAATTTTGACAATATAATGAGCCCCACGCCTGACCTAAGGCTATTTCTGGGTCCAAGGAAACATCTTCAAACTAAATAAAATGTTTTTTTAAAAAAACCAAACAAATAACTTACTGTCTAATAATAGAGAATATGAAATTGTTTGTAGTCCATTTTCATCTTGCTTGACATTAAACTAACCATCTGATCCACATTTTAAAATGTTACAAATCAAATCATGGGATACAGTGTAAAATATTTTGACTTTGAGGCAGCCTCAGAGAGAAACCAATTTGGTGAAAACATATCCTGACTTTACCATGGCAAAAATTCTACTCTTCCTATATTAAAGTATGTATATAATGTGAATAGTTTTAAGGGAGCAGATTTTTTAAAAACATGGGTGATTAAATATGAAACTTTATAAATAAAATTTAGTGATGATGATATCTGGTTTTGCCCTCTTTCCAATTTAATGATATTTCCTTTCATTTTCCCAGATCCTTTAAAACAAGTAGCTTTGCTTTATTTTAGTGAAATTCAGGAGAAGGATTCCACATGTAATACTATCAAGAAATGTCTATATGCTTAACTTGTATGGCCTTATTGTTCACCCTATTACTTGGTCTCTCCGTAATAACAAATTAGATAGAAAAGACACTTAGAGATGCATACTAATGCTTTTTGCATTTTGTAGACTACAGGTGAAGATTCAAAGTGTTGCAGTAGTGGGTGGAGTTCAGAGTGAGGGAATAGTAAGATTCCTTCCTGGACTCTCCCTTCTTCTATCACTGGGATCACTTTCCTTCTCCTTCAGAGTCACTCAGCCAGTGACCTTAAGTTATGGGAATTCATGGTCCTCTAGAAAACCATCATGGCACAGGATCAAATCATCCTAGATCTCTACCCTCTACTAACAATGTAGTATTTGAGTTTATCATTGATTTCTGTCCATATCCTCTTAAGAGGAAAGGGATTTATATAAGTTGAAGAGAAACTAGAGTGTCTACCAATATTCTTGATATAGGTTCTTAAACTAGACGAACCAGTTTTTAGATCTCTATTTCATCTGCTAACTCTACTTTAGACAAGTTTTATAGTTTCTACAAATCTCAGTTTGATTATTTTTAACATTCAGAAAAATTAATCCTACCCTATTGTGGTGGTTTGAATATGTTTAGCCCAAGGAGTGTCACTATTAGGAGGTGTGGCCTTCTTGGAGTGGGTGTGGCCTTCTTGGAGGAAGTGTGTCACTGTGGGGGTGGTCTTTAAGACCCTTCTCCTAGCGACGTGGGAGTCAGTCTTCTCCTAGCTGCCTTCGGAACAAGAGGTAGAATTCTTAGCTCTTCCAACACCATGCCTGCCTGGATGCTACCATGCTTCCTGCCATAATGATAATGGACTGAGCCTCTGAACCTGTAAGCAAATCCCAGTTAAACATTGTCCTTTATAAGAGTTGTCATGGTCATGGCGTCTCTTCACAGCAATAAAACCTTAACTAAGATACCTATAAAAATATAATTCAGAGTAGATGTTGAATAAATGCCAATTTTTATCACTTATATTTTGTTGGTTTTGTTTTGAAAATCTAAACAATATATTGGAAACCCCAAGATTGGAAACCTAAGGGCTGGAAAGATGGTTCATGGTTAAGAGCTGCAAGCCCCCCAACAATGGGCAAAGAGACACCTTATTGGTGGTGGTGTTCTTATCAGTCAGGGACAGAGCAGATGGCAGTTATATGTTCATCCTAGATTGATGCTTGTCTTGGTGGACAGAACTGTTTTATGCCTAGGACACATAAAAATGCCATGCCATGCACAGACCTACCCTCTAGTGTATGGCACAGGTGTGCCATAGACACCTGCTTGCTGACACAACATGCAGTGTGAATAAAGGATGTCACCCAAGAGCCCACCAGCCACGCAGCCAGCCTGAAGCAGGAACCACCACAAGCAAGTATGTGGTGGTCAGATGGGAGAGAAAGAGAAGTGGAGCAGCTTGGGCATTATGAAGATGAAACTGGAGACTCAAGTGGTGGGGGAAGTGACCTGTTGTGAGTGGCCAGCCCCAGTACCTGAAGCCATGGTGAAGTTTGAGGCTGAGCTGCTGCTGAAGGCCATGTCTGAGTCTGTGGCTACATAGTAGCAGGGGTTGGTGTCAATGTCCATGGCCTATATTACTGCTAGAAAACATGGGGATGTCCCTTGTTGGGGCAGCTAAGGGACACCATCTGGATATCCAGGGGATATACAGAACTTGCCCCACCCCACAAGTGGATGAGGTGCCCTGAAGAGCTGGTCTCATCTCTCACCACTGATAGCATTTAGGCAAGCAAGCCCTATACCTTGTCCAGGCAACACTGTGGAGCTGGCTCTGTTTGCTGTTGTTGTTGTTTTGTTTTGTTTTGTTTTTGTTTTTTGAGGGGGGCAGTGAGCAAGGCCCCAAGGGCATGAGTTTGGGAGAGCTAACAATACCACTCATCTGCCCTGGAGTGGCAGAAGCATAGAGGTGATAGAGGTGACGCCCCTCCCCCTTTGTCCACAGAGTCATTAGCTCCTAAAAGCTGTCTCTGCCCCTCACCAGCTACAGAAAGCAGACCCTCAACCTCACCTGGACAGCACAGTAGAGCCTACCCTGGTGGTAGGGGGTGCAGGTGAGCTACACCCGAGGTCAAGAGCACTGGCAAGCAGTGACATGGGTACGGAGGTGATACATACCCCCTGCCCTTCACAACCTGCAGCAGTTGGGAGAGCTGGCCCTGGGGCTCATGAGAGCGGGTGAGCTGACCCTGTCCCTTGTTGGTTGCAGCACTCTGGAGGCCCTGCACCTTGCCTGGGCAACACAGTGGAGCTGACCCTGATGGTGAAGGCATGGGTGAGCCAGCCACAAGGCTGTAAGAGTAGAAGAGCTGTGTCCCTGTCCCTCCGGGCCCTGTGTCTTGAGTGGGCAGCACAGTGGAGCTGGCTCTGGAGGTTTGGGTACAGGTTAGCTACCTTTGAGAGCAGGAAAGCAGGAGAGCTGACTCTGGCTCCTGCCGATGGTGGCATTAAGTGGCCTAAGGAGAGCAGCATTGGAGAGCTCACCCTGGTGGTGTGGATAAAGGAGAAACAGTGGGCTGACCAGCTCTGCTACCATATAGGCCCAGATCCAAGGCTTTGACTTGACCCACCCCCAAATCTACATCATTTGTGAACAGTTGGGGAGAGTGAAAGAGACAGTCTAGCTGATTCAAAGCTGCAAGATTTCCATGACACAGGACAACAACAGGATAACCAGGAGGAGTCCTGGTGAGGATCCAATACTGATGGTGTCATGGAAGTCAGAGACCTTGAACCAGACCAATGACTCATTGCAATGAACATTTGCAAATGAAGATGTGTGGACAGAAGGATATACTGTGGGCTACACTGTGATATACTACAGCTTCCATGATAAAAGGTTTGCTATGCTTTGTTTGTTGTTGTTGTTGTTGTTGCTGCTGCTGCTGCTGCTGTTTGTGAGGTTTTTTTTGGTGGGGAGGTTGCAAGGGCAAAGGATGGATATGAGGAGACAGGGAGATGAGCAGGACTGGGATATATGATGTGAAACTCACAAAGAATCAATAAAAAAGCTATTTTTTAAAGAGCACTGGCTGTTCTTGCAGAGGACCCAGATTAGTTTCTCAGCACTCACATGGCAGCACCCAATCATCTGGATCTCCAGCTACAGGTGATATGATGCCCTTATCTAGACTCTGCTGACACTGCATGTATGTTATGCACTGACATAGAGTCAGGTAAAACACCTGGGCTGCCCATACACATAAAATAGAGTTAAATATTTTAAGTAACTGGAAATATGTCTTGCTCTTACAATTCTATTTGGTATCCTGAGCTTCCACTCCTATAAGTCAGCAGCTTCTGCCGACTCAAATAACTGATTTTAACCAATATTGACCTCCAAGGTATCCTTGCTGCTGGTAAGAGAGCATATTGATATATATTTTCCCTCTGGATGTACCCTCCACAGTTACATGAAGTGGCAGAAGAGATATAAGAAAGGGTATTGGCTGAAGAGAACAGTGTAGGAGGAGGAGAGCAGGGGAAAGGAAGTTATAGAACAGATGGGATTCCAGTCAGTAAGCTGATTGGAACTAACTGCTAAATTATATCTTGGTTTCTCTTGTTTATAAGTGTTATAAAGACTTTACATGCATGTTATAAACTCTCACAGCACTACAAGATAACACTGCCTTTCAGTTAGCATATGGGAAAAGTGAACCTTTATGTGGTTAAATTATATTCCAAATTTCTCTTAACAGCAAGGAACAGACATGATATATAAACTCATTTGTCACCTTCAAAACCCTTTCTTCTGAAAGGATGGATTTCTTTTTCCCCAGAGCACACTTCTGCTCATCATTATACAGAATTTGGTGGACTGTTAACAAATGTTTTTAAATGTTTAAATTGTAAGAGTAATTTAGGTTAATTGATCAATGAAAATCGCTCCCAGAATGTGAACTTGAATATCATTTACCTGAACCATAGTAATAACTAGCAATTATTCAAAGGTTATTATGTGTTTGACACCATTCGATTTATGTATATGAATTCATTTAATTCTATGAATCATAGAATTATCTAGATTATCTAGATAATATTACCATTACTGTTTTTACAGTTGAAGAAACCAAGCCCAGAGAGGCTAAATAAATTACTCAGGACCACACTAGTATAGATGTGATCAGAATCCACGCAATCTAGCTACAGGGCCCAAGCTATGTTTTACTGCCTCTCAACAATCAGAGTAATTGTGCCAAACTCTCCACTTAACTTTGCATGTAGAAAAAGAATGTAGCAATCTAATCAATTCCTTTGATATCTGAAGCTACCAAAAACCATTGATGGAAAACTAAGAAGTGGCAAGTTGGGTGCAGTCAGGTTCCCTGATTACTCATCACATTGGATCTTTTTCTCCACAAAGACTGGAGACAGAAAATTCTGCATGTTACTGTAGATGTCACACTTATCTAAAGAGGACGTATTTCAGGATAAAGTGGAGCCACTTCCAAGAAAATAATTTCTCCTACAATAAAATTAATATTACTTCTCCTCTATCTGAGTACACTGAAGTCAGAGTTTATCATCTAAATTCTCAATAAAGTAGTTTTCCTACCACTTTGAAATTTTGAAAAAAAAAACTTATATGCTATATATTCAAAGTTCCATACATCATAACTTTCTGTTGTGAACAACAATAATAAATGATGTGTTTAAATTCTGGAAATTAGGCTTGTTTTGTTTTTGTATTGTATGAGTCAGTGTCTGGCATATGTAAAGTTAAATGAAGAAAGTAAGCTTATAAGTCACAGTCATCTCCCTGATAATCGATACTCATTTACTGAAGGGACAATGTGCTCATGACATGAGACTTTCTTATAAAAGATGCCAAGCTACAAATAACAATATATAGATCTCATTTGCTCTGAATTAGTAAGTACTTGAATTCTAATAAATTTTTGATACCTAAGGATATTATTATTCTGTTCATTTTTATCTTGACTTCTTTGCCTGCAGAGCATAGGGAAGGAAATTATTTCTTTCCCAAATGTAAACTAAATGTATTTTTGTATATTTCTTCTATACCTACAGAGGAAGGTATTTGAACCAAAACAATGTCAAAACACATTAATTTCTTAAACTGACAGTATTCCCACAACTATCTTAAACTGAACACACACTCACCACAGTAATTCCATGATAAATGATATTTAAACTGTCTTAGCTAATAAAACATCTCCTGAAGGAATTCTAAATAATTAGAAAAAATTAGTGTATGTGGCCTTATTTTGAATTATTTATGTTATATTATGATCCAAAATACACTGTGATATTTCAAAAATATTACCTGCATAAAACATAAATTTTCATAAACATAAATGTGATTAGCCTAAAGATATGACTGCATGGGCAGAATAGAAAATATAAACTCATTTTATCATTTCATTTTCCATAACAAAATAAATATTATTTTACTATTCCTGGCAGGCATTAAGCCCTAATAAATGCAAAGTGGAAAAATTACCAAAGGACTCAGGCTTGAGACACAGAAAAAATGAATCTAAAATAGATTTCAGAATCAAAACATTCATTAAGTTAAATTTAGAAAAAAAATGTGTCAGTGTTATAGGGATTTATCTCAAACAAAGGCCTAGAGATGAAGTACGTAAATTAGATAATGCAAATAACTCTTGGCCTTAGCAACATCTTCCTTGAACCTCCTGTACCTTCAGAGTCAAAGGGAGGAAGAAGTGAATGTGCAGACTGAAGCACAAGAGAAAAAAGATGGGGCAGAGGTTCAAGTAAATTAGTCTGAGTACCCATGAAAGCTGGAAAAGCAAAGGTAAGGGGTGCTGAAGGCTGGGACACTGGTACAAGTTGTTAGCAACAAGTCTCAGTGACTCTGGGACATCACCATTTACTTGCTGAGATCACTTGAGAGACTGAAAACAACCAAAACAGTCCTGCTGGCCCACTGCCCTGGACTTGTGGCATTCTGGACTAGTTTGGTTCTCACTTGTGACCAAGCAGAACTTACATCTTTCTTTCTGTCTCAGCTGAAAAAAAAAGAATTCAAGTAGAGCTCAAGACTTAAGTTTAGTGTTTATAAAGATTTGGGGGAGATGGAGTTCTCATCCTGAGCTCTCTTTCCTTTTAAATAAGGCTGAGGTCATCCTAACCATCCTTAATGTCTTTAATACAAAAACAGAATAGAGGGTTTGTTGAAGCAAAGATTCTCTCATAGGTCCCTTGGAGTAGAAATGTCACTTTTGGAGGAATCACAAAACTCAGTTCCTCCTCACTGGAGTCTCTAAAAATATAGACGATAATCATATATTCCCAGTGATTTGGGTCTCTCATTTAGCACACACTATAGCACAGAGTGATAGATGTTGGAAGAATTAAAGTCATTATGCAAGTTTCATCCTGATAAAAGTTCACTCAAATCCAAGAAAGAGCACAAGGTTCAAGGAACTAGGGACAAGGGACCTGTGTTGATAGGTTGAAAACCCAAATACTTCAATACATGTGCAACACCACACTAGATAAGATTGTATCTCTGGACTGCTGAGAATAGCTAGGAAGGGGAACAGAAAAGATGATTGTTTTCAAGCCTGAAGACATGAATTCTATTCCAGGATCCACATGATGAAAGGAAAGAACTGTCTTTTACACATTTTCTCTGGCCTTCATACATGCGTGTGTGTGTGTGTGTGTGTGTGTGTGTGTGTGTGTGTATGTGTGTGTGTGTGTGTGCACGTGTGCACGTGTGCATGTGTGCTCTGTGTATATAGACATGGAGAAGTGAGAGAGGGAAAGAGGGAGAAGAGGGAAAGAATGAATGTAATAATTTTAAAAATCACATTTCAGATACTAGGAAGACTGCTATGAAAAATCCTTCTAGCACCTGTGACATTAAAAAGCATTCTTTGCAGAACCCTGAAAGGCAGCAGATCATTAAAGGCATTTGTCATCATACCCTACCAACTGTAATTGAAACGCATCTGCCAGGCAGATAAAGAAGATATTTTTTTCATTTTTTTTTTTGAGATGTGAGTTCACATCATAGTAAAAGTAACTGGAGCATTGAGCAATTTCAGTCTCCCCCTCAAAGTTACTTTTTTCTGCCTTCTCACATAAAACATTAATGAAATGAATTTAATATAGTCTTGATGAAGAACTGTCTCCATTCTGAATGTCAAGAATCAGTCTTCTACTTCATTTAGGATCTGCCATCTTTCTCTAATATGGAAAGCAAATGCTCACCTCTCACCATTGCCATTTTCCTATCTCTGTAAGCCTTACATATATACCTTCTAGGATAGTCTTCTCAGCATATTTAAGGCATAACACAAATTCAAATGTATCAAATTAGCATATTCAAATAATATTGAAATAAAGTTCCTCATTTCTTTTAGTATTATGTCTTCTATTTTCCTTACTTTTTTCTCTTTGCTTAAAGGTTTTAAAATTTTTTATCAGCAGCATGATTTTCTTCAAAGATTTAAAAAAAATACATGAGAATTTATATAGCAAAATAGACAAAAATAAAATTAAAAAAAAACCCAAAAAGATAGTAATAAAACCAAATAAAATATAAATTAGACTTGATGGATAAATCCAAATATGCAAAAAAGTAAAGTATCTAAATTGAAGTATAACCAGAAAACTATCTGACAAACAAACAAATTGAAACTCAGGGACCCATCAGATAATATTGAGCAGCTTAATACATTAACACTAATTCACATTAAAGAAAAGGCATAGAGGGGTAAATATAAAAATTATTTAATAATGGCTAAAAGTTTTCTAAAATTATGCAACCTCTAAATACACAGAACCAAATTGTAAGGAGGATAAACAAAAAAGAAAATCAGACAAAGACATACCATAATCAAATTGCTGAAAAGAAAAAATACTAAATCGAACCATAGGAGAGTAAGAAAACTGTGCATTGGTTATCAAAGAACAAGAAAATAACACTTCAAATTGCTTTTTAAAATTTATTCAAGCCTAAAGACACTAGAAGTATATCTTTAAAGCATTGGAAGATTTAGAATTGTATACTTAATAAAAATAGCTTTCCAAAATCAAGATGGAAGAGATCTAGTTTGAGTTGCAACATGTAAAGAGCTTAAAACTACCAACCTTTCAACAAGACAATGTTGGACAAATTAAAAATCAAGACTCTTTGTAGATCTATTAGGGAGCTGAGGTTACAGGGCAAGCCATCAATTTGAAATATATAGAAACAGGTAAATCCAAAAAGATATAGCTAAATATGCTTACCTGGAAAAGATACTGGACCCAAAAAGTAGTAGGGACAATCGTAGTTTTGACAGGTTGAGGGGTACTAAGTGTTGGACTGAGGTCAGAGCAAAACAATTCCTAGGAGTCAGAGAAACTCACATTCTTGTGAGATTCTGCCTTCAGCAAGCTCACCTAGGCTCACCTAGTTCTTACATGAAGATTCAAGATAAACTCACTCATAGCTCTAGCAGAGCAATAGAGGGACAAAGTCAGCATAAGGAACACATCAACAGCATTTTCAATACTGAAAGCCTACTCTCCATATGTAAAGGTGTTTGCAGAGCTTTATCACACCTGGGAGAAGGTATTTATCCCACTCCAATTCATTTTGGATCACATCTCATCTAAGGGATAATTTCAGCCACAAAAAGACTTATTTTCATTTGGTACAACACTGTGGGGAGGCGCCAATTTATTTAAAAAGTTGTCTAGTGCCTGGAGACAGGCTCATACCAAGGGCCTAGGACCAGGAGCTAGACAGGACCTGCTCAAAGGCTACTGGGATTCAGATATCCTAATGATGCTTACGTTTGAAACTCTTTTAAAGACACATCTACTCTGTAGTGACAAAAAGAGAAGTGGTTGTTTGGGGCAGTGATTCAGAGATTTGATGCAGAAAATAAACACATTTATGTCATAGAAATGTTCTATATCCTTTCTTTGGTGGTGAAAATATATATTTACCATACTATGTTTACCATAGTGCAGAAAAAAGTTAACAATTAAAATTTGTGGACAACATTTAGGCAGGGGATGTGAACTGAATACTGAACATTTTAAATTTAAAATTGTTTAGCTCTTCAAACAATAATATTTTTCATCTTGTTCTTTCTTTTAAAAACTACTGTTCACTAATCCTTATCTCTCCTTAACCAAATGATTTCTACACTTGAAGCTATCAACCAAGCAACCCCATGTCCTTCTCCCCTTGAAGAAAAGCAAGAGGAGTTATATTAATCTTTGATATTCTTTGCATTTTTTAAGCCCTTAAATTATTTTGATTGCTTTCTTTGTATTACCACCATCAATTAGAATTTTTTAGAGCTCATGAGGTGCTTTGAAAATTCCTATCTATTGTTGCTCACACCATGAGAAATTATAAATTTTAAATTATTTATTTAAATGAACACATAATTTTTAAAGGTCTTAAACTATATGTACCAAGAGACATCTAAGATATTGTTCTCTGTCATGTCTTAAATGATGTATTATTTCACTTTAAGTTAAAACTCATGATTTTTGTTGAATAATCTCATTTCATCTTCCACTAAAGAAGCTTGATAAACAATCTATTTGAGTTAGTTGATTTGGGGTTTGATGTGTCTGGAATCAAAGCCAAGGTCTCTTGCCCTCTAGGCAACTAGGTGTTCAGTGTACCATGAAGCTACCCAACCCAAGCTCCTGCTAAACGTCTCTTACTTTCTAGCTCTGAACTCTTTTCTAGGTTGGGGTTCTTTTGTTTAGCAGAAAAAAAATTTAAGAGGAAAAAAATCTTTGTTCACAAAGACCTTCCCCTTTGAAACAAACCTTTCACAAATGCCTTTCTTCCCTGTTTATTAGAAGTTATATGAAAGACCACTTAACTAGAGAGACTATCTCTTTACCTGCCAGTGCATTTCTCACTGCTCTGTAATATATTTCTCATAAATAATGGTAATGAGTTAATGGTAATTAGACTATAAATAATGACAATGGGTTAATGGTCTTCCCTCTGTTCCAACGATTATACGGCATTTATGTTGAGCCAAAAACATCTAATAAGTATCTACTGCTTGATATGTAAATGATACTTCTTAATGAAGGTAATAATAGAAATCAAGTGTTCATTCCACATGCTAAAGTCAACCACATGTTGAATTCTCTTAAGCCAATCACCAGTTACCATTAGTTAAATAGATATTAATTTATATAATGCTGATAGTCACCTTACTACATAACTGTGTACAGTGTCTTTATAGAGCACAATATACATATAGAGCCTATGAAAAGAAATTAAAGTAACCCTTTATTCAATCTGCCAAGGGACTATGGAACCTTGTAATTATCTGGCTTTAGATATAAGAGATACATTGCAATTGGGAACACACAAGGGCACAGGTTTATGCCTCTGATGACAGATGGCAGGGGAAAAACCTCCAGAGTGCAAGCTTTCTACCAGACCTTTTTAATTTATTTTCCCCAAATGCATCACATTTTAATGCTGTCTCTCTGACCCAGTACACTAGCTTTTTTTTTTTTTTATGAACTTATGATTAACTAGTACCATGGTTGCAAGACTGAAATTTTCTTCCATTTAAAACTAAATTTTACTCATGAAAGTTATAACCCCTAAACACTGGGTGAAAGAGACCAAATGAGGAATGAATGTATTTTAAAAGGACAAATGAGAACAGAAAATGTAGTCTAGTACTATAATTACTGGAGCATCTGGAATTCCATGAGCCAAATTCAGGCAGTTGTAGTCCTGGACAATTCAATCTGAGATGCAAGGTTCAAGAATTAACCATAGCAACTACTACTACCAAATAGCTTGGTCCCGCAAATATGGATAGTATTCCCAAGCCTCTCTCCTAAACCATGTGGCAGCTTTGGGTATCATGGTAACACAGTGATCACAAAAATTACTTGTACATCCCATAAGATGAAGTGCTGTAACTTAGATGCCTAAATTATATGAGTCAAATCTAGACTTCCAAATACATGGCAAGAATATGAGCCTGGCTTATAGTTTGTCATGAAAAAAGGAGCTGGAGTAAATTGTCAAACATATGGTAGGCTTCTGGCCAGATAGTTTAAGTCATTTTGAATACCCCTTCTATGCACAACTCTTTCCAGTTACTGTGAAAAGAATTTGAAAAAATAACCAATATGTGTCATAAAATATAGTATGACTGAAAATCTTTCCATGTGGATAACTGATTACTGCACAATTTAAAAGAAAAAAAACACATTACTGTCAAAATTGAACGAGGGACCCATGATATGCCTCAGTGGACACAGATGCTTGCTGTCATGGCTAATGACCTGAGTCATCATATTGAAAGAACCAACTCCTGAAAGCTGTCCTCTGACCACCTCAGCTACATTGTGACATGTGGACATACACACACACACACACACACACACACACACACACACACACAGAGAGAGAGAGAGAAAGAGAGAGAGAGAGAGAGAGAGAGAGAGAGAGAGAGAGAGAGAGAGAGAGAGAGAGAGAGAGAATAAATATGTGAATAAGATTTCCAAATGAAGTCATCTTCCTCAAACTGTTTTGTTATCATTCTAGTCATTTTAATGACATATATATATATATATGTATGTATGTATACATACACAAAAACCTCACTCAGTGTTACTCTCTACCATCAATTGCACTACAACTAATTTCTCAACCTATGTTCTTTTTAAAAAAAAATAGTCCTTTGGTATAATTACATATTTATTTCAAAAATTAAAAAAGTAAAGTCCCTTCATGTGTTAGTAAATATTTGAAATTAACTTCCTCTCAATAATAAAATAATAGTATTATATTATAATCTAAAAAAAGAGCTCTACTCCTAGAATTCCTAAGAATATTTTATAAGCTTTGGTGTTCATTTTCTCAAAACTAGCTAATTTTCTCTCAGGCTTTGCAGGAAATCTAGATGTGTTGGGTGTGCCACATAAATGAATTCTCTCAAATTCTCTTACATTGCTCAGTTTTGCTATGATCTCAAGCTTCTCAAAACTAAAACATTTGCCCTTACTAATACTTAATAATATTTACTTTAATTTTATTATTTTATATAAGCATATATATTATTTTATTAAACACTTCTATTTATTAGGGGTGGGTAAATAATATCAAGAGAAGTAAGAGGTAGGTATAAGCAGTTAGATATTTATGATATTACTTGATGATGATATTTCATTGTCATCATTACTACCATGAGGTATTGGGTCACTTACTACATGCTAGGCACTAGTCTAAGACCACTAACTGTACAATTTAAGTTAAATGTTCATTGTAGTCTTAAGCCATTGATTAACATTTTACAAAGAAGGGAATGTGAGCACAGAAAGAACAAGAAAGAAGTCTAATTGGTGACTGTGTGAGAGCCTGACTTTAAGCTCTTAAAAGTCATGATTCAAGAAGTCCAAATTCAAAACTACTAGAACATAATGTGTCTCATATTGCACAATTAATTCTGTTCATAGCTTAGAATAAAAGAGCAAAGAAAAGAGTTCCAGAAAAGATGGCATTTGTTATGGATAACTCAAGGACAAAGTGTACCTTAACTCTCCAGGATGTTTTTTTATATGTAACTCATTTCTTAAATTGAATTTTGTTTTGTAATTATTTTAGATTATCCAGATAATTCAATATTAAATGTCAAAAATCTAGATAGAAAAATAGAGCAAAGAGAAGTCCTATGGCATCTTTCTGTATTTCTGATAAAAAATAAATGGACAGAAGTGTGAAAGGAAAAAATGATGTATTCTGTCCAAATGAACTCTCCACTAAATGAAACCTTCAGTAGTCTTATAAGGATTCATAGTCAAAGTAATTTACAAAGGGAACATTTAAAACAGTCCACCTCAATTCTATCCATGACTTCCCAGCCTTACCACTGTGAGGTCTAATATTTAAATGTATCGCCATGACTGCCTGCTCTTGCAGGAATATTCCCTTTGCCTGAGTCAGTCTTCAGACTCTCTTCTCAGTCTAAGATCTGGGACATGATTTGTATTCATACTGAAGCCACCAGCATTAATTGCTTTACTGCTTTCTGATTACTGTGTCAGCAAAGTAATATAATTTACATTCCAGAAGGAAGGGATTCCTATTTGGCAAGAGTTAACTAATTCAGGGTGAAAAATGGAGAGGAAGGGTCCCTGTAAATTATACAGTAAACTTTCTGTAAAGATTACCTTAAATTTATTCTTGAATTCTTATAATCAGATGACATTTTAATCCTTTATTTTTAAAATTAATCTCACCTTTTTATACATTCAAAATCCTAATTCCAAATATCTATTTTGGAGTAGTTAAAATTTTTATTGTACAGAGAACTATTGCCAACTTGACTTAAAAATTACATTTCATTTTCCTGGTTTTAAAACAAAACCACATGAAAAACTACTGTAGAAGTTTTCTAAAATATAACATATACATATATAAAAAGAATTAAAATAGAGTTAACCTATAATGGGGCAAGAATTTCCTTACTAAATGTCACTGGCTAACAACAACACAAATTTCCAATGTCAGAAATGGGTTCCCTCTTTTTGGAGTTGTTGGTACCTGATGGACCCTGAGCTATTACATGGTATTTCCATTATTATTGGTTACTCTCCGGAACAGTAAGACACTATTGCTGAAAGTGCCACATGCTTGATTCATAGAACATGGAGAAATCAAGCCAGTATTGACCTGGAAGTTTCATCCCTACTAGCCAGCTTTCATACTACTATGCATGCTACAAGAAGAGAAAAAGAATTATTAGTCTTATCCAGATATGAATTCTGTAGGTGACAATAACAACCTGCCTGCTAAGATATGATCACTGGTGCAATACTGACTTAAATATCATTGGAGTAACCAACTACTTTCTGCATTTTTTTTGCAAAGTATGTGTAAAGCATGAATTGGCAGGGTACAGAGTGTGTTTAAAACAGAGAAAGTATTCTGTGTGGTTTTATAATGTTCCATACATATCCAAACTCAAACGATGTGCTATATATCAGGAGCAAGCCTCAATGAAAACTGTGGACTATGGGTGATAATGGTACATCAGTTTAAATTCAGACAATTATGATGATGTACTATTCTAGTGGAGAAACAATGTTAATAAGAGAAGGTTTTGCATGTTGGAGAAGGGGATCAATGGAGTCTCTGATTTCCATTCAATTTTCTGAAAACCTAAAATTGCTCCATTGAAAAGAAAGTCTTTTACCCCCAAAACAAAAGCCTATGGGCATATACAATTTTATAAGAGATGAAAATATTTACTTTAAATTTTTACTTGATGACTCACATGTTTAATAAAACTTTCCTTTTCAAAATATTTAAAACAAATTAATGCTTATAATTCTTCTGGCTCTGCCCATAGAGGGCATTAGTATTAAAAGTTCATCTGCTGAAGCCTACCTGATGAATTGATTGCATTTAAATACCAACAGTATGTTTGCTCTGAAGTTTTCCTCTTGATGATTCTTCTGCCTTTGTCTTCTTTTCCAAGCTAAAAAGGTCATTCATTCTTATCATAGTTCAGACACTGATACTTTGTCTTAAATGATACTTAGTCATTGTTAGTCATTTCCAACTTCCCTGAAGAAATATTGAAACCTTCATTCCCAAATCCATTACCTGCTATGACTAAAACTAAAATCATCTCTTCTCGACTCCTAGGCCTGCCAAATTCTCAACCCAATAACTTATTGGAGGTATGTGTGAAATGGCATATGCCCAGAGGAGAGAAAATAGCATATAAAAACAAGTGACACAGTATACTATTGCAACTCTGCTGAGCATAATCCCTCATCAGGAAGAAATTTTCTTTCCACTGCACAATTTTCTCAGCAGCTAAGCTACGATTTTGCAAAATTAAATAAGAGTTATGTTTTTTTTTAAGAAAAAAAAAGCTGAGTGTTTCATTGAGCAGCAAGAGATGTGTATTGTGGCACACAGTAGCATTTTTTTAAAGAGAGAGAGAGAGAGAAAGTCATCACCATACCACTCCTTCTTCCTATACCCTGAACAATATGATTGTTTCAGAGGATATAAGTTTGCATTTCAATTTCTTCCCAACACACAGCGGAAAAATTGTAAAACTGGAGCTTGAAACCAGAAAGTCACGCAGGGCTTTGTGTGTGCTTTGAAGAGAAAGGGAAAGCGATGAACAGAAAGGAAGCAGAAATCCATTGTGCTACTCTGGTCTGCAGCCGACCCACTCCACTAACTCCTGTTTCTGGTGCCTCAGGGAGTTTGTTTTTTCAAGCTTTTGTGGCAAAAAGAAAAATGTATTTAGAAATAGGGGGAAATCTATTTTGCAAAATGATATTATTTAGTCCAATCCTAGCAATTGGTGATAGAAAAAAAAGTGAAGGCATGGAACTGACTTTTAGAAAATTGTATATGAAAGACTTCTGTATGTGATTGTTGTAGCTTCTAAAGATCAAATAACAGTTCTCTAATGCTAAAAAAAATAGTTTTTAATTTTTTTCTCAACAACTAAATGAGAGTCTTTTGTCCCCACTTTGCATATTCAAAAGTGAAAGAAATGCTTTCTGTGGGCTTTCTAAGAGTGAGTTCCATAGAGCTCCTTCCTTCACAAATTCACGGTAGAACAGATGAGTGCCATGTTGAAACATGAAAGGCCAGCGGGGAACATGATCATTATGAAAGGTCATCTCTCAGTTTGCTGATTCCTCTTAAAGCCAAGACCTTCTCTTCTGGAAAATTCTGTAATCCTGGAAAACTGTGAAGTTTCAACAGTCATCTATCTCTGTCACATGGCAAACAAGGGTTGTTTTTTATAGGAAAGAAGGCATAGATTAGCCATTGACATATTCCAAATAAGTGTTATCAGAACATAACGATATTATAAAGTGAATCATTTGGTTATAGTCTTTCCTACAATATCTTCCCTGGAAAGATGATAAATGTATAAATATCTGGGTTCTTTCCAGTTTCTGGCTATTATAAATAAGGCTGCTATGAACATAGTGCCCCTCAACGGAGGAATGGATTCAGAAGATGTGGTATATTTACACAATGGAATACTACTCTGCAATTAAAAACAATGAATTCACGAAATTCCTAGGCAAATGGTCAGAACTTGAAAATATCATCCTTAGTGAGGTAACCCAATCACAAAAGAACACACATGGTATGCAGTCACTGATAAGGGGATATTAACCCAGAATCTCGGAATACCCAAGACACAATTCACATATCAATAGATTTCCAAGAAGATGGAAGGAGAGACCCCTGGTCCTGGAAAGACTGGATGTAGGGGAATGCCAGGACAGAGAAGTGAGAGGGGGTTGAATGGGGAACAGAGGGAGGGAAGGGGGCTTATGGGACTTTCGGGGAGGGAGGAAACAGGAAAGGGGAAATCATTTGGAATGTAAATAAAAAAACTTAGAAAATAAAAAAATTAAAAAATGTATAAATATATACATACATATGCATATCCACACTCATAAACATTTACTTACATGATAATTTATAGCAAATATCTGTTATATACAGATGTACATCTATATCTAACATGGTATTCATTATTCATATATGTTGCATATAATTGCATTTCAAGCATCTAGCAATAATTTAACAACTTCCAATTTTCTCAAATGTATGAAAACGTGGACTAAATTATGTGAAAATATGACTAAAGTATAACTCAGTGTTAGAGTACATGCCTAGAATGTATGAGTCTGTGGGTTCCATCCTTAGTATAAAAAATAATGGAGATCATGTCTAGGGAGTATAAAAATGTATGGGGATGTAATTTATATTTTTATGAATACAGTATCATATAAGGAGGAAAAAAGAGATACTTTAGACAAAATAAGGTAACAACACAGAATCTCTACTGATGAAACAATTTGTAGCTGCTTATTGTCAGAGAGCTTTGCATTACTCTAATAGATGTGAGCATCTGTTAGATGGGAGCATTGCTAGGTAAGTGGATCCTTCTTATAAACAAATGAGATACCTATATCCTATCAATAAAGATGTTACATTTCAAAACTTCAACTGCCTAGTGTGTACATTGAACTTTGAAATTAAGCAACAGTAAGTAGCTTGAGATCATTTAGACAAATGAGTGTCTTTTTTAATAGATTCAATTAATGGCAATATTTTCAGGGGATAGGAATGTATTAAACCACATGCCACTGACAGATTTAGTTAACTTCACAAAAAATCCATTCGTTCATTCATTCATTCATTCACCCTGTCTCTAGTACTTAAAACATATCATATGTCACACCAGATTTGGTCTAAACTTTGTCTTTCAGTGTTTCACTTAAAGTTATTTTTCCTGTTGGGTTCCAATGAAAAGCTTTAGACTTACATAGAAACAAAAGTAACATTTTTCTTTTTGATTTGTTATTACTTATGTCAGTAAGGTTTCATAATCATAAAATGTTTGTGTAGAAATTTTGCAACATTAGCATCCCCTTTAGCCTTCAATCTCTCTTGCTTATAATAATTTTTAAAGATGAATCTCTCCAAGACCATTTTATTTTAGTTCTTCCAAAGTAGATGTGAAAATTTGGCTTCACTTCTCCCTTTAGAATCCATCCTGTGGAAGTTATTAAGACCTTGGTTGTTTGTCTTGTAAAGTTCTGCACAAAGAGATACAAACTGAGTAATCATAAGAATATTAGCTTTTGATTCTGGAGCTGAGAACACAGCACTTGAGTTATAAATAAGGAAAATTTCCACCACCTTTCTGAAATAAATTCAGGATATGATATCAAAAATTAGACTCAAGGAAATGAGCATACAGACTTCTTTAAAGGTAATTTTCTTTTTTTCTATAATTTTTTATTTACATTCCAAATGATTTCCCCTTTCCTGTTTGCTTCCTCCCCGAAAGTCCCATAAGCCCCCTTCCCTCCCTCTGTTCCCCATTCAACCCCCTCTCGCTTCTCTTTCCTGGCATTCCCCTACCCAGTCTTTCCAGGACCAGGGGTCTCTCCTTCCATCTTCTTGGAAATCTATTGATATGTGAATTGTGTCTTGGGTATTCCGAGATTTTGGGTTAATATCCCCTTATCAGTGACTGCATACCATGTGTGTTCTTTTGTGATTGGGTTACCTCACTAAGGATGATATTTTCCAGTTCTGATCATTTGCCTAGGAATTTCGTGAATTCATTGTTTTTAATTGCAGAGTAGTATTCCATTGTGTAAATATACCACATCTTCTGAATCCATTCCTCCGTTGAGGGACATCTGGGTTCTTTCCAGCTTCTGGCTATTATAAATAAGGCTGCTATGAACATAGTAGAGCATGTGTCCTTATTGCATGCAGGGGAAGCCTCTGGGTATATGCCCAGGAGTGGCATAGCAGGACTTCTTAGTCCCCCGCTATTCAGGAAGAATGCTAAAAGTAGAAAAGCAAAGAGAGAAACTTGAGAGGTTACAAAAGTAACATGTATTCACTTGTCCCAGAAGAAGGATCTATCATGAATACATATCTCAAACATTAGATCTTAAAAATGCTTTTGCCAATTCTTGGGGCCCTTTTCCTTCTCCTGGGTTGCCTGGTACAGCCTTGATGTGAATAGAGGTGCATAGTCTAATTGTAACCTGCCATGTTTGGTTGACATCCCTGGGAGACCTGCAATTTCCTGTAGGGAAACAGAGGAGGAGTGGATCTGGGAAATAAGGGAGGTGGAGGGGGACTGGGAGCTGTGGAGGAAGGGGAAACTGCAGTCAGAATGTACTGATTGAGAGAATAAACCAAAAAAAAAAAAAAAGACAAACTCCCAGCCCCTCTAAACCTTTTAAGGCCACAAAGACATTGAAATAGTGGCTTTTACTTTTTCTACTGATAAACTTACCTCTTTATAGATACTACAAAGTCATCTACTACAAATGTCAAATTCACTACTGTTAGAACTCCCTATCTTGTGGAAGGTACCCTCCTAACTTGTTTGCTATGCTGTTAAGAAGCTATTGACTCTTTTCTTTCTGACTCACCCATTTGACATTTCCTACTCTCTACACACCAACTTATTTTGTATCTATACTATCATAATTAGTATAAGTCTAATTCATGCCTGTATCTGATTTTTAGAAATATGGAAAGACTCAATTCTGAGCATACAGAAATATCAAGCACATAATGTTTTCTATACATGGAAGTCAGAGCTTTTAGAAGTATGGTGGAGCATATTCCCAAATAAAACAGTTTTAATTCCTAGTCTGAATAGATAAACAAAGAGTCAAATGAACATGAGATAAATATACCAATGGTCTCCTCAAATACTTTGTCTTGCTAATGTTGGACAATCTCACTGCCCTTAGCAGCATATGTGTTAAAGGTAAATTTTCACTTTCCAGTCTTTGGCTGTTACAGGGTAGGCAATTGATCCTGAGCCTTTCTGGCATGCCTAATATAGGAGGATTTGAGTTGAGTTTATTATCTCTTTAGAGCAGAAGTCTGGGAAATGAAGAGGCTAGACCAGAGAGACTCAATCCAGCTAGCGTTCCTTTTTGTTTTTCAAGTTGCCCTGACAATAATGCGGCAGGGTGAAAAGATCAGGAGCACTTTATACACATTGTGCTAATTACTGCAAGTACTTAAAGTTGTAATTAGCTTATTATACTGCAGAGATTCTAACATGGCATGTCTTTCAAAAGAATTTCTCTCCAGATCATTAGTGGGAAAGCTAACAACATCTGCTTCAAATAAAATCAACCAATTAGCACAGGCAACTCCACATAGTTTGCAATCAGAGAATTATATTGTGCCAAGTGCTAATTTCAATGTGAATGCTATCTCCTTCTCATATCCCACGCTTCTCTGCCAGCACAGCTGGTGTTTAACACCACTGACTTCAGCGAAGTCTCCAAAAACTTATGTTAATTTGAAATAACCTAATCAGAAGTGTGCAATACAGACTGAAGTTGATCTCAGCTTAATTAAAACTGACCTTGTCATTTCACTGCCTGTAAAACACCATTATCTCACCATTTATCACTCAACTACCACAAATATTCCATTTATGTGAAAACCTAGGAAGATGGGTCCCAAGCCACTAGAGCTATTTTCAGGAGTACTGTTAGCACTGGAGCTTAATGGAAGGAGAGGTCTGCCTATAAGTATGGGGTAACAATAAAAGTAATTCAGCGGACTCAAAATAACTTGTCAGCTCTACCCATGAAGGCTGCTTCTGCCCACTTCCATTGGCTCGAATGACATTCACTCCAGAGACTGACAGGCATTAGCAGATGTGAAGGCTTTCATTTTAAAATTAATATCTCACCCAGTACCTTTCAGTGAGCTGAATCGTTCAATCACTAAGCATGACATGGCAGGTGTGATGTGTACAAGGCACTAAATTCTTCTGCCAAAGGTACTAGAAAACATCTGCTCACATGCGTGTGTGTGCATGTCAATGGATGAACTGCTGATAAAAAAAATGATAGAAACTAGAGTATGTAATATGCTTAGATTCACTAAAATAAAATAAAAAACAAAATAAAATCTCATTTTGGTGCATATGTGTCATCAAATATACCTTGTTTAACCTGCAGTAAATCCCCAATTCTTCACGTGTGTGTGTGTGTGTGTGTGTGTGTGTGTGTGGTTTACTGTCTGTCAAATTAAACAGCTGTCATTCTGGTTTTCTGCACATTAATATGAAGTTAAAAGTGGCTTCAGGTACTTCTTCCAGGTTTTGCCTTAATGTTTTCATACAATCTCAGTCAAAACCATATTGAAGGCAAGGGTAAAAGCATTGTTTTGTTTGTGAAACCATTATGATCAGGAAAAGTCTCTTATTTGTCCTCAAATCACATGCTTACTGTCAACTCAACTACTAATTGCTGAAGTTTTTCCTCCATTCAAGGAAATCTCTTCTCTTCTCTTCTCTTCTCTTCTCTTCTCTTCTCTTCTCTTCTCTTCTCTTCTCTTCTCTTCTCTCTCTCTCTCTCTCTCTCTCTCTCTCTCTCTCTCTCTGGTTTTGTTCTCCCAACAGTCAACCTAATTCCATATTACATCAACTCTAACCCTGTAATATTTATGAACTTGACTGATCTTTTTAATGCAGATGTTGTCTGTCTTGAATTGTTTAATGTATGGTGGTTTGTCTTTATTTTTTGTGTATGAGTGTTTTGCCTGCATGTCTATCTGTGTATTATATGCATGTGTGGTATGTATGGAGGCTAGAAGAAGGCATCAGATCCTATGGAACTGAAGTTTCAGACAGTTGGAAGCAACCATCTGGGTACTAGAAACTGGACCATGGTCCTTTGCCAGAACAACCAGATTTCTTTTTTTTTTCTATATTTTTTTTATTTACATTGCCAATGATTTCCGCTTTCCCAGTTCCTCCCTCCCAGAAAGTCCCATAAGCCCTCTTCCCTCCCCCTGTTCCCCATTCAACCCCCTCGCGCTTATCTGTCCTGACAACCAGAGTTCTTAACTGCTGAGACATCTCTCCATCTCCATGTGGCAATTTTATCTCACCCATGCTATAGGAGAAATCCATTTATGCAAAGATCTGTTCTTGTTGAGCAAATAATGGTCATTGTATAAAAATCTAAATTTTGCTGAGTATATGACCATAAACAAGTGTGATCTTGAACCATATGTCAAATTTTCCAAGTTCAAATTGTATATGAGATGCATAATACAGACTTTAAATTGTTAAAGATTTTAAGAACAATAGTAATAACTGTGCCTAAATCAAAGAATTCAATTTACTGAATAAGGCTCATAGAAAGAAGCCAAACATTTAATGAAATAGAAAGGAAAAATTGTAAGACCACCTAAGAAATTTTGTAAGGATAAAGGAAGTAGCCATTACATACCATTCATATTATAAGCTTACATGCAAATAAAAAGAAAACAAATGCATTGAAAACACCATTTTAAATGTAATTTTAAAATTAATTTTATATATTTATTCACTTTACTTCCCCCTCTCCTCCTCAAACCTCAGTATCCCCTCACACATGTCATCCCCCATTCCTCTGAGAAGGGATAGCCCCTTGGAGTTTTTCCCCTCTCTACACATCAGTTACTGTAGGACTAGGTACATCCTCTCCCACTGAGGCCAGACAAGGCAGCCCAGTTAGGGGAACAGGATCCACAGGCACCCACCAGATTCAGGGACAGCCCCCACTTCAGTTGTTGGGATGACTGCATGAAGACCAAGCTGCATTTTTGCTATGCATGTGCAGGGGGCCTAGGCCCAACCCATATACGCTTTCTAGTTGGTGGTTCAGTCTCGGAAAGCCCCAAGAGTCCAGGTTAGTTGACTCTGTTGGTCTTTCTGTGGAGTTCCTATACCTTTCATGTCCCTCAATCCTTCCCCCAATTCTTCCACAAGACTCTCCAAGCTCCATCTAATGTTTGAGTGGAGGTCTTTTTGTCTGTTTCCATTGGCTGCTAGTGGAGCCTCTCAGAGGACAGTTATGCTAGGTTAATTGCAAGCATAACAAGCATCATTAATAGTGCTGAGGACTGGTTCTTGCCCATGGGGCAGGTCTCAATTTGGGCCAGTCTGGTTGGCCATTCACTTAGTCTCTGCTCTTTTTTCCTTGCATATCTTGTAGGCAGGACACATTTTGGGTCAAAGGTTTTGTGAGTAAGTTGCTGCCCTTATCCCTCCACTGGGAGTCGTGCTTGGCTACTGGAAGTGGCCACTTCAGGGTCCATATCTTCCATTCTAGGAGTTTCAGCTAGAGTAAACCTCATAGCACCCTGGCGCCCTCTTGCCACTCCCCAGCCCCAGTGTCCCAGGTCTCTGGCACATATCCCTGCCTCCTGTGCCCACTGCTGATTTCTGTTCTCACTCCCCTGCTCTCCCAACACTTGATTCCCCCTCTCCTGCTTCTTTCCCCCTCCTTTCTCCCACCCAAGTGCCTCCCTCCATACACCTCTGATATCTATTTCCTCTTCTGACGAAGATTCAAGCATTCTCTCTTGGACCCTCCTCATTATTTGGCTTCTTTGTTTTTGTGAATTGTAGCATTATTATCCTGAATTTTATGGTTAATATCGAATTATAAAGAAAACACTATTTTTTGTTTGAGTTAATATTTTTCTTTTTTTATTTATTTTCTATATTCTTTATTTACATTCCAAATGATTTCCCCTTTCCAGGTTCCCCCCTCCCTGAAAGTCCCATAAACCCTCTTCCCTCCCTGTGTTCCCCAGTCAACCCCCTCCCACTTCTCTGTCCTGGTATTCCCCTACACTGCTACATCCAGTCTTTCCAGGACCAGGAACCTCTCTCTCCTTCCTTCTTCTTGGGCATCATTTGATATGTGAATTGTGTCTTGGGTATTCCGAGATTCTGGTTTAATATCCACTTATCAGTGACTGCATACCATTTGTGTTCTTTTGTGATTGGGTTACCTTATTAAGGATGATATTTTCCAGTTCCACCCATTTGCCTAAGAATTTCATGAATTCATTGTTTTTAATTGCAGAGTAGTATTCCATTGTGTAAATATACCACATTTTCTGTATCCATTCCTCCATTGAGGGACATCTGGATTCTTTCCAGCTTCTGGCTATTATAAATAAGGCTGCTATGAACATAGTGGAGCATGTGTTCTTATTGCATGCTGGGGAGGCCTCTGGGTATATGCCCAGGAGTGTTATAACAGGGTCCTCCGGGAGTGTCATGCCCAGTTTTCTGAGGAACCCCCAGACTAATTTCCAGAGTGGTTGTACCAGCTTGCAACCCCACCAGCAGGGAGGAGTGTTCCTCTTTCTCCACATCCTTGCCAACACCTGTTGTCTCCTGGGTTTTTGATCTTAACAATTCTGACTGGTGTAAGGTGAAATCTCAGGGTTGTTTTGATTTGCATTTCCCTAATGACTAAGGATGTTGAACATTTCTTTAGGTGCTTCTCAGCCATTCAATATTCTTCAGGTGAAAATTCTTTGTTTAGCTCTGTACCCCATTTTTAATAGGGTTATTTGGCTCTCTGGAGTCTAACTTCTTGAGTTCTTTGTGTATATTGGATATTAACCCTCTGTCAGATGTAGGGTTGGTAAAGATTTTTCCCAATTTGTTGGCTGCTGGAAAGCACTATTTTTAAGCTGTACATTGTGGCATATGCCTTTAATTCCAGTACTTAGGAGGTATAGGCAAGACTATAAGGAATTTAAGCGCATCTGAGTCTGCTTCTGAGTTTGATAGTGAGGTTCACACCAGCCTTGTCCACATGAGATCCTGTCTCAAAGGACAAAAGCATCCACTGTTTTTAAAGTAGAAAAGTGATATTCAGGCTCAAAGGAATCATTAAAAATACTAGCTTAATTTCAGCTCATAGAAATAAGTCAACATGCCTCATTCTGCTCAGTAGCCCTGTGAGGAGAAGTTACTGTAATTGGTAGAATATTTAGTAATGCTAAGGGCTAGCTTTCCTGAAGGAAGACTAGATGAACAGCTTCACATTCTTTCCAAAGAGAAGTTGAAGTTATTTAGGAAATGTTGTTGAATAATGTTTCAGGTCACATAATCTCTCAAGAAATTATAATTTGGTTGTGAGATATTTCAACCCTCATTTTATGAATTTTGTATGATTCTATTCATCAATTATTTTCTGGTTTCTACCTCTATGATCCTGAGGAAATTGTTCCCTAAAATTTCAGTCTTCTAGTAGCATCATCTATCATTTTGGTCGGTAGATAAGAAAATAGTTCATGTCAAGTATTCAATGTTATGCCCCTGGCAAACAGATACTGTTGCTATTTTTGCTATATTTACCCCTGCTATGACAAAACAGTAACATTTCCTAGAATAATCCTGAACATTACTCCTTTGTCACATATCAGATATCAGCTTCTGAGTGTTCTACCTCCAGGCTGCATTATTCACCCTGTCTTTGATTTCATAGAACTTTGTGCATATTTTACTGAATGTTTTGGGATGGTTTGTGTAATTGTCTTTTTCATATCACTGCTTTCTTGCCAAATTTTTGAACTATTCAAGAGGAGGCATTTTCGTCTTAGTAATGGTTTTGTGCTTAATGTTGATCAACTATCTCACATAGTAGAATTTCAGTAAGTATTTATTCAGTAAATTAATGCATGGGTAAATATATTAATTGCTGGAAAAAGATACATAAGCATTGCATACATTCTTTGAAATTATAAAGTCTTTCGAAATTCATAATACCAACCTCAAAAATTCAAGAATGTAAACTACACATGAGGTGTAAATTTAACCTTGAAAATTTTCAAAGTTTTTTCCAAGTATTGTGTTTCTTTTAGAATTCTTTGTGAATTCAGTGAAGGACTCCATAAAAAGGATTCTCTTGAAATTTTTCATGTTCATTAGCATTAAGACAATTAAATAAAGGGTTTTCCTACATGAAAATTTCTTTTCTCAAAATGTCTACTTTTGTGAGTGTAACTATTATAAGACAAGATAACATGAACAGAATAAATAACATTCAGACTGGATAATTCTGTTTTCACTGATATACAATACTATGTTATTGTTACTATGAATATTGTTGTGACTACTGTTATCACATTTTAGCTTAACTCAGAATTCCACAGGGTAAAATCTAAGCCAGAAATTAAGGATTTTTAGCTATCTCTTCTTTCTCCCTCTCCTTCTAAGTTACCCTGTCACCTTGGACTATATCCCTTTTACTTTGTTCGCTTCTGTGTTTATATCAGCTTATATACTCACACCTAATGATTTAGAGCTAGAATCTAAAATAAGAGAAAACATGAGGTATGGGTTACATAACTTAGTATAATATTAATACTTTCCAATCCTATCCATAAATAGGACTCTGGATAATGTATGTATATATGTGGTGGGGTGGGTAGGAGAAGGAGAGGGAGAGATTAACAATGATAATTAAAGAAAAAGAGTTCATGAACTTAAAGAGGGATTGAGGGGAACATGGGAAGACTTGGAAGGGAAGATGAAAGGGTGGAAATGAAATACAGCATGTATGAAATTCTCAAAAAATATGAAATTAAAAGATGAATTTTCAACTAGTTCATTTCCAAAACCAATTCATCATTTCTCAGAGAATCAATTAGATAGAAAGTATAATTGCAATTAAGGCAAAATACTGGGCGACCTCTGTTCCTGGATCAACTGCACTGAGGAGACAGGTACCCAGGTTCTTCCCAATATAACATCACTTGGGACATGGCCTGTTGGGGCTTCCATCTGCGCCCAAGAGTGGGACAGCACTGTGGTTTTCTGGGCGACAGCTCTGCTGTGGGCCATCTCCCCTGCAGAGTGACCTGCACCGCCAAGAGAGTGCAGAGTGCACTCCGCCATCTTTGCTCCAGCATCGGGGCAGTTGGGACCACAAGGCTCAGAGACAGACAGGCATAATATTGCTTGGGTCTCAGGCAGCTTGTGTGTACCCTGCTCCCAAGAGCTGGGAAGATCTGCAGTAACCAGTGTGCCAGCTCTGCTGTAGGACTTCTGCGTTGTAGAGGGACCTCCGCACTGGGCAGTAGCCTACCAGCTTCCTTTTGGCGACCTCTGTTCCTGTATCCATCTGGGACCAAGAGCGGGACAGCTCTGCTGTGGGCCACCTCCCCTGCAGAGTGACCTGTGCCACAGAGAGAGTTCAGAGTGCACTCTGCCTTCTTTGCTCCAGCATCAGGGCAGCTGGGACCTCCTGGCTCAGAGACAGACAGGCATAATATTGCTTGGGTCTCAGGCAGCTTGTTTGTACCCTGCTCCCAAGAGCTGGGCAGGTCTGCAATAACCGACACGCCAGCTCTGCTGTGGGACTTCTGCCCTGCAGAGGGAACTCCCCTTCCCCCATCTGAGAGAGATCACACACCCCTGCACAGGGCGGGAGCCTACCAGCCTCCCTTTGGTGACCTCTGCTCTGGGAATCCACTATGCTGACCCTTTGGATGTACAGGGATTCCCCAATATAACATCACTTGAGGCAAGGCACATCAGGGCTCCAAAGTCACTCAGGAGCAGTGCAGGCCCCAGAAATCGGTGCCAGGGGAATCCTGGTAATCCAGGGGGGCAAGAAATAGCTTTGCTCACAGGAGGTCCAACCAACAGCCAGTGACAGCAGGACCAACTAACACCAGAGGTAACTAGATGGCAAAAGGCAAACGTAGGAACGTTACTAACAGAAATCAAAGTAATATGGCACCATCTGAACCCAACTCTCCAACAGCAGCAAGTCCTGGATACCCCACCACACCCAATAGACAAGATCTGGATTTAAAATCACTTGTCATGATGCTATTAGAGGATTTCAAGAAGGACACAAATAAATCTAATAAAGAATTACAGGAGATCATGACTCAACGGTTAGAAGCCCTTACAAAGGAAACACAAAAATCGCTTAGAGAAATGCAGGAGAACATGGATCAAAAGATGGAGGCCCACAAGGAGGCAACACAAAAATCGCTTAAAGAAACGAATCAACGGCTAGATGCACTTTCAAAGGAATCACAAAAATTGCATAAAGGAATGCAGAAGAATATGGGTCAACAGATGGATGCCCATAAGGAGGCAACACAAAAATTGATTAAAGAAATAAATCAACGGATAGAAGCCCTTACAAAGGAAACATGAGAATTGCTAAATGAAATGAATCAACGGATAGATGCCCTTACAAAGGAAACACGAGAATTGCTTAAAGAAATGCAGAAGACGATGGATCAACAGATGGAAGCCCATGAGAAGGAAACACAAAAATCGCTCAGAGAAATACAGGAGAACTTGGGTCAACAGGCAGAAATCCTGAAACAGGAAACGCAAAACTACCTTAAAGAAATACAGGAAAATACAAACAAACAAGTGAAGGATCTCAGCAAATCCATCCAGGATATAAAAAAGGAAGTAGAAACAACTAAGAAATCACAAAGGGAGACAACTTTGGAGATAGAAAACCTTGGGAAGAAATCAGGAGTCATAGATGCAAACATCAACAATAGAATACAAGAGATGGAAGAAAGAATCTCAGGTGCTGAAGATACCATAGAAAGCATCGACTCAACAGTCAAAGAAAATCCAAAATGCCAAAAACGTGTAACCCAAAACATCCAGGAAATCCAGGACACAATGAGAAGACCAAACCTAAGGATTATAGGTATAGATGAGAGTAAAGATTTGCAACTTAAAGGGCCAGTAAATATCTTCAACAAAATTATGGAGGAAAATATCCCTGACCTAAAGAGAGAGATGAACGTACAAGAAGCCTACAGAACTCCAAACAGACTAGACAAGAACAGAAATACCTCCAGTCACATAATAATCAAAACATCAAATGTACTAAACAAAGAATATTAAAAGCAGTAAGAGAAAAGGGACAAGTAACATACAAAGGAAGACCTATCCGAATCACATCAGACTTCTTACCAGAGACTATGAAAGCCAGAAGATCCTTGGTAGATCTCATGCAGACACTAAGAGAACACCAATGCCAGCCTAGACTACTATACCCAGCAAAACTCTCAATCACCATAAATGGAGAGACCAAGATATTCCATGATAAAACCAAATTTTCACAATATCATTCCACAAACCCAGCCCTGTAAAGGATAATAGGTGGAAACCGCCAATACAGGGAGAAAAACAACACCCTGGAAAAAACGAGATACTAACCTTCTTGCATCAAACCCAAAAGTAGATAACCACTGAAAAATAAAGATAGCATCAAGAATGGCAGGTGGCAATAATCACTATTCCTTAATATCTCTTAATATCAATGGTCTCAATTCCCCAATAAAAAGACATAGACTAACAGACTGGATACGTAAACAGGACCCAGCATTTTGCTGCGTGCAGGAAACACACCTCAGTGTCAAAGACAAACACTAACTCAGAGTAAAAGGCTGGAAAACAATTTTACAAGCAAATAGTCCCAGGAAACGAGTCGGTGTAGCCATCCTAATATCAGATAAAATTTACTTTCAACCTAAAGTCATCAAAAAAGACACAGAAAGACACTACATACTGATCAAGGGAAAAATCCACCATCAAGAACTCTCAATTCTGAATATCTATGCTCCAAATGCAAGGGCACCCTCATTTGTAAAAGAAACTTTACTAAAGCTCAAAGCACATATCGCACCTCACACAATAATAGTAGGTGACTTCAACACCCCGCTCTCTGAAATGGATCGTTCAGGAAAGCAGAAACTAAACAGGGACACAGTGAATCTAATTGAAGCCTTGGACCAAATGGAACTAACAGATATATATAGAACATTTCATCCTAGAGCTAAAGAATACACCTTCTTCTCAGCACCTCATGGTACCTTCTCCAAAATCGACCATATAATTGGTCACAAATCAGACCTCAACAGATATAAGAAGATAGAACTAATCCCATGCCTCCTATCAGATCACTATGGAATAAGGATGGTCTTTAATGGCAACAAAAACAACAGAAAACCCAAATACACATGGAGGCTGAACAATGCTCTACTCAATGATAACTTGGTCAAGGAGGAAATAAAGAAAGAAATCAAAGACTTTTTAAAATTTAATGAAAATGAAGGCACAACATACCCTAATTTATGGGACACAATGAAAGCAGTGCTAAGAGGAAAATTCATAGTCCTGAGTGCTGCCAAAAAGAAACGGGAGACAGCATACACTAGCAGCTTAATGGCACACCTGAAAGCCCTGGAGCAGAAAGAAGCAAATACACCCAAGAGGAGTAGAAGTCAAGAAATCATCAAACTCAGGGCTGAAATCAATCAAGTAGAAACAAATAAAACCATACAAAGAATCAACAAATCTAGGACTTGGTTCTTTGAGAAAATCAACAAGCTAGATAAGCCCTTAGCCAGACTAACCAGAGGGCACAGAGACAGTATCCAAATTAATAAAATCAGAAATGAAAAGGGAGAGATAACAACAGAAACTGAGGAAATTCAAAAAACCATCAGATCCTACTACAAAAGCCTGCATTCAACACAACTAGAAAATCTCGAGGAAATGGACAATTTCCTTGACAGATATCAAATACCAAAATTAAATCAGGATCAAATAGACCATCTAAACCATCCTATATAACCCCTGAAGAAATAGAAGTCGTGATTGGAAGTCTTCCAACCAAAAAAAGCACAGGTCCAAATGGTTTTAGTGCAGAATTATATCAGACCTTCAAAGAAGACCTAACACCAATACTCTTCAAACTATTCCACAAAATAGAAACACTATTATAGAAGGAACACTACCCAACTCGTTCTATGAAGCCACAATTACGCTAATACCAAAAGCACACAAAGATCCGACAAAGAAAGAGAATCTCAGGCCAATCTCTCTTATGAATTTCGATGCAAAAATACTCAATAAAATTCTTGCCAACCGAATCCAAGAACACATCAAAACGATCATTCACCACGATCAAGTAGGTTTCATCCCAGGAATGCAGGCATGGTTCAATATAAGGAACTCCATTAATGTAATCCACTATATAAACAATCTCAAAGAAAAAAACCACATGGTCATCTCATTAGATGCTGAGAAAGCATTTGACAAAATTCAGCATCCTTTCATGCTAAAGGTCTTAGAACGATCAGGAATTTGAGGCCCATATCTAAGCATAGTAAAAGCAATTTACAGCAAACCGGTAGCCAACATTAATCTAAATGGAGAGAAACTTGAAGCAATCCCACTAAAATCAGGGACTACACAAGGCTGCCCTCTCTCTCCATATCTTTTCAATATAGTACTTGAAGTTCTAGCTAGAGCAATTAGACAACAAAAAGAGGTCAAAGGGATACAAATTGTAAAGGAAGAAATCAAACTATCACTATTTGCAGACGATATGATAGTATACTTAAGCGACCCAAAGAACTCCACCAGAGAACTCCTACAGCTGATAAACAACTTCAGCAAAGTGGCTGGATATAAAATCAACTCAAGCAAGTCAGTAGCCTTCCTATACTCAAAGGATAAGCAGGCTGAGAAAGAAGTTAGAGAAATGATACCCTTCACGATAGCCACAAACCATATAAAGTATCTTGGTGTGACTCTAACCAAACAAGTGAAAGATCTGTATGACAAGAACTTCAAGTCTCTGAAGAAAGAAATTGAAGAAGACCTCAGAAGATGGAAAAATCTGTCATGCTCATGGATTGGCAGGATTAATATAGTAAAAATGACCATCTTGCCAAAAGTAATATACAGATTCAATGCAATCCCCATCAAAATCCCAACTCAATTCTTCATAGAGTTAGAAAGAGCAATTCAAAAATTCATCTGGAATAACAGAAAACCCAGGATAGCTAGAACTATTCTCAAGAGTAAAAGAACCTCTGGGGGAATCAGTATCCCGGACCTCAAGCTGTACTACAGAGCAATAGTGTTAAAAACCGCATGGTATTGGTACAGTGACAGGCATGTAGATCAATGGAACAGAATTGAAGAGCCAGAAATGAATCCACACTCCTATGGTCACTTGATCTTTGACAAAGGATCTAAAACTATCCAGTGGAATAAAGATAGCCTTTTCAACAAATGGTGTTGGCTCAACTGGAGGTCAACATGCAGAAGAATGCAAATTGACCCATTCTTATCTCCTTGCACTAAGCTCAATTCCAAGTGGATCAAGGACCTCCACATAAAACCAGACACACTGAAACTAATAGAAAGGAAACTAGCGAAGAACCTTGAACATATGGGCACACGGGAGAATTTCCTGAATAGAACTCCAATAGCTTATGCTCTAAGATCAAGAATTGACAAATGGGACCTCAATAAATTACAAAGTTTTTGCAAGGCAAAAAACACTGTCAAAAAGACAAAGCGGCAACCAACTAACTGGGAAATGATCTTTACCAATCCTACATCCGACAGAGGGCTAATATCCAATATATACAAAGAACTCAAAAAGTTAAACTCCAGAGAGGCAAGTAACCCTATTAAAAAATGGGGTACAGAGCTAAACAAAGAGTTCTCACCTGAAGAATATCTAATGGCTGATAAGCACCTAAAGAGATGTTCATCATCCTTGGTCATTAGGGAAATGCAAATCAAAACAACCCTGAGATTCCATCTCACACCAGTCAGAATGGCTAAGATCAAAAACACAAGAGACAGCAGTTGTTGGCGAGGATGTGGAGAAAGAGGAACACTCCTCCACTGCTGGTGGAATTGCAAGCTGGTACAACCACTCTGGAAAGCAGTCTGGCGGTTCCTCAGAAAACTGGGCATGACACTCCCGGAGGATCTGGCTATACCACACCTGGGCATAAACCCAGAGACTTTACCTGCATGCAATAAGGACACATGCTCCACTATGTTCATAGCAGCCTTATTCCTAATAGCCAGAAGCTGGAAAGAACCCAGATGTCCCTCAACGGAGGAATGGATTCAGAAAATGTGGTATATTTACACAATGGAATACTACTCTGCAATTAAAAACAATGAATTCATGAAATTCCTAGGCAAATGGTCAGAACTTGAAAATATCATCCTTAGTGAGGTAAACCAATTACAAAAGAACACACATGGTATGCAGTCACTGATAAGTGGATATTATCCCAGAATCTCGGAATACCCTTGACACAATCCGCATATCAATAGATTTCCAAGAAGATGGAAGGAGAGACCCCTGGTCCTGGAAAGACTGGATGTAGGGGAATGCCAAGACAGAGAAGCGGGAGGGGGTTGAATGGTGAAAAGAGGGAGGGAAGGGGGCTTATGTGACTTTCGGGGAGGGAGGAAACGGGAAAGGGGAAATGATTTTGAATGTAAATAAAAAAAAACTTAGAAAAAAAAAGGCAAAATACTTTTTGTTTTATGGCTTACTATAGAACTCAGGATATTGTACATAGTCATAAACACACTATTTCACTAAGCTCCACTGCCATACTTTTCACTGAAGTTTATTTCTCCAAAATTGCATCTATTGAAGCACAACTTATACAGAAAGACACACACTAAAACATCCCAAGTTTCAAACAATGTTTGAAATATTGCTTATATGACTAAGTGTATGGTACCTTAAAATTACCATCACTATTAATATTAATGGATTAGAATATATGTAGTTGAACTGAATGGTTAATTATTATAGTTTTTCCTGTCAAATTGTCCTGAGTTATATTATTGCTTCAGTAGATAAATCTTCTTCAAACAAAATATTTCAATTTAGAATGTAAAACCTTTGATATTAATATATAATGGTAATTTATCAGTTATTTAGAATATGCAATGAACCTAAAATTCAAAATTCCAGTTATTGTTATTGTACTCCTAAACTTAAATCTGATTTACGTTTTTGAAACAAGTATTTGTGGGCCACCTCTATGTCACTGAAACTATAGATTCATCCAAAAATTACAGGACTTCTCAACAATGGATTTAGGCCCACATTTCTTCAGCACAGATTAATGCTGAAAATAATCTCCTATTGTTTTTGTTTTTGTCTTATTAGCTCTCTTTTTCATTCCATTTTCTCACTACATGATAAACCTTCTTACTGGCCATGTTATAACAACTTCCATTCCAAAAATCTCAGACAATGGTTGCTGTTTACTTTTTGTTTGCAAACAACAGAATCCACAGCATTGCCAGCAGATGCCCTTGATTCACAGTGAATGAGGAATGGAATTATAGGAAATCAATGTGTATTGTGTGTCCAGCTGAGATGGACACTGGCAGAGCAGACTCCAGGAAATATTTTAGAGCACAAATGTATATCTCCAAGGCCTTACTTACTCTAGGGCAACTCTTTGAGGGTGACTGTCCCCTCCATATTTTTGTTCAATATATATTCACCTCTCAACTCTTTAAACTAGTCTTTCTTTTCTGGAGACCTTCTGTGCTACATCAGATAAAATTAAGATGGATTACTAAGACCATACTTTCAGATAATGTTGTGCTTTGTTAGAGAACATCTGGAGGTTTAGGATCCCAAACTCAAGCAATGGGTTTCTAATTATTGTTTCAAATAACTCATAGCTCCCAAATTAGTGAAGAAGTATTATTAAGAACAATGAATTGTATGGGATTTTACCCACTTACAAGCTGACAAAGTAGCTTGTAATTGTTTCTCCAAAGCTGGTGGCAGTCAAAAGACTCCTGGATCAGAGACAAAAATAATTCAGCCTAGTCAACAGGTATGTATGAATTTCCCTTTATCAGCAAGTCACAAGTTATGACACAGAAGAGAGTCATAGATGGTGTTTCAGGACATGTAATGGGTATACAGATTGGTTCAGGAACATTGGGCATGTGGAATCTGATTTTTTATGATGAATAGTGTAGGATGTGAAAATCATGGAGATTCAAAAAGAGAATGATCTCTCAACTGTACGAGGAAGACACTTTTACAAGATGGCACAAAAAAATATCTTATAGACTGGTTCTTGTCAGCTTAAAAACCAATAAACATGCGTGTATATGGGCCACAGCCACAGAGTATATATATGTCTATGGAGATATGTATGTATGTATATATATATATATATATATATATATATATATATATATATATATATGTCTTAAAACCCATGAGGGTTTTAAGTGTGATATAGTATGTATATATTTTATGCCCTCTAAGATCAAAATTCAAATTGCCACATAGACACAAAGATGCAATATTTATATCCTTCACCATCAGAGAAACAATTAACTTATTTTAGTCTTTGCTCGCTTCAACAGTTTTGCTGTTTGATGTCACTAATATACACTTTGAGGTATCCTATACCCTTCCTTTCCAAAACATCAATTTGGGGAGTATTTATATGATTATTTTATCATTTAAGTTAAATGGCCTCTTGTCTATCATTTTCTAAAAGACAAGTAATAAAAATTACAATTCAAAGAATTACCCTAAACTACATCACTCAGAAATAAATATCATTAATATTATGTGAGTAATATGACAAGAATCTCACTATACTTACAGAGTAGAATGAAAAAAATGGATAAATATGTTAGAAAAAGAAACAAATGAGGAAATGTTAACTAGGAAAAGATAGACTGGCAGAGACTACCTCATAAATGTGACAGCATTCCAAATGTTGTTTTTAATATGATATATTAAAACTTATGAATTAAAAAGAAGAAAAAAGCAGGGAGATTCCAAACTTAAATTAGCAGGTTGAACACAGACTTTACCTTCAATATATCTTAAAGCAGTGGTTCTCAACCTTCCTAATGTTGCAAACTTTTAATATAGTTCCTCATGTTATGGTGATACCCAACTATAAAATTTTGTTGCTACTTCAACAAATCCAGATATGCAGGCTGTCTGACACATGATCCCTGTGAATGGGTCATTCAACTCTCCCAAATTAAAAGTGTCTTTATTCGTAATTACCAAAAAGAAACAAGCAAATGACCTTCATCTGGAAAATGGGCAAATAGACTGAGGCCGAGTATTCATTTCTAAAGGAGTAGAAATTGGATTTTGTAGCAACTAAGTGTTCTGTTAGCCTTATATTCTTTTTTTTCTTATAGATAAGGTCTCATTGCACAGCCCAAATGGAGTGGAACATAAAATATTCCAGAATCTACCACCCACATGTTAGGACTGCAGATGTGTGTGCCACTTTCTCAGACATTGGTCAACTCTTAATTTGACAAACATGTTCTATGATATGAACCTAAATCCCTCCATCAAATTTTCTTTTCCTTATCATAGCATAAACTATATTATATTTTCTGCAACCAAGAACCCTAAAAGACTCAAAGCCCAACCCAAATGTGACATCCTCCTTCAACACCTGTAGACCGAAATCATCTTCCAAACCATTAACACTCAAATATGGCATCATTTTTACATCTTTATCTTCTTTACCACCCTGTCATTTCTAGCTCATTTATGTGTCAAACACCTGTCTGAATTAAATGCATATCTCTGTGAAATTACAGCATTACACAGACCTGTTTATATCTCATTCATCTTTTGAAAACTAATTCAACATCAGTTCTTGCCTTTGCTAGATCTTTTATATTTTGCCAGACATAGCCATGCCTCTTTCTGAAGTTTTACAGAACAATTTGTCTGTTTACCTGCCCTTATTAATGCATTTGACTATTTTTGATTTTTATTGTTTAACCATTATGTGCTAGAATTTTTTTAGAGCTGAAAACACAGAAATGAAGCAAGTAGACATTACCCACTGTCTAGTGGAGACAGTGAACAAAATGATAAGTACACTGCAGAGGGAATTAGACAGTGATATCTGTTAAGGAGAAAAAAATCAAGCAGAGACAAGGCTGAAAAATGCCATGAAGTGTGCCACTCCAGCTAATACAAGCACAACGGGGTTTATAGAAGAGATGACATTGAAGAAAAGTAAGTGAGGTAGTAGAACAAACTGGTTGTCAGAGAAAAAAACCATTCAAGGCATAGGAAACCGCAAATGGAAAGTTCCAAAGTTAGAAACATTCTACGTTTGCTGTGCAAGATTGGAAATTCAAAGTAAAAAAAAAAAGAGGGAGAGTTTTTGATCTTAGCCATTCTGACTGGTATGAGATGGAATCTCAGGGTTGTTTTGATTTGCATTTCCCTAATGACTAAGGATGATGAACATCTCTTTAGGTGCTTCTCAGTCATTAGATATTCTTCAGGTGAGAACTCTTTGTTTAGCTCTGTACCCCATTTTTAATAGGGTTACTTGCCTCTCTGGAGTTTAACTTCTTGAGTTCTTTGTATATATTGGATATTAGCCCTCTGTCGGATGTAGGGTTGGTAAAGATCATTTCCCAGTTAGTTGGTTGCCGCTTTGTCTTTTTGACAGTGTCTTTTGCCTTGCAAAAACTTTGTAATTTAATGAGGTCCCATTTGTCAATTCTTGATCTTAGAGCATAAGCTATTGGAGTTCTATTCAGGAAATTCTCCCCTGTGCCCATATGTTCAAAAACACAGGAGACAGCAGTTGTTGGCGAGGATGTGGACAAAGAGGAACACTCCTCCACTGCTGGTGGGATTGTAAGCTGGTATAACCACTCTGGAAAGCAGTCTGGCGGTTCCTCAGAAAACTGGGCATGACACTCCCAGAGGATCCAGCTATACCACTCCTGGGCATATACCCAAAGGCTTTACCTGCATGCAATAAGGACACATGCTCCACTATGTTCATAGCAGCCTTATTTATAATAGCCAGAAGCTGGAAAGAACCCAGATGTCCCTCAACGGAGGAATGGATTCAGAAGATGTGGTATATTTACACAATGGAATACTACTCTGCAATTAAAAACAATGAATTCATGAAATTCCTAGGCAAATGGTCAGAACTTGAAAATATCATCCTTAGTGAGGTAACCCAATCACAAAAGAACACACATAGTATGCAGTCACTGATAAGGGAATATTACCCCAGAATCTCGGAATACCCTAGACACAATTCACATATCAATAGATTTCCAAGAAGATGGAAGGAGAGACCCCTGGTCCTGGAAAGACTGGATGTAGGGGAATGCCAGGACAGAGAAGCGAGAGGGGGTTGAATGGGGAAAAGAGGGAGGGAAGGGGGCTTATGGGACTTTCAGGGTGGGAGGAAACGGGAAAGGGGAATAGATTTTGAATGTAAATAAAAAAAACTTGGAAAATAAAAAAAAGAGGGAGAGTAGGAGGAGAGGTAAAAGAGGTAAGATTGTGAAGATTCTTACTGATCTTAATAACAGTCTTGGCTTTTCTCTGAATTAGGCTGGGAGTCATTGAATAAGTGTCCATGAATGTGGTCTAACATAGCTTTATTGCATCATTCTGTATCCAAAGCAGACTATGACAGGTGAAGACATAAGGAAGGAGATAAGAGATTGCCATACATTATCAAGATGTGGACAGTTGATAGATTTTAAAACTTCTTGAGCTCCTTTTAAAAGTAGAAAAAGCAACTTAGGTGGCATATAAAAAGGGGGAAAAATATGGATTCAAAGGTCGTGTCATTAACATTGTGAGAAATGACTTTATATTAGGCAAGAATATAAGATGTCAGCAAGGAAAATGTGGGGAATAGAAGCTCCCCAGAAAATCAGGGAAGACATAGAGATTTCTATTAGGTCTGAGACCCATGGAACACAGATGTTGGCAAAAATAATAATAATGACTATGCAAAGGAGGAAAATTCTCAGCTTTCCATTTGAGATGAATACAGAGAATTGAAGTTAGTCAAGACCAATAGGGCCTCTAAGAAAGCAAAGAATGCTACACTAAGAGTAGACTCCATCCATGGCTCCAGCTACATATGTAGCAGAAGATGACCATTTCACACATCCACGAGAGGAGAGACCATGGGTGCTGTAAAGGTTCGATTCCCCAGAATAAGGAAATACAAGCCAGGAAATTAGGGGGGTGGAGGTGAGCAGGGGGAGGGGGGATGGGATAGGGGATTTTCAGAGGAGTAATGCAGAATAGGGATGCCATTTGAAATGTAAATAAAGCAAATATCTAATAAAAAAGAGTAGACTCCATGGAAGGCAGCTCCAGACTAAAAAATCAAACAAGAAACAAAATGGAACAAGAAATTTGGTGACAGGGGAAGCCAATGGATACCCATTTCAGAAGTAGCTGAAGAGATGAGAGAGGGTTCTACCATGAGAATGTATTTTTGTTGATGTTGTTCTTTTTAATAGTCTCAAAGTAACACTAGAAAATAAATCTAGAGGTAGAAAACCACTAAAGTCCAATCTTCAGGAAAATCTTTGTGAAGACATGCTTGCATGCTGCTTACTAAACCTGAAGTTTAGAAGAGAGAGTTTTTTTTTTAACTTTTATCATTCTTTTTTTTTATTATTATTTATTTTATTTTTTTCTTTTTTTTTTATTTTATTTTTTTAATTTACATTCCAAATCACTTCCCCTTTCCCGTTTCCTCCCTCCCCGAAAGTCCCATAAGCCCCCTTCCCTCCCTCTTTTCTCCATTCAACCCCCTCTCGTTACTCTGTCCTGGTGTTCCCCTACATCCAGTCTTTCCAGGACCAGGGGTCTCTCCTACCATCTTTTTAGAAATCTATTGATATGCGGATTGTGTCTAGGGTATTCCGAGATTCTGGGTCAATATCCTCTTATCAGTGACTGCATACTATGTGTGTTCTTTTGTGATTGGGTTAACTCACTAAGGATGATATTTTCAAGATCTGACCATTTGCCTAGGAATTTCGTGAATTCATTGTTTTTAATTGCAGAGTAGTATTCCATTGTGTAGATATACCACATCTTCTGAATCCATTCCTCCGTTGAGGGACATCTGGGTTCTTTCCAGCTTCTGGCTATTATAAATAAGGCTGCTATGAACATAGTGGAGCATGTGTCCTTATTGCATGCAGGTAAAGCCTCTGGGTATATGCCCAGGAGTGGTATAGCCGGATCCTCCGGGAGTGTCATGCCCAGTTTTCTGAGGAACCGCCAGACTGCTTTCCAGAGTGGTTGTACCAGCTTGCAATTCCACCAGCAGTGGAGGAGTGTTCCTCTTTCTCCACATCCTCGCCAACAACTGCTGTCTCCTGTGTTTTTGATCTTAGCCATCCTGACTGGTGTGAGATGGAATCTCAGGGTTGTTTTGATTTGCATTTCCCTAATGACTAAGGATGATGAACATCTCTTTAGGTGCTTCTCAGTCATTAGATATTCTTCAGGTGAGAACTCTTTGTGTAGCTCTGTACCCCATTTTTTAATAGGGTTACTTGCCTCTCTGGAGTTTAACTTCTTGAGTTTTTAATGTTGCATAAGGAGAAATACTGGATTCAGTATTTTTCTCACTTTGGTGGAGATAAAGGTGGTAAGATAGCAATCACATGGTCCCTGAACACAAATGCTATACAACTATCAGCACTGAAGGGAGGGAGAGTAACTGTAAGACAAACTAAAGAAGCTGGTTGGTCCTCTTACGTGGACAGAAGGAAATAAGTTTAGAATTAACATTCTGAAAGAAGTCAAGAAGGCAAAAAACAATGTGGTTAGCTAATGTAAAGTTGCTCCTAAAGAAGCCAAAATGTCTGTGCCTAGGGAATCCAGAAGTGAGGATCCATTTGCATATGACCCTGAGAGCTCCTGAAAGTACCATAAAAGCAAGTCAAGGACTGTCTAAGTCACAACCCAGGACAGCAAGCCAAATTCCAACATTCAGAGGAACTTGGAAAAAGCACCCCTGGTGAAGCAAGGAATTCACACTATGCTGAGGAGAAACCATATGTATACTATTTGGAGAGTACACGCACTAGCTTGTTTAAAAGCATTAGTTTGTTATGGAAGCATTTGGAAGAATGACAGGACCAGCTCCTCCATATGCTTCTAGGATATTTCATGTAAATGATTTACAGAGGAGACAAAAATTCTGTTACATAGAAGACAATGTTAATACTTTCAGCAAACCTTAGAATGGCTAGATAAAGGAAATGTGGGCTTGAAGTTCATAAGACGTCATTTCAGTTACAGTGGATAAATTTCTTGCCTTCTACAAGGTTGTAATTTTCCTGTCTCTACAAATTCAAAGACTCTCTCTCTCTCTCCTCTCTCTCTCTCTCTCTCTCTCTCTCTCTCTCTCTCTCTCTCTCTCTCTCTCTCTCTCTCTCACACACACACACACACACACACACACACACACACACAATCTTTGTAAGCAAAACCATGTTGTGCCATAAGGCATATCCAAGTCTTCAAGTCTTCCCTCTCCCATACTCATTTTAAAAGAAACTGAAATTAACAAGCCTAACCCTATCATGACACTTTAGACAACCACTTCTTTTTTATATAAATTTATTTATCCACTTTACATCCCAATATCAGTCACCCTCTCCTCCCAGACTCCTCCATCTCTTGTCTCCTTTCCCCATTCTGGGCGTGCCCAGTCTCCTCTGTAAAGGGATAATCCTCCACCCCCCACCCCCCAGTATCACCCCCACAGCACATGCATCATTGCAGGACTAGGCACATCCTCTCTTACTGAGGCCAAACAAAGCAGCTCAGTTAAAGGAACAGGATCCACTAGCAGGCAACAGATTCAGGGACAGCTCCCGCTCCAGTTGTTGGGAGATTCACATGAAGACCAAGCTTCCCATCTGCTACATATTGTGCTGGGGCAGGAGGTAGGTCCAGTCCATACTCACTCTTTGGTTGGTGGCTCAGTCTCTGGTAACCCCCAAGTGTCTGGGTTAGTTGATTCTATTGGTTTTCCTGTAATGTCCCTATTCTCTTCAGGCCCCTCAGTCCTTTCCCTGAGTCTTTCACAACACTCCTCAAGTTCCATTTAATATTTGACTGTGGGTCTCAGCATCTGTTTAGGTCATCTGTTTATGTGGAGCTTCTCAGAGGACAGTTATGCTAAGATCTGTCTGCAAGTATAACAGAGTATCATAGTGTCAGGAATCAGTTCTTGTCCATAGGATGGGTCTCAATTTGGGCAGTTATTGGTTGGCCATTCCCACAGATTCTGCTCCATCTTTGTCCCTGCACATTTTGTAGACAGGACACAGTTTAGGTTGAAGGTTTTGTGGGTGGGTTACTGTCCTTATCCCTCTACTGGGAGTCCTGTGTGGCTACAGGAAGTAGCCCCTTCAGGGTCCATATCCCCCACTGCTAGGAGTTTCAGCTAGAGTCACCCTCATAGCCACCCTGGGGGCCTCCCCCTCCCATCCCAGGTCTCTGGCATGTCTTAGAGATGTGCCCTCCCCATCACAGATTTCCATTCTCTCTCCACTGCTTTCCCTACACCTGATTTCCCCTACACCTCACTCTACTCCCTTCCCCATCCCCTCTTCCACCTAGTTCCCTCCTTCTATACACATCCCATTTCTATTTTATTTCCTTTTCTGAGAAAGATTCAACCATCCATCCTTGGGCCCTTCTTGTTATTTTGGTTCTTTGGGTTTGTGGATTGTAGTGTGGTTATCCTGTACTTTACTACTTATTTACTTATAAATGAAAATTTACCATGCAGCATACTGATCTATCCTTAATTTTTAAAATATGTCGCCTTCACTCTCAAAACACTTAGTTTTTAAAAACTTCAATTCTTACTATTCAAGGTAAATGTGAATGCCATTTTTAAAAACTTCCCATACCCGGTATTTTACTATAGACCATTAAAAAGTTGTTGCATTCCTTTTGTGATTAAAGACATTTTATATTTTACTTTTCCCATGTTGTATTGGTTGTTAGATTACGTGGAGGAACTCTGGGATAAAATATCCCCCATCGGTGGAAGACATTAGTATTCTATCTTTCAGAAGAGTTGATTCTCTGGGCATATAGAATTACATCTAATTAAGGGCATTTGCATCATTCAGTTCTAGCAAAAGCAAAGCTGTCATTCTGTCACATTAATTTCATTCTGTCACTTTAAAGTTTAATGGCTGGATCCCAAAAGCTAGGCTGCTTGGCCAGGTAGGAGAACAGTAAGCAAGATGTTGGTAACAGTATCATCATATAACACATATTTGTTGACTTTCTGCACTCAGGCCTCTTAGTATTTACATAGTAATAGGAATCCAATAGCATAGCTCTCCACAATGTAGTCCAGCCCCAGGAAATTTGAAAAATTCCCTCAGTAGACAAATGCACAAAACAGGCTGATTAAGAGAAATCAGAGGCAGTGTGTGAGAATGCTACAGCTCCAAGAGAAAAGGCTTCCCCAAGAAGTTACAGTTCAGAGGAGAAAGGCTTCCGCAATGAAAATATTACATCTCTGCTCCAGTTAGAGAAGGTTTCCTCAATGTGTTACAGCTCAGAAGAGAAAGGTATCCGGACAGTAGGTAGCCAAAGAATATCAGTCACTCTGCACAACGAACCCCAAAAAGGAGATTTATTTGGGGTTGAAGAAGGACCCAGGAGGGTGGCTACCTCTGCTTGGAGAGGAGGCACAAAGAACTGAGCAGCAGAAGGGGTTTATATAGGATTTATTGGAGGGCAGAGCTTTCCAGATGGAGATTTCCAGGGTAGGGTTTGGTGGGATTTCAAGTTCTGAGCTTGGGCTTTTTACTCTGTAGGGTGTGGCAAAGGGGTGGCCATTAAGGCAATTAGAGTGTTCTGTTAGTGGAACCTGGCAGTTGGAGGTCCTCGGGGGAGGGGCCTCACTACTCTGAGTCTGGAGAGAGGTTTACAGTATGACCTTTTGCTGGATACAAAGTAAAAGAGTATCAAAGAGTTGCCTGACAACAACTAACCACTACATCTAGCTTGAAGAAATAGTCATTTGAAAATAAGCACATTAACCTAACAGAGATAAATATACTTCACCTCTAAAAACAATTTTCCATGACTTATTTTCTTATTTCATAACTGTTCCCACAAACTTTACTGTTAAAAATAAATCCTTAGTGAATTTGAAATTGAGTTCCCAGTGATAAAAGACAACAAATCTAGGCCTGTATGTCAGGAACCAGTAAGAAGTAGTAAGGCTAAATGAGATGGTACAGGACTGCCTGTACCACAGGAGTAGTGTCCCCTAGTTCTATCTGATCTGTTCCAAGCTGACATGCAGTTCTGAGAGAGCTTCTGGATGTTCAAAGATTGTAAAAAACCAGAGATTTTAAATTGACCTTTGAACAATCCAAGATCAAAATACTAAGCCAAAATTATAAACAAAAGCAAATCTAGCCTGAAACTCACGACTTTTTAAATTTTACAGTCAAAAGGAGTAAGGAGAGGACAGAAGGGGAGGGAGGGTGAGAGAAGGCTAGGAGAGAAGATTAAAAAAGAAAGGGACAGAATATTTGTGTAGGTACAAAATAAGCAATTGCTATATGAAAGAATCTTCTAACCAAGACAAGAATATATAATGAGGACAGAATTTGCACAATCTATAACATTTTTGACCATTTAGGCTGAAGTATCAATGAGAAAGCAAACTTTTAAATGAGCAAGTCTATATGTGAAGTCTTAATTTCATCCAGTTAACTATACCAAGAAACCTCTTCATATACATGAATATAAAACAGTTTTGGATTGGTCACAATGAAAAAAATCATTATCACATTGCTATTTTTGTCCAATGTTCAGAATACCCCAGTACTCTTAATCACTCTATGACCTTAGCAGTTCAACTATTTTATTAACTTACTCAGATATCTCCTGAAATTAATCCAAAGTAAAAATTTCCAGCTAAGTCTGATTTTAATACTTTTGACTTTTTCATAACAAAATAAAATTTTTAAAAATTGTTTCAAGTGACATGGTTTGTAATTCCACAGGATTGAAAAACTGAATTTCACCAGAGTTAGCAATCAGTATATTCATTTGATAGTTCTCTAATAACTCAAAGCATGACTATCCCTTTTCACATAAAACAAAATAGCTTTAAAGAACTGAAAAAAAAAGAAAAAAAAGATGGAAGTAAGGCATGATGGGACATGTCTTTAATCTCAGCACTCTTGGGAGAAGAGGCAGGCAGAACTCTGTTGAGTTCCAGGCCAGCCAGGTATACATAGTGAGATTGTCTCAATATGATAACATACCTCTGCACAAGGGAAATAGTTGAAAAATAAATAAAGTTATTTGAATGTCTGAGCATTAGTATGTATCTGTGTAGGCCAGCCATCAACCTCAAGCATCATTCCTCAGGAACCATCTACATTGGTTTTTGCTCTGGAGCTTGATAATCAGGCTAGGCTAGATGACCAATGAGCCCCAGAAATCTGCCCAGCATGAGGATAACAAGTGCACACCACAATGAAGTTTTCCCCTATACTCCCCCCACCCCAACCCCCACACTTTTTATCGTTTTAGGTCATCCACACTACCTGGCTGTTTTAAGGTAGTTCTGGGAATTGAACTTCAGGGCCTCATGCTTCCGTGGCAAGCATTTTATCAACAGTCATCTTCCCAGCTCCACTGCTTTTAAACATCTTATTTCTTTGTGCTTTCATGTTATACAGTTAAATCCAGTAGAGGTAAAATGCAATCATTTTGCCTTTATCATCCTCACCATGTAAAGATAAATTTAAAAAAAAAATCAACTTTTGCAAAGGCAAGTATTCTTGCCATTTCCTCATTAGTAAATTTTTCATAACTGAGTAGATAATGAACTATTGGCCTGAAAAAGCTACTTAGAATATTATGCAACAGTAATGAATTAAAGCTGAAATGCATTGCTACATTTTAAAACTCTTGTTACTTTTACCTTTTCTCCAAGCTATAGAAATAAAACTGGAATGAATTATGATTCCTGAATTTAAGTCTTATAGCTTTCTAAATATTCTCCAGTACCTTACTAATGGAGCAGGAGAAGGAATGGCCTAAACAAACAAACAAAAAACTAGGCCAGGCAGTAAGAGTCTCCAGGATGATCTAGGCATTTATATATAGCTATCTTGTCTGGTTCACCCAGCTTCTGGAATGATGAATACTGGTGACTTCCAATTCAGGCACAGCTATAAGGACATCAATAGGCGTCGTTTTATTTGGTATCTATTCTTGCCTAATGGGGTAAAAAAATGATTACTGAGAATCTAACAAGTTGATAAAAGGCTATAATTATCCTGACCCTATAATACCTATTAGACCTTTAACAGGGCTACAGGTGAGCCACTGTAGTCCCAATATTCAGGAGACAGAGGCAGGCAGATCTCTGTGAGTTTGAGGACAGCCTGATCTACAAAGTGAGTTCCAGAACAGTGAAGGATATACAGAGAAACCCTGTCTCAGAGATAAAAAGAGACAGAGACAAAGACAGAGACAGAGACAGAGACAGAGAAACAGGTATAAGTAGAATCTTCTCAAAGGAAAATGGCTTAAATGTCACAGCAGTTTCAGGATATATTTCATTTAGAGTTTCTGTTTTTGAAAAAACAACAAAAAAAGGGAAAGTGGTTTGTCTCTTTCTGCCAAGCTTACACATACAAAGATATATAATTATATAACTTGGCAACAAAAAATGTATTGTCCCAAACCATTATAGTCTCATCCCATTGGTACTAAAGATTGGAAATGCTCCAAAGTTTGAATGTTCTTTTGCCGAAAGGATGTCTAATACAATCTGGTTTTCTGGTATCATACTACTAAAATTACTTACTATTATAGATTCATTTTTCCTGCTTTCTGTACCATCTTAGCCATGCTAAGGGTACAAGTTAGTGGTATTAAATAAGGGATACATTGTGTAGCCATCACCAACAACTATATCCACAGCTCTTTCCATCTCATGAAACTGAAACCCTATTAAAGAATATTTTAACATCTATCTCTCCCTGAAGTTCCTAGAGGCCATCATAGAGCTCATAGAGATTCTATGGCTTTGAATACTAGAAGCACTTCATATAAGAGACTCATATGATGCACTTGTCTTTTTTGATTGGGTTTTGTCACTCAGTATAATGTTCTCTAAGTTTACCTATCATGTAGCGTGTGTCAGAATTCCCATTTAAGGTTGAATACAATTCCATCACATGTATTTTGTCAACTAATTCATCAAGCAATGGACACATTATGGAATACTTCTACATTTTATTTATTACAACGATGCTGCTATGAAAATGAGTATAAAAATATCTGTAAGACCCCACTTTTGATTTGGGGGGGTGTATATCCAAAAATTAAAATGGAGGATATTTCCTGGAGAAAAATCCTTTCTCCTTATTTTAGTTATTCTTCAAATTCTTTATTGTGTTTTAATAGTTTCCTATATACTTTCAGTATAGATCATTTATCATATCATTGACTTGAAAATATTTCTACTTGTTGAGTTACCTTTTATGCTGTTGATATTATCATTTGATAGAAAAATTTTAGATTTGTTCCATTAATTACAACTCATTTACTCCTTTGTTCTGTGGCATTGGATGACATACTCAAAAAAATCATTGTAAAATACTGTGTCATGAATCTATACCCTATATTTTTAATTGTTTCAGGTCATATATTTATGTCTTTAATCAGTTTGGAAATATTATTTGAATATGATGTTAGTTAGCAATCCAATTTCATTCTTTTACAAGTAATTGATGTTTTTATCACTACTTCTCACTCCATCTGACAGCCTTAGTAGTGCTCTTCCCTCCAAGAGTTATTTGACCAGATATGGAGCAGTATTTTCCTGTACTCTATTCTAGGACACCCCATCTCCCTCTCCAGCCCTCTGAGAGGGTGCTCCCCTACCCACCCACCCATCTCCACCTCACACCCCACCAGCCCCCCCCCTTCCCTGGGACATCAAGTTTTCACAGGATTAAGCGCATCCTCTCCCACTGAGGCCATACAAAGCAGTCCTCTACTACAAATGTGCTGGGGGCCATGAACCAGCCCATGTATGCTCCTTGACTTTTGGCTTAGTCTCTGGGAGCTCTGAGGAGTCCAGGTTAATTGACACTGTTGTTCTTCCTATGGGGTTCCCTTCAGCTCCTTTAATCTTTCCTGCTGACTCATGCTGAGGCCCTGCTGCTTCTGCTAAGTAGTGCCACCACTCTTGATTCATGTTTGCTATTCTGACTCTACTGAACTGGATTGCTGGTGTATTCATGAAGTGTTTGCAAGTGGATCAGGCTGTTGCTGCTGACCTGTGAACTAAACTGCCAATTTGCAGACAACACAGGAATTGCTCCAAAGAACCTTTATAAGCAGGTCCCCTTCCCCATATCCTTTCTTTTCCACTGCCTCTGGAGTGTGGGGGGTTACAAGGGAGGATAAAGCATTTAAGAACCATCATTAATTACAGATCTTCATCTGTTTTTTATTGTGCTGCATTCAAGTTCCAAAGAAATGTTTAAAAAAAAAGAATCATGTCTTTCCCTCCACCAGTTAGTGACAAGTGCCTTACCCACTCATCTTGCCAGTTCAAAATCTATCTTCTTAATGAATATTTAAATATAAAATATAGTATTGTTCTTTATGTGAACTGAATTTTCCATAGGGTATGGAGAGCCATGGTTGTAGTAAAGATTCTACAAAGTTTGTTAACTGATTAGAACTTTATGATTATAGAGTTTGAATATTGAAAATCCAGACACAATTATCTGGTTTATCTTCAGTACCCTAGTATCTGTTCACTGTTCACCTGTGTCTGACCTAACATCCTTTGAATCATCACAATCCAAAAGTAAAGAATGTCCTCAAATAGTAACAAAAACATAGAGTTGTCCCTGTTTTGCCATAACTCACCTGCCTGTTATTACTACTGATATATTTGGAGAAAAGCTTGATTTGTGACTTTTGGTTTAATGACTATAAACTCCATGTAATAAATTCCATGTTAGAACATGTTATTCAGAGCAACCTGAATAGATGTTTCCAGATCATGCTTACACATATCTGGTTCAGAAAATAAGTGATTATTCCTTTTGAGGACAGATGTGTACTTTATTATTAACAATTTTAAGAGAATTTTGGAATAGTATATCCACATTTTAAAGGATATTTACAATTGGTATAGGATCTTGGATTGGCCATTTCTTTCTCACTACACTGTGTTCTCACTCTATTTCTTTTGTTTCTATTCAAAAGCAGATGTCAATATATTTCTGCCTCTTGAAGGTTATGTAGCTCTTTTATTCTGGATACTTTTTTTTTAATTCCTTCACCTATTTTGTTGTGTTTTCCTTTAATACTTTAAGGGACTTTTATGTCTCTTTAAGGGCTTCTACCTGTTTACCTGGGTTCTCCTGTATTACTTTAAGGGAGTTATTTATGCCCTACTTAAAGTCCTCTACCATCATCATGAGGTGTGATTTTAAATCAGAGTCTTGCTTTTCTGGTGTGTTGGGGTATCCAGGGCTTGCTATGGTGGGAGAACTGGGTTCTGATGATGTCATGTAGCCTTGGTTTCTGTTGGTAAGGTTCTTTCGCTTGCCTTTTGCCATCTGGTTATCTCTGGTGTTAGCTGATCTTGCTGTCTCTGTCTGTGGATTGTCCTAACTGCAAGTCTATGTGACAGCAGTCCTGGGAGACGAGTTCTCTCCAGGAGGAATTTGGGTATGGAGAGCTGTGGCACAGGGTTAGCTCCAGGGTGCAGACAGAAACCAGAAGGATCCTGTCCCAGGCTGTTCCTTGGTTCCTATGTCCTGAAGACCCTGGGCAGATTCACCTTGGGCCAGGAATTTGAGCAGAAGTGGTAGTTGGTCATCTTACCTGTGCTCACAGGTATGTCATCAGTCCTGGGAGATCAGTTCTCTCCCAAAGGTAGGGAGCACTGTGGCACTGGATCAGCTCTAGGCACAGACCTATATTATTTTAAATGTAGTCACCACCTTCAATATTAACTATCGCCAAGTTGAGTGTCATCCATAATTTATTCTCTTTTCAAAGACACTGAGGTGGTTTGAATATGCTTGGCCCAGGGAGTGGCACTATTAGGAGGTATCGCCTTGTTGAAGTAGGTGTGGCCTTGTTGGAGTGTGTGTAGCCTTGTTGCAGGAAGTGTGTCATTGTGGAGGCGGGCTTTGAGACCCTTCTAGCCTAGAAGAGAGTCCCCTCCTGGCTGCCTTTGGATCACAGTGCAAAACTCTCTGCTCCTTCTCTAGCACCATGAATGGACACGAATGGTTCCCATGGTAATAATAATAGACTGAACCTCTAAAACTGTAAGCCAGCCCCAATGAAATGTTGTCCCTTATAACAGTTGCCTTGGTCATGGTGTCTCTTCCCAGCAATAAAACTCTAACTACTAAGATAGATACTAACTCAATGCATAATAAATATTCATAAAATCATTGCTTAAATCAAATGATAGACAATCAGAACACTTCAGATGGCACAGGCACTCTCCTGCTTAAAATCTCTGGGAACTATACTGGAGAAAGTTGAGTGACACCTATTAGAAATGATTAGTAATGCCCAAGGATCTATAGTTCAAATGCAAAGAAAAATAGGAAAGTTTAAGAAGTAGAACAAGAGGTTTCAATTTCATTCTGGAAGGATTGACTTGCTTTGAGGAGCTTTCCCCTTCCAGAAAGAGGGTGCATAGCAAAGAGCAGAAGTTAGAGAAGAACTTCAAAGTTTCTGCACTGTTATTTAGGGACTTGGAGAAGATGATGACAAAATTTGCATGTGGCAACATTAGAGTGAGGGAAAATATCAGGAAGATGCTCTTGTTCAACACTCCTCCAGAGGAATTGCAAAAAATCATTTTAAAAAGTTCTCCTAGTTCCATTCATTTGCCTCCAAATTTCATGACGTTATTTTTTTTAACAGTGGAGTAATACTCTGTTGTATAAATATACCACAGTTTCTTTATCCAGTCTTCAGTCGAGGGTCATCTAGGCTGTTTCCAGTTTCTAGCTATTATAAATAAAGCTGTTATAAACATAGTTGAGCAAGTATTCTTGTGGTAGGTGTCTTTGAGTAGATATCCAAGGGTACTACAGCTAGATCTTGAAGTAGATTGATTCCCATCTCCCTGAGGAAACACCACATTGATTTCTTTAGTGGCTGTTTGATGTTAGTTTTATGGATCCCAAATTCTAATGATGTTCCATGAATAGTCACTTATAAGGTCAGATCACAAAAGCCTCCCTTGTTGGGTTGTGAATGCTGGTCACAGTCCTAGGTGGTCCATCCAAGTGTTCCATGCATGGCTTAGAACATGTGCTCATGTTCTCCTGCAGTCTCTGTCTTTTTCTAGACTTCTACCTTGCCAAATCCTGTGCAGTCCTGATAAAAAGTTTCTTTCACACAGCATAGAGGTATTCTGTAACCTCAGTTCTGTGTGTAGTCTTATGTCACATGCTCTAAATTTCTTGAGAATGTGGTTCATGGAAGTTCTAGGGTAGGCAGCAGGCAAGAGCCTCATTAAGACTCTATATCCTGAATAGAACTCCAATAGCTTATGCTTTAAGATCAAGAACTGACAAATGGGACCTCATTAAATTACAAAGTTTTTGCAAGGCAAAAGACACTGTCAAAAAGACAAAGCGGCAACCAACTAACTGGGAAATGATCTTTACCAACCCTACATCCGACAGAGGGCTAATATCCAATATATACAAAGAACTCAAGAAGTTAAACTCCAGAGAGGCAAGTAACCCTATTTAAAAATGGGGTACAGAGCTAAACAAAGAGTACTCACCTGAAGAATATCTAATGGCTGAGAAGCACCTAAAGAGATGTTCGTCATCCTTGGTCATTAGGGAAATGCAAATCAAAACAACCCTGAGATTCCATCTCACACCAGTCAGAATGGCTAAGATCAAAAACACAAGAGACAGCAGTTGTTGGCGAGGATGTGGAGAAAGAGGAACACTCCTCCACTGCTGGTGGAATTGCAAGCTGATACAACCACTCTGGAAAGCAGTCTGGCGGTTCCTCAGAAAACTGGGCATGACACTCCCGGAGGATCCGGCTATACCACTCCTGGGCATATAACCAGAGGCTTTACCTGCATGCAATAAGGACACATGCTCCACTATGTTCATAGCAGCCTTATTCCTAATAGCCAGAAGCTGGAAAGAACCCAGATGTCCCTCAACGGAGGAATGGATTCAGAAGATGTGGTATATTTACACAGTGGAATACTACTCTGCAATTAAAAACAATGAATTCACGAAATTCCTAGGCAAATGGTCAGAACTTGAAAATATCATCCTTAGTGAGGTAACCCAATCACAAAAGAACACACATGGTATGCAGTCACTGATAAGGGAATATTACCCCAGAATCTCGGAATACCCTAGACACAATTCACATATCAATAGATTTCCAAGAAGATGGAAGGAGAGACACCTGGTCCTGGAAAGACTGGATGTAGGGGAATGCCAGGACAGAGAAGCGAGAGGGGGTTGAATGGGGAAAAGAGGGAGGGACGGGGGCTTATGGGACTTTCGGGGAGAGAGGAAACGGGAAAGGGGAAATGATTTGGAATGTAAATAAAAAAAACTTAGAAAATAAAAAAAAAAAAAGGACTCTATATCCCAAGCCGGACAGTGGTGGTGCACGCCTTTAATCCCAGCACTTGGGAGGCAGAGGCAGGTGGATTTCTGAGTTCGAGGCCAGCCTGGTCTACAGAGTGAGTTCCAGGACAGCCAGGGCTACACAGAGAAACCCTGTCTTGAAAAACCAAAAAAAAGAAGACTCTATATTTCAATTCATTTCTTTCCACTTCATATTAATCCTCCTTTATTTAATCCCCCATGCCATTTAGCAGGCCAGCTCTGTCCTATTCTGTTCTTACTTTTTCTTTTTGATTTTTTCCTCCTTTATTTTTCTTGTTCTTTAGTATTCTCATTATTTCTCAGTACATTTGGTAATGGATTAATAAATTCAAATTGCAACAAGATGTTATTATAATAGAATGTTTTTCTTATAACATTAGTAGGCCAATAAAAATCATGACTTATAGAAAAGAAAGAAATGAGAACAATCTGATCAAGAATATCCATATACTCACATGCAAAAAGATTCAAAGGAAATAATATATGTAATATATTAAATCTCAAAAACAAACAAACAACAAAAAAAAAAGCCAAGGAGGAACAAGAACAATGGATGAATGGGAAGAGGGTCAAGGATATAGCTCAACTGGTTAAAGCAATTGCTGTACAAGACTGACAATCTGAGTTAGATTCCCAGACCCACATTAAAAGATGCATATGGTATTGCACCTCTATAATCCCACCACTCCTGTGAGGAGATAGAAGGCAAAAATAACAGAATCAGACAGATGCTTCAAGGCTAGCTAGTATTGACTACGCAGCATAGCAAAACCAAAAGGAACCCTGTCTCAACAAGGTAGAAGGAAAGAACTGTCTCATGAAAGATTGCCTCTAACCACCACATACAAATATATGCATGCACACACATGCACACAATAAGCTGCTTAAAAAATTAATGTATCTATTTATTAATTTAAATGGATAAATTATCATATAGGCACAATATTTTTGTACCCTGTGTAAATATCCTTGAATCACTCAAATGCTGATCTCTCGGCACTCCCCCCCCACACACACACACATATTTAGTTGTAATCTGAACATGGCATTATAATAATGCTTATTCCAAGAATCTCCTGTCTCAAGTTTATATAAACATTGCTTCCCATTTATTCTTTGATTTGTCAATAGAAGCTGATCAGCCATGGCTAGGCAAAAGAAGGAACAAGGTGTAACTACTGCTAGCCAGAGGAGGAGAGAGGGGGGAGGGGGATTCAGCCATGAGGAAGGGGTCCCAGAGATGTCATAGGAGAACATACCTGAATCGGAGAGAGCCAGATCAATACTAAAGTGCAGGTATCTTGGGGATTTTGGCTGGGAGGTAGCCAAATCAGTTTAGAGAATTAGAATGAATCAATGACTTGCCAGTTATTGTGTTGTAAGTTAAATAAATAAATCTTAGTCTCTGAGAGGTTCTACCAGCAGCTGACTGATACAGATGCAGATACTCACAGTCAAGCATTAGACCGAAGTTGGGGACCCCTATCAAAGAGTTAGGGGAAGGACTGAAGGAAGTGAAGGGAATGGCAACCCCATCAGAAGACCCACAGTGTCAAGTAACCTGAATACCTGGGAGCTCCCAGAGACTAAGCTACCAATGAAAGAATATACATGGGCTGATCCAAGGCACAAATGTAGCATTGTCTGGCCTCAGTGCGAGAGATATGCCTAATCCTGTAGAGACTTGATGTTCCAGGGAGAGGGGATACCCAGGGGGCACCCTATCAGAGGCAAAGCAGAAAGGAGGATGAGGGAAAGAACTCTATGAGGGAGAACAGGAGGGAGGTGACATTCGGGATGTAAATAAGTAAAAAAAAAACAAATAATAATAAAAATAAATCTCATTCCTATTCATTTGAAAGCTAGTCAGGGATAGAGGAAAAGAACTGTCATTTTTAAAATTACTTTTGCATTAACACAATTTTTTCACAAAAGATACATTGGTGACAAGTATTTGAAATGTTTTAACATATTAGTATATACTATGCAGTATTAGGCATTATCATTAAAAAGGTAAAAATGTTGATGAGCTTATGAGATAGGTATAAGATATGCATGTTGTTTTAGAATGATAATTAGTATGTCCATTATAAAATACTACAAAGAAGTTCCTCAAAATTCTAAAAGTATATCTACCCTGTGGATCTAGATATTCTATTTGTATGTGTGTATGTGTGTGTGCATGTATCCATATATATATATGTATTTTATAATATATAATATAGATATTATTTATATATATTATATTATATTTAATTATATTATTAATATAGTTAATATATTATAATATATTATTTTGCATTAATATACTTTTTTCACAAAAGATACATTGGTGACAGGTATTTGAAATGTTTCAACATATTAATCTATACTATGCAGTATTAGGCACAATAATATATGTATTATATACATATACATATACATATATATATATTTGTAATATCCACTTTAAATCTATCTTCATGCCCATATTTACTGCAAGGTCACAATTGCCAAAATATGATCAACTCAGATAACTCCATCAGTGGATAAGTGGATTTTAAAAGTGACATATTTATCCAATGGAATACTGTTCAGTCAGTAAAAAGTGATAAAAAACTCATAATTTGTATCAAAATAGGTGTGCATGAAAGGTCTTATGCTAAGTTAAATAAGCCAGGCACAGAAAAAAACAAATGTATAATATGAGGAAGCCAAGAAAGTTGATTTCAAAGCAGAAAAGAGTATAAGAGTTATCACTAGACACTAGAAAGTATGCAGTAGAGAGGGTAGAGGAATATTGGAAAATAGGTACAAAATACAATTAGACAGGAAGAAATAATTTTGTGTTTTACACCATAGTAGAATGACTTCAGTTTTGAATAATCCCAACAGAAAGAAATGATAAATTATTAAGCATGTAGAAATGGCAATTACCCTGAGTATATCATTGCACATTGTACACATATGATACCCTATAAATATGTACACCCTATTCAGTGTAAATTTGAAATATAAAGTATTCAAGGAAAGTAGATAGACTAACTGCAAGATTGTCACCTTTCCCTACTGTCCTCCAAATCCAATTCCCTAATCTCACCTCCAGCTCTGTAGCAAAACACTAGCTGCAGTCTTCTGTTCATCTCTGATCCCATCTCCAATGGTTCACTTAGACTTTCTTCTCCAACCTTTCTCCCCAACACACACACTTATCCCATCATCCAAGCTCCCAACTCCAGGAGAAATTACCCAGAAGCAGGCCAGCCAAGCCTACCCAAAAAGCAAGTAGGCAAGCTTCAGCTTTTCACTCTCCCCCCTCTCCTCAAATTCCAGTCCTCCAGCTCTGTAGGAGATTGCTTGCTGTGGTCTCTCCTCATTCTCTGCCCCCATACCCAGATTTACTCCCTCCTGAGTACTCCCTTAGCCCACCCTCTCCTAGTGCATCCCAATTCCAAAGCATCAGCTCCCAACACCTAGAAACACATTTTCTTTTTTATTAGATATTTTCTTTTTTTTTTAAATTTACATTCCAAATCACTTCCCCTTTCCCGTTTCCTCTCTCCCCGAAAGTCCCATAAGCCCCCTTCCCTCCCTCTTTTCTCCATTCAACCCCCTCTCCTTACTCTGTCCTGGCATTCTCCTACATCCAGTCTTTCCAGGACCAGGGGTCTCTCCTTCCATCTTCTTAGAAATCTATTGATATGCGGATTGTGTCTAGGGTATTCCGAGATTCTGGGTCAATATCCCCTTATCAGTGACTGCATACCATGTGTGTTCTTTTGTGATTGGGTTACCTCACTAAGGATGATATTTTCAAGATCTGACCATTTGCCTAGGAATTTCGTGAATTCATTGTTTTTAATTGCAGAGTAGTATTCCATTGTGTAGATATACCACATCTTCTGAATCCATTCCTCCGTTGAGGGACATCTGGGTTCTTTCCAGCTTCTGGCTATTATAAATAAGGCTGCTATGAACATAGTGGAGCATGTGTCCTTATTGCATGCAGGTAAAGCCTCTGGGTATATGCCCAGGAGTGGTATAGCCGGATCCTCCGGGAGTGTCATGCCCAGTTTTCTGAGGAACCGCCAGACTGCTTTCCAGAGTGGTTGTACCAGCCTGCAATTCCACCAGCAGTGGAGGAGTGTTCCTCTTTCTCCACATCCTCGCCAACAACTGCTGTCTCCTGTGTTCATCATCCTTCGTCATTAGGGAAATGCAAATCAAAACAACCCTGAGATTCCATCTCACACCAGTCAGGATGGCTATTAGATATTTTCTTAATTTACATTTCAAATGTTATCCCCTTTCTTGGTTTTCCCTCCAAAAACACACTATCCCACCCCTTCCCCCTACTCACCAACCCATCCACTCCCACTTATCTGTCCTGGCATTCCCCCATACTGGGGCATCCAGCCTTCTCAGGACCAAGGGCCTCTCCTCCCTTTGATGACCAACAAGGCCATCCTCTGCTTGAGCTTCGTTTGATCTATGAATTGTATCTTGGGTATTACAAGCTTCTGGGTTAATATCCACTTATCAGTGAGTACATACCATGTGTGTTCTTTTGTGATTGGGTTACCTTACTCAGGATGATATTTTCTAGATTCATCCATTTGCCTAAGAATTCATTGTTTTTAATAGCCGAGTAGTATTCCATTGTGTAAATGTACCACATTTTCTGTATCCATTCCTCTGTTGAGGGACATCTAGGTTCTTTCCAGCTTCTGGAAATAAGGCTGCTATGAACATAGTGGAGCATACGTCTTTATTACATGTTGGAGCGTCTTCTGGCTATATGCCCAGGAGTGGTATAGTGGTATAGTGGTATAGTGGTCCTCTGGTAGTACAAAGTCCAATTTTCTGAGGAACTGCCAAACTGATTTCCAGAGTGGTTGTACCAGCTTGCAATCCCATCAGCAGTGGAGGAGTATTCCTCTTTCTCCACATCCTCGCCAGCACCAGAGCTACCAGAGGCCAAACCTATCAGGATCCCAGAATTCTCTACCAGGCAACACACAATCACCACATCATACCAAAAATAGAGAGGGCAACAGAAAGCAGGGAACAAAACCCTCATTCAACAAGACCAGATATCAGCATGTAGAACTACAATCTTCCTAAACCCAATGCCTAGATGCCAACATAAAAACATAATAACAGGACAATATGTCTCCACTAGAGCCCAACAAGTCTCCCACAGCAGGCCCTGAAAATTACAACATGGCTGGATCACAAGTAAAAAGACCTTAAAATAATCTTTTAAAATATAATAGATGTCCTTAAAGAGAAAATGCACTAAGTCACTTAAAGAAATCTACGAAAACAAACAGTGAAAGGAAAGGAATAAAAAAGTTCAAGACCTGAAAGTGGAAATAGAATTAATAAAGAAAACACAAACCAAGATAAATCTGGAAACAAAAATTTTAGGAATTCAAGGAGTATCCTCAGAGGCAAGCCTTACCAATGGAATACTGGAGATGGAAGAAAAAAAAATCAGGCATTGAGGACATTATAGAAGAAATGGCAGCAGCATGTATCACAGACATCAACATAATTTCTGAGCATGAACTATGAACACATGCTGATGTCTGTGATACATGCTACTGCTAAGGACCAGCTGATGTCCATGATCCAAGCTGCCTCAAGAAACAATTTTGAAGTCCAAAATTATGTTGAAGTCCATGGTCTGTGCTACCACTGGAAACCATGTGGAAGTCTATGATCCCTACTGCCACTAGCTGCTATGGACAAAAAAGTTTCTTTTGCAGTGGTATTGATAACTGCAGACTCATAACTGAGAGTGATAGACATTGAAGGCCACTGTGACATCGCTCTCCGAAAAATAAAAAATAGCCCAGATAGGAAGCTATTGAGGATAGTCTTTTAAAACTGTGATAAAGATGCTGAAGTATAGCTCTTCACTGTTAATGGCTTCTGGTGGGCAGGGGTGATGTTGAGGGAGACACCAACACAATGTTCTTTAAGAGGGTAGTCAGTGGGAGTTTGACCATGCTCCAATTGAGTATATTGACAACACAAATTGATTTGAGGGCTGGAGGCATAAGGGTGAGAGGGTAGACTAATGGGAATTCGAAGCAAGTGTGACCAGGATAAACTGTATAAAATAATTAATAAAACTAATATATTGGGAGAAAAATAGGAAGTGGATACTTCAATTCAAAGAAAATGTTAAATCTAAAAAATTCCAGGCAAAAAACATCCAGGAAATATGGGGAACTATGAAAAGACAAAATCTAAGAATGAAAGGAATAGAAGAAAGAGAAAAAACCCAGGTTACATGCACAGAAAATATTTTCAACAAATATAGAAGAAAATTCCTCTAACCTAAAGAAGGAGATGCTTATCAAGATGCAAGAAGCATACAAAAGTACAGCAAATAAACTAGAACAGAAATGAAATTATCTATTGGCATGTAGTAATCAAAACATTAAATATGTGTACTGGCTGGTTTTGTTTGTCAACTTAACACAGGCTGGAGTTATCACAGAGAAAGGAGTTTCAGTTGGGGAAATGCCTCCATGAGATCCAACTGTGGGGCATTTTCTCAATTAGTAATCAAGAGAGGGGAGGGCCCCTTGTGGGTGGTGCCATCCCTGGGCTGGTATTCTTGGGTTCTATAAGAGAGCAGGCTGAGCAAGCCAGGGGAAGCAAGCCAGTAAGTAACATCCCTCCATGGCCTCTGCATCAGCTCCTGCTTCCTGACCTGCTTGAGTTCGAGTCCTGACTTCCTTTGGTGATGAACAGCAGTGTGGAAGTGTAAGCTGAATAAACCCTTTCCTCCCCAACTTGCTTCTTGGTCATGTTGTTTGTACAGGGATAGAAACCCTGACTAAGATAATATGTAAAACAAAGAAAATAATAAAAGCTGCAAGAGAAAAACAGCAAGCAATATATAAAGGCAGAACGATTATAATAACATAAGATTTTTCACTGGAGACTCTAAAACCCAGGAAGGGCCTGGAAAGATGTCTTACATACTCTATTTATGTATTTTTTAATTAAGAGTCATGCCAAAAGAGAGCATCAGATCCTTTTATAGACAGTCATGGGCCACCATATAGTTGCTGGGAATTGAACTCGGGACTTCTGGAAGAGCAGTCTATGCTCTTATCTACTGAGCCATCTCTACAGCCCAGTCTTACAGACTTTAAAAGACCACAAATGCCAGCCCAGATCACTATGCCAGAAAAACTTTCAATCACAATAGAGAGAAAAATAAGACATTCTATGATGAAACCAAATTTAAGCAATATCTAGCAAAAAATCCAGCCATATAGAAGGCTCCAGAAGAAATTCTAACATAAAAAATTTAATCAAATCCAAGAAAACACTGGAAATAAATAATCAAAGACCAGCAAATCAAAACAGGACACACACACACACACACACACGCATGCATGCATACAAACACACAAATACACACACACACAAAAAAAAACAACAATGAAAGCACAGGAATAAACACTACTCACTGATAACTCCACAGCAGTGGTGTCCATTCCCCCAATGAAAGGACACAGACTAACAGAATTGATGCAAATATCCAACCCTTCTGCTATATTTAAGAAACATACCTCATCAAAGATAGACATCACCTTTGTTTTAAATCAAAACTACTCAGAGAAGATAGAGGATGCTACATACTCAGAAAAGGAGGAAAAATCTACCTAGAAGACTATGTAATTCTTAACATCTATGCACCAAACACAATAGCACACAAGTTCATGAAGGAAACAGTACTATAGCTTAAATCACATATTGACCCTCACACAGTGATAATGGAAGACTTCAATACCCAATTGTGGTAATTTAAATATACTTGGCTAAGGGAGTGGCACTATTAGGAGGTGTGGCCTTGTTGAAGTAGATGTAGCCTTGTTGAAGGAAGTATGTCATTCACTGTGGAGGTGTGCTTTGAGACTCTACAACTGTCCATGAGATAGTCTGCTCCTGTCTTCCTTTCGATGAAGATGTAGAAAACTCTCAGCTCCTCCAGTACCATGCCTGCTGGATGCTGCTGTGCTTCCTGCCATGATGATGATGGACTGAACCTCAGAACCTGTAAGTCAGCTCCAAATAAATGTTGTCCTTTATAAGAGTTGCCTCGGTCATGGTGTCTCTTCATAGCAATGGAAACCCTAAGTTACCTATTCTTACAAACATACAGCTATACAGACAAAAACTAGAAAGAGATATACTGGAGCTAACTGACATTACATAACAAATGGAATTAACTGATATTTACAGAAGATTTCACCCAAACACAAAAGAATGTACCTTTTTCTCAGCATCCCACAGAACTTTCACCAAAACAGACCATACTTGGACATAAAGCAACTCTCAACCAGAAAAAGAGAGAGAGAGGGAGAGAGAGAGAGAGAACCCTGCATTCTATCTAACCACTGTAGATTAAAGCTGGATTTTAACAACAGAAAAAGCAGAAAGCTTACAAACTCATGAAAACTGAACAACTCTCTAGTGACTGAAAGTCAAGTCAAGACAGAAAAAAAATGAAAGAAATTTAAAACTCTAAAACTCAAAGAAAACAAATGTACAGTATGCCCAAATGCATAGGACACAATGAAAATGGTGCTGAGGGAAGTTCACAGCACTAAGTCCCTACATTGAAAACTAGAGAGATCTTACACTAGCAACTTACAGGAGTAGATGATATGAAATAATCAAAGTCTAGGTTGAAATAAAACACAAGCAACCAAAAAGAAATCAATACAAAAAAAATCAATGAAACAAAGTGTTGGTTTTTTGAGGAAAATCAATACAATTTGAAAATCCTTATCCAAATTAACTAAAAGGAAGAAAGAGGAGATACAAATTAACAAAATGAGAAATGAAAAGAGTACATAACAACATATAAAAAGAAACTCCAGAAATCTTAAGGACATACTTTAAAAACCTGTATTTTGCCAAACTAGAAAAGCTAAAGGCAATGAATAGTTTTGCAGATTCCACTTAACAAAGTTAAATAAAGATCAGATAAGCAATTTAAACAGACATATAGTGCCTACTGAAATAGAAGCAGTCATTAAGATCTGCCACACACCCCAAAAGCCCAGGGCTAGATGGCATTAGCACAGAATTTTATAAGACTTTTAGTCTTTCAACGAATAGTTAATACAAATACTCCTCAAATTTTTCCACAAAAGAAAAAGAGAAGGAACATTGTCCAACTCATTTTCTAAGGCCACAGTTACTCTGATACTCAAACCACATAAAGACCCGACAAAGAATGACAGGCAAATTTCCCTTATTAACATACATGCAAAAATACTCAATAAAATACTTGCAAACTGGATATATCAAATAAGAACACATCAAAAAGATCATCTACTATAATCAAGTAGATTACTTCCAACAGATGCAGGGTTGGTTAAACATACATAAGTCAATAAATGTAATCCACCCTATAAACAAACTGAAAGACAAAAACCACATGTTCATTTCATTAGATGCAGAAAAGGATTATGACAAAAGCCAACATCCTTTGATATTATGCCAGAGAGATTAGAAATACAAGAGACATATTTCAACATAATAAAGGCAGTGTACAGCAAGTGTATAGTTAACACCAACTTAAATGCAGAGAATTTCAAGCAATTCCACTAAAATCAGGAACAAGACAAGGCTGCCTATTCTCTCCATACCTATTCAATGTAGTACTTGAAATCTTTTTTTTTATTTTCTAAGTTTTTTTATTTACATTCCAAATCATTTCCCCTTTCCCGTTTCCTCCCTCCCCGAACGTCCCATAAGCCCCCTTCCCTCCCTCTTTTCCCCATTCAACCCCCTCTCGCTTCTCTGTCCTGGCATTCCCCTACATCCAGTCTTTCCAAGACCAGGGGTCTCTCCTTCCATCTTCTTGGAAATCTATTGATATGCAAATTGTGTCTAGGGTATTCCGAGATTCTGGGTTAATATCCCCTTATCAGTGACTGCATACCATGTGTGTTCTTTTGTGATTGGGTTACCTCACTAAGGATGATATTTTCAAGTTCTGACCATTTGCCTAGGAATTTCACGAATTCATTGTTTTTAATTGCAGAGTAGTATTCCATTGTGTAAATATACCACATCTTCTGAATCCATTCCTCCGTTGAGGGACATCTGGGTTCTTTCCAGCTTCTGGCTATTATAAATAAGGCTGCTATGAACAAACTATTCCACAAAATAGAAACAGAAGGTATTTGAAATCTTATCTGGAGCAATAAGACAGCTAAAGGAGATGAAGGGGATACAAATTGGAAAGGGAGAAGTCAAAAGTTCTTTATTTGCAGATAATATGATAGTATATATAAATTACCCCAAAATTCCATCAGGAAAGTCCTAAAGCTGATAAACACTTTCAGCAAAGTAGCTGTTTACAAAATTAACACACACACACACACACACACACACACACACACACACACACACGTAAAACAGTAGCCTTCCTACATACAAATGACAGACAGAAAGAATAATGAAACTACACCTTTTACAATAGCCTCAAATAATACTAAATACATTGGGATAATTATAGCCAAGAAAGTGAAAGACATATAATAAAAACAACATTAATATACTGAAGAAAGAAATTAAAAGAGATATCTGAAGACTGAAAGATCTCTCCCATACTTACTGATTGATGAGATTAATATAGAAAAATGGCTATACTACCAAAGTAATCTACAAATTCAATACAATTTCCTCAAAATTCCAACACAGTTCTTCACATATCTTGAGACTGGAATGAGAGGATCAGGGAATGTGGGATAAGGAAGGAAATACGGGAGAGACAGTTGATATTAAGGGCCAGTTGAGAGAGGGGCTGTATGGAAACCTAATATATTAGAAGCTTTGTAAAATATATACATATATGAAGGCAATCTAAACAATGACACCAGTCACAAACCACAAAGGCCAAGCCACAGCTGCATATCCCTTGGCACCAAATACAGTTTCCTGAACTGAGAATAGGTTACATCTAATTGAATTATAGTCCAATGTGGTCCAACGGTAACCCTCAAACAATCCAGGATCTTGTCAAAACTACAGGTTGCTTTCCACAAGCTGATGACAAGGCCCCATTGCTGAAAATACCTACACAACTCACTAACCATGGAAAAGTCAAGATGGTGCCTACATAGAGCCTTACCCCTATGTGCTATCATCTTTGGTACAGGAATGTACTCTCCAGGCTAACTAAAGGAAAAATGTAAAAGCCACCCCTTTGATCTACAATGGTGTCTTTCATGCAATATACGCTGATGCAATTGTGGCACAAAGCTTTTGGGAATGATCAACCAACATTGGGTTTGACTTAAGACCTATTAGATGAGATGGAACCCATCCCTGACAGTACTTGGGTGACCAAGAATATGAGACTAGAGAGTCCAGGGACCTAGGGTAAAACCAAATACTACTGTCCAAAAATGTAGCAATGAAATTACACCTAGTGACATTACTCTATACTCATAGATCAGTACTTTGCTCAACCATCATCAAAGAAGCTTCCTTCTGTAGCAGACAGAAACAAGCACAAGGACCCACATCCAGACATTACATACAGAGAGACCTTTGAACATAGAGCCATAAATGGTATATCTAGAAATATAGATCGAAAATTCTGAAGGTTATTTGAAATATCAATGTGGTAGTTTGAACGTGCTTGGCCCAGGGAGGTATGGCCTTGTTGGAGTAGTGTGGCCTCCTTGTTGGAGGAAGTGTGTCACTGTGGGTGTGGGCTTCAAGACCCTCATCCTAGCTGGTTGGAAGTCAGACTTCTCCTAGAGTCCTTCAAATGAACTCTCATCTTCTCCTGCACCATGCCTGCCTGAACACTGCCACACTTCCCATCATGATGATAATGGGCTGAACCTCTGAACCTGTAAGCCAACCCCAATTAAATGTTGTCCTTGCAAGAGTTGCCTTGGTCATGGAGTCTCTTCAGAGCTGTAAAACCCTGACTAAGAAAATCAGTATTTCTTAAAACATGGAAGTAGAGCAGGAGCAAATTTCCAGTTTCTATGGGTTACCCTTAGCATACATTCATGAACTGATGATTACTTTCTCTCATTAGCTACTCATTATATATTGCAATTACAAGCCTTAAGAATCACATGTCACTGCTTCTTTAGAAAATACAGTGAGATTATCCCTGGGTGCTTTTTTGTTTTGTTTTCTCTTGGGGACTTTTGGAATTGAGTGTGAATTGCTTTTGCAATCAGAACAAGAAATAAGTGCTATGCTTTAAAGTGGTGAAAGGGGGATATGGTTCAAAAAAGAGAATGAGGATTAATTTTGGTGTGAATAAATTTCATTCCAGGTCAAACAGCATGGCTGTGAAGAAAAATCCAGATGTTTGCCTTTCAGTTAATTCAACTCAATACAGACATCGTTTTAAACACATTTTCCCCAAGTGCTGAGAACCAAGACATGGACAGGCAAGAAATCTACTTGGTGAAAATTAACTTCCCTTTTCAATATATACATGGTGTTTTTCAAAGTGCTAGGATTAAGTTTACATCCTTAGGTGCTTATTAAAAACACATATTCATAAGTCTCACTACAGCATCCTGGGAAAGCTCTTTGAGATCTAGTGTGGCAAGCAGAGAACTACATCCTGGTGCAAGCCTGCTCTAAGCCTTCATCTACCTCAAGAACCCTGAGAGGAATGGAGGATCTTTAAGCCTGTGTTTTTGTTTTGTTTTCTATATAAATGTAGTGCTCTGTTTTCTCTTCAGACCTCAGGCTTGTCAAATGGCATTAGTATAGCAAATGCCAAACAGAAAGTAGACACCAACAGACCCTGAGGTCACCACAGTAGACAATTCCTCAATTTATCAGGAAAGTGATTTTTACACATTTTATTTTTGTCTAACTTCTTTAAAATGGTTATTTGAGTATTCAGTAATCTTTCTTGTGAGCATTTATAGCTTTTTTGATTCTCTAACAAATCAATATAATTTTTTTCTATAGCTCTGGAAGAGAATAAAAATTGTCATCAGTTATCAACAGAACATTCTACCACAGTGATGCTGTCTTCTCAAATATCTACAGACAGAGTTCTTCCAAATGCTCATCAGTTCCTCAACAGCCAGTGATTCTCAGGGAAAGAAAAGAAAAGCCTGGGCTTGCCCATTTCTTCTTACTGTCATTATGCATTCTTTGAAACCCATGTGTTTGCATGTGCCCTGAAAGAAAACTAATGAATTCTATTTCCTTCTCTGACAGCAATTGGAGCTGAGCACAGGCGGCAATGGTGCAATTGGCATTTGATTCATCATGCCCACAGTTCTGCACCTGTGCCACTGGCAGCAGGGGTGAGGCAGTACAACATAACACTTTGCTCATCCACATCCCCAGGGACAGGAGAGTGTACACAGCAAGGAAAACAAATTTCTGATGCAAATGGTTTATATTAACAACCAATATGTACAGTTTAGATGAACCATCCCCTAACACCTTGTATTTTGTTATAATGTTTACACAGCATTGTATAATACTTGTAGCTTGTCAGTTCGGCAGAAGGATTCAAACTTTCAAGCCTGTGGAATTTCTTTTGTGCTGGCCATCAACAAGGCCACCAGTGGTTTAAAGGCCAAAGCAGATGGACTAGCACAAATTACTGAAACAGTTCTCAAGATTTAACAAGAGACACCAACCCCACATGGACGCAGTAATCTGTTCCATCTTCTTTGAGGTAGTAATCAAAAGGACTCTTCCTCCTAGCTTACTTCTGCTCCAGCAGGACAAATCTCCTGTTGGTGCCACATCTCTAGAGTAGAGTCAAAACAAACGGGCTTTGAATAACAACAGTGCCTAGTTGCTCTCCATGCCTGGTAGTCTTGCCTACTCTTCATTCTCACCCACACAGTAACACACCTGAACTCCTCACAGAGACAGGAATCTTTGTTCCTGTTCCTATGCACTTTTCCTCCACCACCTAAATGCAGTCACTGCAGTTAAGATTACAGACAAAAGAAAAAAATCCACTTGAGGGGTCATGTTTGCCAAAAATTTCAAAAGAAGGAGTGTCACTCCTTTCAGAAAAGAAACCAAACTAGTGATTTCAAATAGGAAAAAATACAATATAAGAACTGATAACTAGTAAAAGAGGTTTACACCAAAAGATACAAAATGAGTCTCAGGAATACCAGAATAGGGAGGATGAAGAACAGGTTCTCCCTCTAGACCTGAAGGATGATATGAAGGACTAAGTTTGTTCCCATCACAGAGGTATGATGGCAGCTGACTAGTAGAGAAGACCACTGAGGTACCACAGGCAGAACTGATTCAGGATAGTGAAGAAGGACAGACCCCCTTCCCCCCTCCCATGGGAAATATCGCTTGATCTCTCATACACTATTGGCAACAACATATTGAAAGCAAAGCACCCCAATTCAACCAATCCCCTTCCACTGTGATGCCTTGCAATGTGCAATCTACTGACAATGTTTATGCTATGCCTGCTGGCAGATGAAATGTTTACAAGATCCATCTCCCAGATTATATACAAAACATATATTCTCACATTCCTATTCAGTATTAGACAATCAATGAAATAAGTAACTATTGAAGTAAAAATTAAAATTACCTTTGTTTCTATAAAATATAATTGTCTACATGGAAAATCACAAAATAGCAACTACATAAAACCTTTTAGAACTAATTGAAAATTATATAAAAGTACAGAATACCAGTTTAATAGCTTACTATATAAAAACTAACAGAGTCCCTATAAATTTCAATGAACAACTGGAATTTGAAGCTAAAAATACAATATTATTTTTATTAGCACTTAAAAATTAAATACTTGGGCATTAATCTAGCTATATATATATATATATATATATATATATATATATAATGTATGTGTATATATATATATAAAATTCCCTAGTATGTGTGTGTATGTATATATATATATATGACTCATATAAGGAAAACTATAAAACCCCAATTAAATAAGCCAAAGATACCTAAATTTTAAAAATAGTAGACGTTCATGGATAGAAAGACTCAATATAGTCCAAGTGTTTCTTCTTTCCAGTTTAATCTATGTATTCAACACAAAGCAAATAAAACCCCCAAGTGACCATACACAAATATAACAAATTTATTAAAAATGTTATATATACAACAAAAACTCAAAAGATCTAACATACAATACTGAAAAAAATTAACAGTTGAGAACTGACACTACTATATATTAATACTGTAATTCTATAGTTACTGTGTGATGCTGGTAAAGGAATAGACAGAGATCATTGGATCAAAATAGACAACCCACAAATAGATTCATATACTCAACTAATCTTTGACAAAGGAGAAAATGCTATTCAGCTATGAAAGGATAATCATAGACTTCTCTATGCAATAATATTAATTTGCACCCTGATCTTATATATTTTACAAAATTTACACCTCTCACAAAATGAACTATACCCTTAAATATTAAATGTAACAAAAATTTCTAGAAGGAAATATAATAGAAAAATCTATGTTTTGGGTTTGTAGCTGGTCTTAGTCACTTTGTGGGTTCTTATTTTACTCTTCTCCACCCATTTTCTTCAACCCCTTCAACCCCCTAACACTAGATTAAAGAGAAAAAATTAATAGAGAGGAAAGGAAAGAGATTCTCTAAAAAAGTCAGGGTCCAGGAAGGAAGGACAATGTTATCATTAGATTATTTCCTCCTAATCAGAGCATCAGTTTTTTGGGAGTAAGTTTGATCTTCATCTTCAGTATGTCTAATTTTTTCTTATTGTTGTTCCTTCTTTGTGCATGACTACTTAGCAAACCACAACCAACAATAACCAACAACCAATAACCTACCAACAAACAACCATGCCTCTTGGAGCCGTAGCATTTATATACCCTCTGAAAACTCCCCCAGAATTCCAAAGGCCACACTATCACAGAAACTATCTGCAGCTGACCAAATCACACCCCTGTTGGGCACAATGCAAATCATACTCAGCTGCTATGAACAATCTGGAACAACCCCATATCCTACACCTTGGAATATGGAAACACATTTTTTAGTATTTCTGTGGTTTTAAAGGAAAACAAAACTCCAAAATTGTTGCTGCAGGCATTTAGCAGAAGATTTAAGATTCAACACTAAAAGCACAATCATAAAGAAATGTATTGGTAAGTTGAACTTTATTAAAACTAAAAGACTCTGCCAACGACACTGAAAAGAATGAAAAAATACACCACAGACTAAGAAGAAGAAAAAAAGCTGCAAAATACTTGTCTAACAAAGATATATTTGGGTATGTGTTAAGGATAATACTGATTGTCAAGTTGACAGAATATAAGATCACCTAGGATACAAAGCTCTGAGCATGACTATGAGTTTCTAGATTTAATTAACTGAGGTGGAAAGATACACCCTGAATATTTACAATACCATAACACAGGTATTAGACTGTATGAAAAGGAGAAATCGAGCTTAATAACATTCCTCTCTCTCTCTCTGATCCTCTAACCACACATATGTATGACTAGCTGCCTAGTGCTCCTGTGGCCACTCCCTCCCAGGAAGGATGGGTTATATCTTCTAACTATAAGCTTCTTCCCTTATATTACGTTTGTTAGGTATTTAATTACAACAATGAGAAAAATACCTGATACAGTGTATTTATATTTATATGTATATAGATATAATGAGATACAGACATATATCCAAACTATGTGATAATTCTCAAACTTGAATGTAGGGGCAGTTCTGATGATAAGGTTCTGTTCCGCAGTTGGTTCTTGATCTATCAGTAAAGAAAGCCATGGGCCAATTGTTGGGACTTCCGGATCCCTGGAGGAAAAGTGAGATACAAGGGAAGAGAGGAGATTTAGTGCTTTGAAGAGAAAAGATTTAAACAGCAATGTGAGGTTTTGGGAGGAGCAGTGACACAGGCCATTCTTATAGGTGGGTGGTCAGGGATTTTTAGCAGTGACTAGATGTATTATAGCAACTGAATTTTGGGGCAGGTGGGAGGAGCAGAGATAAGAAATTGATAAGGGAATGCTTTTCCAGGCTGGAGATAGTAGCGCCCATCAATTGTGCCAATAAGACAAGTAGAAAACAAACAAGTGTGTGTGTGTGTGTGTGTGTGTGTGTGTGTGTGCGTGCGCGTGTGCGTGTGCGTGTGCGTGTGCGTGTGCGTGTGTGTGTGTGTGTGTGTGTGTGTGTGTGTGTCTTTTATCCAAGGATTTAAGGGAAGCTGGGTGGGGGCTGGTATATTGACTTGTTCCTAGAATTAAAACAAGGTAGCAAAAAGCTACATGCAACATTCGAACAATAAGAAAATCATCTATTCTAAAGGTGGGCAAAAATTTTGAATGTATACATGAATAAACACAGGCAGAATATAAGCATCTGAATTAGTGTTCAATACCATATCATGAAACAGTTGTAAATTGGAAACAATGGGATACTTAGGAATACTTACTAGATATACCATCCATACTAAATACCTACTAGAATGGCTAAAGTACAGAAAAACATTGAACACCAAATTCTGGAAAGAATATGGAGCAAAATTGAGCTCAGATTCACTACTTGTGGGAGTTAAGAGAAAAGGAAAAAAATCACTTTGAAAGACAGTTTCACACACACACACACACACATACACACATAATGCTAAATACTCTTACCATATGATCCAGCAATTACATTAATTGTTCAAAACATGTCTATGAGAAACTTGCACGTTTATGATAGCTTTCTTAATGATTTTTTAAACTTGAAAACAATCAAGATTCCTTCCAGTAGGTGAATGAACAAACTATATATAGTTCAGCTACACAATAAAAAGAAATGAATTCTTAGGCCATGAAAAAGTATGGAAGAATGTCTATGCTAAAGTGTGAAAAGGGTACACACTAGATAATTCCAACTATAGATGGTATGGAAAAGGCAGTCTATAGAAATAGTAAAAAGGTTAGTCAAGGATCTAAACAAATGATAGAAAAAATAGATAAATATTTGGAATGCAGAAGGTGTTCAGGAAAATGAAATTATATGATTCTATATTATTAGGCATATACAGAATACATTCATCAAAATTCATTAAACTAAACTATGAATGATGGCACACTTCTGTTATTCTAGAGAACTATTGGACTTCCGACTGAGACAGGAAGATTGTCATAACTTGGAGGCCAGGTTGGCCGATATAGTGAGTACCAGGTCAGCAAGAGCTGGATACCAAGATTCTGTGGGGGAAATAAAAAACAAGAAATATAAAAAGCAAGGATTAAACATATGTAAACTACAGACTAATTAATGGTATATCAATAATCTTATATTGATCTTAACAAAATTTCTTCACTAATTGGAAGATAATCACAGGAGAATCTGGGGAGAACAAGAGTATATAGGGATTCTTTGTGCTGTCTCAGTTTTCCTGTAAACCTAAAAGTACTCCATAAAAGAAAGTCAACTTGTTTTGCAGAATGATTTTACCTCTGACTAAATGCAATGCCATCCATGAATGCATTTACATTTAATTCAATGACTAGTAAGCATAAATTATATTTGATTCAAGGCCTAGACCAGCGGTTCTCAACCTGTGGGTCATGAGCCCTTTGGCAAACTTCTATCTCCAAGAATATTTATATTATGATTCATAATAAAGGCAAATTACTGTTATGAAGTAGCAACAAAATTTAGCCCTCCCCCCCCAGAACAGTAAGGAGCTAGAAATCATAGTCTGAGAAATGAATGGGATAAAAGTATATAGAAAAATCACAAGGAGAAGGCAAGCGGTGGGATATTATTCCTCACTACAGCACAAGAAACTTTATTAAAGGATAGCACCATTAAGAAGGTTGAGAACCACTGGCCTAGACTGTCTGAGGCATTTAATGATGAATATACTACTTTCTCTTTAAATCTATATTCTCTTATAGTAAATTAGATATATATATATACACAAATATCCATAATATGATATAGAATGGTATATAGCAGCTTTATGATGCTACAATCAAATACCTGAGAGAACGTTAAAAATAAAAGATGCCTCCGTTCTGGCAAGAATCTTGTGGAAAATCTTAGATGGCAATGGCAAGAACATATGTTGGAGAACACAGCCACACCTTGAACAGAAGGGAAGAGAAAGAGTACATGTCAGACACATTTGCTGATTTAATAACTAATATTTTAAGGAGCTCAAAAGGGGTTCATATATGAAGCATCTCATCCCTCAGTGACATGAGTATCTTCTAGTAGGTTCTACCACTCAAAGATTTTGCAACCTCCCAACATACCCCTAAGAATTATACATGTTATCACAATTGACCCTAAATTATATTCAATTTGTAGTAGGTATGATAAAGAGAACACTAACAGAATTAAAACATGGAGTAAACTGCTTCCAGATGAAAGAGCAGAATATAGCTGCAGGAGAAGCTGAAGTGACTTTGAATCCTTAGATAAGCTGGAAAATATATGAGAAACATTAACAAATAAGATATATTACACAATGTGTTTATCTCTTCCAACCTGAATTTATATAACCAATATATAGGTTCTAATTAACACTAATGAATGCTTTTACTAAATAGAATGTGAGTAGATCACTAATTATGAATTCTATTATGGATTTAGTAATTCAAAGACTTTGGCACAAAATAATAGTTTGCAAAAATTTGTAACAGATCCTTGATAGCAGCAGGTGTATGAATCAAAGAACACACACACATACCTTGAGTTCTTTCAACTTATCATTTAAAATCTGAGACGATAATACTGTTTACCATCCTACTTCTCTATCTTCTAGTATTTTACCATATACAGATCCCACAAAGCATTGAATCACGAATTGTAAAGACAATACATGGAAAAAGAATCCAATCCTAGTCATGTTACAATTGAAGGACACTGACGAATCATTTGTTCAGAAGAGTGACCAGAACTGTGAGGGGCTAGAATCATAGTCTGAGAAATTAGTGAGATAAAACTATGTAGAAAAACCACAAGGAGAAGGCAAGAGGTGAATAAAACGTAACAAACTCTGTTTTTTTTTTCTAGATATGGGTGACACACCATTTTGTGGTGAAAATTGTGGAATTTTGATTTCTTTTAAAAACACAGAAATATAAGAATATGTTTTCATTTTAATCCCAGGTTTGGGAGATATGGGGTTGTTTCAGATTGTCCACAGCAGCTGATTATGAGTTGCATCTGCTCTAGTAGGAGCATTTTGTCAGCCACAGATAGTTCCTGTTATTGTGTAATGTTTGGAAATCTTGGGACTTTTCAAAGGGTATATAAATGCTAGGTCCCTGAGAGGTGTGATGTGAGTTGTGAGTTACTGGTTGTTTTTAGTTGCTGTTTGTTGAGTGGTGCACAAAGAAGAAACAACAAGAAGAAATTAGATAGCCTGATGGCAAAGATCAAACTTGCCCCCAAGGAACTCAACACCCTAATCAGCAGCAAGTAGTCTAATAACATCGCTCCCCTTCCTAAACTCTGACTTTATTAAGGAATCATTTTCCTTTCCTCTTTTCTTTTTTCTTCTCTTATCTAGTGTTAGGGGGTTGAAATGGTGGAAGAAAAGGGATGGAGAAGGGTAGCCAAAGTCTACCTACACCAGTTTCTATTCATAATGATTAAAATGTGAAATCCTGTTTCTTACTTACAATGAATTTTTCAACTCAATTACAAATATAGGAGAATATACAAGTACAGAGAAAATGCTGGCAGCTATAACTTCTTAAAGGAATGAGAATATAGTTGCTCTAAAGAAAAATCATACAGAACCAACATAAGAAATTATACGAATAAGGGGCAACCCACGGATAATTTGTTTAAAAATCTTAATTGTTTTGTCAAGCATAGAAAGATGAATTAAAGACAGGCAATCAAAGGTAGTGATTATAAACCACTTATCCAGTTGGCATCATGCTAACAATGGGATCCCCTAGCCATCATGTAGCACTGATATTATTTTGACATTTTTATAAACAATGTGTGAGAGAAAGACATCTTCAGATCTAAAGAATACATTAAGCTACTGCAAGTACTGAACTGTCAAACTGGTTGGGGGAAAACTGCCTAAAAGTGTTATATGATTGAAGGAGTGGGATGCCGATAAGAGGCAGGTGGGCTTTAAGGTAATGCTTCTAGACAAAAATCACTGCAAAGGATCAACTATTTGATAATGGTTGACTTTCAAATATCTATGTACACTCCCCACTTCTGTTCAGGAAGACCTGGCTTGTAAAGCAATCTCCCAATTACATATTTTCAACTGTATGGCTCATATACACATCAAACCCACAATATCTTAATCTGAATTAATCTCCCCATACACATACACACATTTTAATTTTGGCTCTTATAATCTCTAACATTTTGGTTAACAACATCACTCATTCAAGGTAGACACACAAGAGTCAATATATTCTATTTGTAACAAAGGCCACCAGCTATTTACCATAGAATTCACCAGAACAATACCTTTGAAGTGAAGAAATTAAATAAGTCTCCCATTTAAAATCACCCAAAGCTCTGACATACTAGATTTCTCACTTATCTCTCTAAACTTGTGATATGGCCTTCCAATCTGTATCATTCACACCACAAAATGCAAGAATCTTTTTTTCTAGAAACACTGAACTATTGCTCTATACCACATTACCTTCTGGAGCTAATATCATTCTCACAGAGCTATATCTTCTTCTTTAAAGGAATACAATAACTTTTAGAATACATATATATTCATATCTGTGTTAAAAGGAGACAGACTTGTTATTAAGAGATATTCATTGAAGCAGTGTGTGTATTGGTAAACAGTTGGTAACAAATCAAATGCACATCCACAAGACAATGCATAAATGAATTATGATACATTCATATAAACTCTAAGGCAATAAAGTAAATGATATGAGCATGAATAAATCCAAAATACCTTCTGATGAAGGGAACTATCAAAGAAGAATTTATGCAATATCACTGAAATGCACAAAATAATATTTACTATGGAAGTAAAACTGTGCTTGGGATAATATTTCTGACAAATGAAGCAAGTAAAAGATGTCAGGAGAAAGGATATAGGCAGCTTCAAGCATGTATTTAATATTTCAGTTCTAAGAAGGTATCTAAAGCAGTTGTTGCAACATAAAAGAGAACATGCAACACATCAGGATGTTGTTCTATGGGAATGTTTGTCTAAATATTTTAAATACTTAAAATATGTTCCAAAAATACATTTCTAACCTTGGTATGCTTGTATGTACCTGTAATTCCAGTACTGGGAAGTACAAGCAAGGGTGGTTAGTTGTATAACTGATCAAAGTACTGAAAACAAGAGACTGTGGGTGTTCACCTCTAAATGGAACATCTATATCACACCTACCTTCAATTTTCATGAAACAACTTGGAAGGCAAGGCAGAAAGACTATAAGAGTCTGAAGACTGGAAAGGGAACTATGAAATGCTGTCTTCAGAACATGACATGGGTATTAGACTCATGAATATTAGCAGCAAAGCTTACCTGCACAAGACCAGCAAAAGATAAAGCTATCCAAAGTTCCAGCACAGGTGGAGGAGCTTCTCTACAGACCCAACTTCTAACTGAGGAGTTATTGGGAGCTGATAGCTGCTAGGGAAATGAGACTCCCTCCTCCTCCTCCTCCTCCTCCTTCTCCTCCTTCTCTTTCTCCTTCTCCTTCTTCTTCTTTGACAGTGCAACAACTGTTAGTAGGTTTCCCATGCTCCAGTCAATGGCACTGTACTAATAGAAATGGAGTGGGGAAGACAGGGGATGGAAAGGGGACATAGAGGGCATGCTGGATATTAGTATGTCAACTTGATGTAAGCTAGAGTCATTTTGGAAGAGGGAACTTTAATTGAGAAAAATGCTTTCATAGTATTATCCTGTAAGTTTGTAGGGCATTTTCTTGTTTGGTAATTGATGTGGATGGCCCCAAATCACTGTGGGAAGTACCTTCTTTGGGCATGTAGTCCTGGATAGAACAAGAAAGAAGGCTGAGCAAGTCATAGAGAGCAAGCTAGTAAGCAGTACTCCTCCATGGCCTCTGCAGGCTTTCAGATTCCTTTGAGTTCCTACCCTAAATTTCAGAGATGATAGACTATAAGCTATTAAACCCTGTCTTCCTGGCATTGCTTCTACTCATGGTGTTCTATCACAGCAATAGCAAACTAAGACATGAGGGTATATGAGGTGAGTTGGAGGGGAAAAACAGGGTGTATGTGATCATATCTTACTGTGTATAATTATATATATATATATATATATATGAAATTATCAAAAGAACAAAACAATAAGATAAAAAGAAGTATGGTGAAGGACCCAAAGTGGATTACGTTAGCCAAAACACCCAACAAAGGGGAAACAGAACCTGTAAAGACCATCTCCAGTAGATAGGCATGACTCCCAGTTGCAGGATGGGGCCACCAGCCCATCTCAAAAATTTTAACCTAGAATTGTTCCTATCTAAAGGAAATGCAGAGACAAAAATGGAGCAAAGATTGAAGGAAAAGCCATCCAGAGACCACCCCACCTAAGGATCCATCCCACCTGCAGATATCAAACCCTGACACTATTGCTGATGCAAGAAGCGCTTGGTGACAGGAGCTTGCTATATCTGTCCCCTGAGAGGCTCTGCCAGCATCTGACTAAGACAGATGCAGATACTTACAGCCAACCATTGGACTGAGCCTGGGGACCTCAATGGAAGAGTTAAGGGAAGGACTGAAGGAGCTGAAGGGGTTTGCAACCACATAGGAAGAACAATATCAACTAACCAGAACCCCAGAGCTTCCAGGAATTAAACCACCAACCAAAGAGTACATGGGAATTATTGGGAAGGGGGAACAACATTCGAAATGTAAATAAATAAAATAACCAATAAAAAAGAAGTATATTAAATAGGGATCCAGCCTTGGCTACACAGCATAAAAACATATATAAAGTGGAAACTTCCAGTTTCTTTGGAAAGTTTGTTATGTCAAATGATGTTTTACTGGGGAATACAGGTGAAAGGATGTCTTGCTTAAAGTAAACACATGAAAGAATGTTTTTCTGAAGCAGACACAGGTGAAAGAATGTTTTGATACAGCAAACACATCAAAGGACCTGGGATGAAAGAGTATAAATATGACTCCACAGACAGTGGGAGACAGCACTGTTCATTGATTTGGTTTGCTCTGCCTCGTTATTCTTCACTAACAATGGGCATGTACTGGTTCTCCCTATATAGCATTGTTGAGCTCAACCAACTGCCCCTGAGGTTCCTGCTGCAGCTTGCTGGTTAGGTAGCCTCACCTCAGGCTGGTTGGCTAGCCTGGTGGTTTCTTCAGGATTGAACTACAGCTGACTGGTGTCTGCCTTTCAAAAGGACTGGTCTGTAGCCGTGATTCATGCCTGGTGTCTGCCTGCCTAGAGGACTGGTCTGCAGCTGCTGACTTGTATTTACTGTTTGCTTCAGGACTAAACTGCTGCCCAAGAAGATTGAGCTGCTCCCAAAGAACTATTGCTAAACAGATCCGCTTCCCCTATATCCTAATAACTTCTCTTCCACTACCTCTGCTGGGTGGTGGGTTAGAGGAGAGGTTGAGCCCTTATAAAAGTTGGTTGCAAAAATCTTATGCCTACACATATATGTGCATTATTATTACATACAGTGTGATATTTAATTGCCCTTCCCTCATTCGGCACATTAAAACTGGCTCTATGACTAAAGGTATATGGCCAGAGTAATCATAAGAACTGGTCTCTAGATTGCAGAAAAGATATAATCTAAGGAAGATTAACATAAAGCAAGTAAATTAGTGCTGCATGTTGTTGCAACAATGAAGAAGCCTTTAAATGCTCGTAAGTCTATACATTTCTATGATCTGTAGCAAAATGACTTTGCAATGGATATTGAAAACACAGAGAAAAGAAAAACAGTAAAGAGACTGAGACAATTGATTAGGCTTTGGTAGTGCTTTTTGAGGAACTGTTTTGAGTTATTCATAAAGGCTTTGGGACATATCAAATGGTTAATTTCCTAATTAGTGTAGCAGGTGATGTGGGGCTATCCTATATTCTTTATTGATTCCCGTTTCAACTTGGGTTTTATTTTGTGTTGTGTTTGTGGTTTTTGTTTGGATTTTGGGTTTGGTTTGGGGGTTTTATTTTGTTTTGTTTGGCAAGATTGGGTTTCACTTTGTAGCCCAGGCTGGCATCAAACCTGTTCTTTTCAAGTGTTATACATAAGACTAAATCTCGCTTTCCATGTGTAAATGAAATAATTTCAAAAGGTCTAAGTAAGGTTAATAAAAACCACTCAAGTAGAAATTTTATGTTTTACTGCCAAATGCATATCTATATATGTTTGTATACAGACACACCACACACATACACACACACACACACACACGCATATATGTGAAAGAAAGGGAGATTTTATTAATTGATTTTAGGGGCTAACTGGCAAGTTTATGCTAACCAATGCTAATCAGGTTGTTTCTGATTACTGAGTGTAAAGAGTCACAATAAACATGAAACAAGTATCTCATTGCAGATTTTCCTAAACATGCACATCTTGGTCAGAACAGTGATTTGATTATATCAATCACTAATGTTGTGAAACTTTATCATAAATTAGGAATATACTAGGATTCTGAGTGTTTATTGTGTAGAGGTCAACACTAGCTTAATTATAATTTTAACCATGGCTTTAAATCATAGCTTAATTAGGGAGGAAAGGAGATTTGCAGAGAATTCTATGAAGAAATAAATCGTTTACAAAGTGAGACAAGGTATAGAAATATTTCATGGTACAAACAGATGGGAAAGTGGTAAACCTTCTAACCACTGATTAAAAGCATTGCCTACTACAAATTTCAATTTTCTTAAATATCATTAACCTTGAAATTAACTGGTAACCTAAATATTATATTTGTTCTGATTCATAGATTACTGCTTAGGAACATTGGTATGTCACAATCATATTTGTAATTATTTATTAACCTCTGCACTGCTCATAATGTGCAATACAAAAATTCTATGGAGTTGCAAAATGGGTTTCTCAGTAAATATTACCGACTGCTTGTCTCTAAACTATCAATCTACTACTCTCCCAGAATGCCAAAGGAAAGAGATGCTATCAACCAAAACAAGTGTGAGTGTTAGAATGGCTCATTTTCTAGAACTCATAGTTGGTAATAGAACTTTTAAACTCATCTTGTGGTTGTATTCAGAAAATATATATGAAGCATATGTATTCTCTTAGTAACTAGCTATACACAGCAATGCAAATTTTTCCCTCTCCCACATACAATCAATTGCCACATTTTATAAATTCTGCTTCATATCATGCTTATCATCTTATTTTTCCTTTCTCTTCAGGATACAAGTGAATTAGTTCTAAATGCTCATATTTAGTCAAATTAGCACACATGTACATATCTGTTTTGTTCACTATAGCATTGTTTTAAACATATTATTGCTTTAAAAATATCAGTAGTGACTAAGAATCCAGAGATCTATGTAATCATTAAGGAACAAACTAATAAATTTTTGGTTCAATAATGAAATTTAAAGAGGCTATTAAAAAGTATAAAACATGGCTAAAGAGATTGCACAGTGGTTAAGAGCAATGAGTGGTTGCTTCCAGAGCACATGGGTTAGATTTTTTTTAATGTGTTATTACAATCACTATTTCCATTTTTTTTATTTTATTTTTTTTAATTTACATTCCAAATCATTTCCCCTTTCCCGTTGCCTCCCTCCCCGAAAGTCCCATAAGCCCCCTTCCCTCCCTCTTTTCTCCATTCAACCCCCTCTCCTTTCTCTGTCCTGGCTTTCCCCTACATCCAGTCTTTCCAGGACCAGGGGTTTCTCCTTCCATCTTCTTAGAAATCTATTGATATGCGAATTGTGTCTAGGGTATTCCGAGATTCTGGGTTAATATCCCCTTATCAGTGACTGCATACCATGTGTGTTCTTTTGTGATTGGGTTACCTCACTAAGGATGATATTTTCAAGTTCTGACCATTTGCCTAGGAATTTCGTGAATTCATTGTTTTTAATTGCAGAGTAGTATTCCATTGTGTAAATATACCACATCTTCTGAATCCATTCCTCCGTTGAGGGACATCTGGGTTCTTTCCAGCTTCTGGCTATTATAAATAAGGCTGCTATGAACATAGTGGAGCATGTGTCCTTATTGCATGCAGGTAAAGCCTCTGGGTATATGCCCAGGAGTGGTATAGCCGGATCCTCCGGGAGTGTCATGCCCAGTTTTCTGAGGAACTGCCAGACTGCTTTTCAGAGTGGTTGTACCAGCTTGCAATCCCACCAGCAGTGGAGGAGTGTTCCTCTTTCTCCACATCCTCGCCAACAACTGCTGTCTCCTGTGTTTTTGATCTTAGCCATCCTGACTGGTGTGAGATGGAATCTCAGGGTTGTTTTGATTTGCATTTCCCTAATGACTAAGGATGATGAACATCTCTTTAGGTGCTTCTCAGCCATTAGATATTCTTCAGGTGAGAACTCTTTGTTTAGCTCTGTACCCCATTTTTTAATAGGGTTACTTGCCTCTCTGGAGTTTAACTTCTTGAGTTCTTTGTATATATTGGATATTAGCCCTCTGTCGGATGTAAGGTTGGTAAAGATCATTTCCCAGTTAGTTGGTTGCCGCTTTGTCTTTTTGACAGTGTCTTTTGCCTTGCAAAAACTTTGTAATTTAATGAGGTCCCATTTGTCTATTCTTGATCTTAGAGCATAAGCTATTGGAGTTCTGTTCAGGAAATTCTCCCCTGTGCCCATATGTTCAAGGTTCTTCCCTAGTTTCCTTTCTATTAGTTTCAGTGTGTCTGGTTTTATGTGGAGGTCCTTGATCCACTTGGAATTGAGCTTAGTGCAAGGAGATAAGAATGGGTCAATTTGCATTCTTCTGCATGTTGACCTCCAGCTGATTTTAAGCACCCACTCTGCAGCTCACAACCATCTGTATCTGGGGAATCTGATGCTCTCTTCTGGCCTCTGTGGATACTGCTTGTATGTAATGTATAGACAGATATTCAGGCAAAATGCCCATATGAATAAAAAGAAAATTAAAGTCCAATAAAATTTGAACTGTTTATGAGTCTTTGTTTCCCACTGAATGCCTCATATTGTATGAAATTTACATTAAATATATCTGAGCTCTTTCTCTTGTTAATCTGTCTTTTATTATAAGATCCTTAGCCATAAATCTAGATCAGGTGGTACAAACTTTCCTCCACTACAAAGCACACTACAGACATCTTTTCTGCTTTCTTCACTGACTATATCAGAGAAGTCTATTAATATCAGTATATATAATATTTCCCAGTTCTTTTTAGTGGTAGTGTTAAATAAATGAACTTCCATTAAATTCTTTCTTTAGATATAACTTCATACAATGACTGATTGTGATCCTAAGTTTTCTTAGAAAACACAGCATGAGTATTAAAGGAATGAGGTTGGAATTAGGGGAACCCCATTTTCATTAAAGTCCTGCATTATATCACTTCGAAGATCACTCACAATAATGGCCTGGGTGGGATAAGAAGTCATTTGCCCTATAAAAGGAATCAGCATTGTAATGCTGAGATGTATGTATCTCATGTGTCTCTCAAAGAGGTAAGTTATTTGGAGCAGCCTCTCCTCAGAATCATGCTAAAGATATACAGGCCTTTTTTTCCCCTTCTGTGTGCTTTCTATGTTCTGTGAGTGATTAGAACTCCCCTTTTCTACTGCACACCATCAGTCCAGTTTTCATTAAAAAAAAAAAAGCTAACATGTAACTTCAGTAAGATGGTAATGCCCCATTCTCACAGTTTTTCTGTATAACTATGCTAAGACCTACGATCTCCACTCAAGTCATCTTAATTTCCTGAGAAGAGGAATAAATCAGTAGTGGATGTTGTTGCCTCCAAATTTTACCCACAGAAAACTTTTTAGTGATACCCCCTTGATAACACAATCACAGCTAAAGGACCTATATGTGCCAAGATATATTTATATTATATTTTATGTGGATGAGAAAATGAGAACCTTTGAATATATTGAACATATTATATGGAAAGCATATTTGATTTGCTTGTGAGGTGACTCATATGCTCAAATAACAGAATTCTACTAACAAATTTCAGGAAGGGAAGAAAAAGAAGGAATTGTGAGCTAATACTTGCAAACTGCACCTGTAATGTAAAATAAACAATGTTTAAATACTACCCCAAAGCACTAGGCATTTCTGAACCATGAGATTCAGTTCCTGGCTTAGTTGGATTTGTTTTGGGAGTGTTCACATCCTCACTTTTAGGGAAAATGATATTATGAGATAGAAACATTAATTTCACAGTTGATAAAACTTGGCATGTGATGGCAATATTCAGAAGGGCTTCCAGTGCCAGAGGGTTGGCAGGAATTTGAGAGCACCTTTACTTTGTTATAATCCCTTCTCCAAAGCTTCCCATTCCCAGTGTACTGGCCATTGTTTTCTGTTTTGTTAACCATTTTGTGTTAGTGACCCTTGGTCAACCTCAGCAACAGCACAAGCAGCCTTGAAAAACAAAATTCAATAAAAATTGGGCTAAATTTAAATAATAATTCTCCCCATATTTCTAGTATTCACAAATATTATAATTGTTTCCATAGATGTTTAAATTTAATGACAAGTAGGAGACAGATGAAACTATATTAGCCAAATACATTTTCATAAAAACAAAGATATCTAGGAAATCTGTCTCTAATATTTAACAGAAATGTAAAAACTTGGTTGAAAATTCAATGCTACAAACTTTGAATTGAAAACAGAGGAAAGGAGTCTTCCTGCCGCCATTTGGACTAGGGTGCTGAGCAGCTCCATAGCCTTCTGTGCATGGCCTGCCAGGAGAGAGTGATCTCCCAGCAGTATTTTCATAAATGAGTGCACAGGTGAGATCGCCACCTTCTCTCTGGAAGGGAACAGCTAGGAGCACACAGGGCATAAGATCAGTGGAGCAGCTGGGACAGAAGTCTTCCCAAGGCCAGGTGGACCAGGGAGCCAGGAAGCTCCAGAACCTTCTGTGCATGGCCAGCCAGGAGAGAGTGATCTCCCAGCAGTGCTTTCACTTCTTTGCATGTAGGTGAGATCTCCACCTTCTCTCTGGAGTGGAACAGCTAGGAGCGCACAGGGCAGACAATCAGTGGAACATCTGGGACAGAGGTCTTCAGGCTGCCATTTGAACCAGAGAGCCAGGCGGTGCACAGACCCTGACAGAAGAGAGTTGGTCTCCCAGTAGTAAGGACACAGGCTTACAGGTCCACAGGAGGAAAAAGCTCCAGCCAGAGACAGCAAGACCAACTAGCAACAGAAATAACCAGATGGCGAAAGGCAAGCACAAGAACCCTGCCAACAGAAACCAAGGCCAAATGGCAACATCAGAACCCAGTTCTCCCACCACAGCAAGTCCCAGATACCCCAACACACTGGAAAATCAAGAGTTGGATTTAAAATCTTATTTCATGATGCTGATAGAGGGCTTCAAGAAAGACTTAAATAACCCTCTTAAAGAAATACAGGAGAACATCGGTTAACAGGCAAAAGCCCTTAAAGAGGAAACACAAACATCCCTTAAAGAAATATAGGAGAGCATGGGTCAACAGGCAGAAGCCCTTAAAGAGGAAACAAAAATTCCATTAAAGAATTACAGGAAAACACAAACAATCAAGTGAAGGAACTGAACAAAACTATCCAGGATCTAAAAGTGGAAGCAGAAACAATAAAGAAATCACGAAGTGAGCCATCTCTGGAGATAGAAAACCTTGGAAAGAATTCAGGAGTCATAGATGCAAGCATCAACAACAGAATACAAGAGATGGAAGAAAGAATTTCAGGTGCTGAAGATCCCATAGAAAACATTGACACAATACTCAGGACCTAAATTGTGAGTTATAAACATCATAGAAATTTTTTTGTTACTTTTCTAATATCTGACAAAAATACACCAGCTCAAAACCAGTGAGAAAAGATGAATAGAGTCAAAATATACATGTCCCAAACATGGATGTAAATGATAAAGTGAACCCTGCTCTCATAGTTCACAGTCTACCAAAGGTTCTTACTTCATTCAAATTCACTCACCTGAGAAAACTGGAGTCTCAGATCCACACACAACACTGTTTAATGGCAGATAAGGTTATAGACTTTCTCTGTGAATTTATAAGGAGGTAATATAGTCAATTATATTTAAGAGTAACAACATTTTCAATTCAGTATCATAGTCACTTTAATCTGCTTGCATTTTTCACAGGTTGACTTGGGCGCTTGTAAGTGGTGAGGTGGAAAGTCAGGACAGACCTACCACACAGTACCAGTGAGCCACAGAGAGTCTAATCTGAGCTTCCATTTCTTTTCCTAAGAAAACTGAGGATATAAATGTATAGAGTTACAAGGGGACAGATAAGTTTTAAAGTCTATAAATTGTTCAAAACAACCTGTGAAGCTCAGTAGAAATCAACTATATCTTATTGCTTTTGTTTTAATTGAGCCACTTCTGTCAAAAATATAACTTATTGAGATAGCATGTGACATCATTGTGAGTTCCACTGTGGTATAAAATTCACAACACTTCTCTAAACTATGCAAGCTAACAATAAAAAAAAAAAACATTTACAAGTGGGGCAAGAGCAAGTTCTTTTCTGAACTAAGAAATTACCTAAGAAAATTAGCTCTTTAACCTTTTTGATAAATGAAACTCAATATAGTTATATTACAAGTAACTAAAGGCATATAATAAGAGGTTTGTAATCACCAAATTGGAAGGTATTATTACGAAAGTATAGGTTGTTCTGATTAGCCTTAAGGCAAAGAACTTAAAGTAGCTTAACTGCTTGTTACTATTTCTCTACTTTCCTATTGATAAACATGATGATAAAGGAGAGCAAATTTGATTTACTCAGGCAAAGAGATCAGATGTTATGTGATGTAAATCTTGCTAAAAGCCTCTGAGATAAGAGAATGCATTTACATGGCTGTCTAACTATTTCCAATTTAATTTATGTGGTACAAGTGGAAACATTAGAAAAGTTTTGCTTTTCCCTGTCCAGTGCTGATTAAATCAATCCAAAGAATCTCCCATTAAATGAATCACCCTGAAGACAGTGTTCTTTATGGCCTCTAATGTTACTGTGACATCAAGAATACTGGTTATCATAGATTTCAGATAAGAACCAGGGAAGAAAACAGAAGGTAATATAAAATAAATGATCATAAAAATAATTTATAGATTAGACATGTATATTTTAGGGTCAAAATTATTAACTACCAGCTCTCAGGAGAAGAGAATAACCTGTCCAGCCCAGTAAAGAGTGATTTGCTGTATACAATCTGAAAGGGGAGAGTTGGAAATTAGCAAAATATAATAAAACATTTGAGATAATGAGTTGGTTTTATTATAATGTGAGCTTTACAAAGAACTCTGCAGTTCCTCAAATTGTCAATCTCTAAATTTCTCCTCAAAGATGGGAGTATAATCTGCAGGTTTCATAGTCACATAAAAGAATTAAAAGCACTTATTCTTCAATCTTTCCATTTAATCCCAGACAAACTCACAACATTAAACACCCAAACAAGATGAGGACAGGGGCTGCAATGTAACAATAGTTATTTGATTTATACCAGAAGTTTGATATTGAAATTTTATTCTGAAATCCTATAGGCTTTTTAGAAACCTAAGTTTGTAAATAACTTTGCTTCAGGTCTTAGTATAAGTAGTTAAAATATTAAAGGTCAATTTTATTATTAAATGCTAATATAGTAATATTAATACTAATTAAAATGTGTTACATGTTCTACAAGGCAAAATGCCTCACACATATCATCTATCAATTTCTTCACAAAATTCCCAGGATGTGTACATTATTATTTCTGTTTCACAGATGAAAAACTGCAGGACTGAAGCAATTAAGTACCTGAAAGTTGGATACTTCCTGGCACTTGACAATTCCATTCCAAGATCTTTGTTCTTCCTTCAGCAAATACCTTCGAAGACCTATAAAACATTGAAATAGACAAATAGAAGTGTAGGAACCACCCTGATCTAAAAATTTTCCTTTTTATGGTTTCAGTTTTCCATGATCAACTAAATTTATGTGGAAAATTACACAAAGAATTTATGTTTGGGAGACTCGAGAGATAGCTCAGTGGTTAAGAGTACTAGCTGTTCTTCTAGAGGACCCAGGTTCAATTCTCAACTCCCACATAGAAAGAAGCTGGTGACCATCTGCAATTTCAATCCCAGGAGATCCAATGCCCTCTTCTGGTCTCAGTGGGCACTCTATGCACATGATTATGTGTATGAATACAGACAAATATTCATATGCATAAAATAAAAATAAATAAAATATCAAAAAGAAAAATAATTTGTGTTTTCATTGCCCAGCTGTGAACCTTACAAACTACACGATGTAAGCAAGATGTATCCACTGGTGAAATAATGGCGCGAGGAATACCCAACTTCTTTCTGCTTGGATTTGAGGTTCACTCCCCAGGAAGGAATCCATTCCAGGTATTGTAAAACTACTGAAAAATCCATGATGGGAAAGATCATGGGTCCTAAGAAAGAACTGCATATTGTTTAACTAAATTCCCACAATGCCAAACTGCTTTCCAGATACTTATGTTTATACCCATAGACAAATGCTACTTTCAGTCTTAAACAGAGAAGCCCCTCTTTCTAGTAAATAGTAAATAGAGGGAATTATAGCTGTATAAGGTACTGAGAAGTAGTGACAGATGATTGTTCAGTCCTAACAAGATATGATTACCACCCCTTCCTCCAGGGGAGTGTATAAGAGCCAAAAGATAGAGAGAAGGGCTGTAAAATGTCATCTTCAGGGTAAGATCTAGTCATTGCAATTAAGAACTCACAGCAGTTGCAGATGCCTGTGCTGGGCCTGAATAAGAATCAGCCCAACAGCCCATGGAAGAAAGGTTCAGGGGTCCTCATCCATCACTGCTAAATTATATGCTACTAAGAGATTCAGGGAGAGATAGAGTCGTTGCCTTCAGTTGGGTACTCAGCAATGATTCTAGCAGGCTCCATTATAGCTTTCACACAAGTAGCCCTGGTGAAACTAAATGGGCCATAAAACAAAATCAAAAGTCATGATTAAGGGAAAGATATTGTGGAGGGGACCTTGACAGGGGTGGGAGAAAGTTTAAAGTGGGTACGAAAAGAATAATCAGAATATATTATTTACATGTATGAAAATATCAAACAAAAAAATTAATCCATAAAGACAAATTTGTGTTTTTAATTGATTTTAACCACATGTTATAGTTGTTGCCCTACTTTATTATTAGTTGATATTTATTACCATGTCTAATTTATATCTTAATTTTTTTGATAGATATGGATATATAAGTGGAAGGGAGATAAAAGAATGCATTATATACACATATAAAATTGTCAGGGAACAGATTTAATTAATTTTTAAAAGTTTTTTTTAAGTAACAAAAAAATTCTTCCTTAAAAGGGAAAAAGTGTAATATACACGACTCACTATTATTCATTTTTTCAGACATCCACTGGAAGATTTGGAATATATACCTTATGGGTAAGGGAAAATCCTGTGAACTTATCAAAGCAGTGTTTCATGAAAAGGCTTTTGCTGACTCTATTTTTTCAATTTTAAGATACAGGAATCTTGGTACAAATGGTCTGCTAGTTGCTCCTGATCTAAAGTACAATCTCTAGAGTACAAACAAAGTGTAACAAAAGTACAACAAAAATTGGATCCTCACCAGAATAAAGTAGTTGACCAATAATACATGGATCAAGCAAAATACTATAGCAAAAGTCTAGCTGGTGGAAAGGGATGTTCTGATTGTGGCTTTTTGAAAGAAGAGCCAATTCCTGTCATAGGTCCCTCATGGTTCATATCCTGAGTGTCATATACTTCAGAAGACAAATTCTCAGAAATATAATATTTTTAAAAAGTTCTCCACGTTATCTTCTGAGCTCCACTTGGTCTGCCACAGCATTCTATTTTACTAGTGTCAGAAAATATCCTTAAACATTTTTAACTGCAAAATGTAATAAAAAAGGAAAATGGCAAATAGGACAGCAAAGATAAGAATGGAGAAAAAAGGGGGGCTCACATTCAACAGAGTAAAGCAAAATGCAGAAATAAGCCAGCAGGAAATGTGACCCCCAGGGCATCCTAACTCTGACTGGGCCTTGTTGGTCCAGGCAGGGCTCCAAAATCATCTCTACACTAAGTCTGTGTCTCTGATATTTAGCCTGTTTTGAAGATCCATGTATCCTCCCACCAGCCCAAAGTTCCCCATCTCCCTAAGGAGACTTCAGACCTAATGTTGAGTCTAAAGCCCTATCAGCATAGCACTTAGAATCTATTAGAACTTCACTGTGGCACTAATAGGGGAAAATATTTGAAATTATAAGCTTCCAAATCACTTGATTCTAGGTATTATACTTATCTAGATTAACATTACCCAAATTATTTTGCTTGAGATCTTAATCAATAAAATTAAACAGTAGAAAGAAATGTATGTATAGTAGCTAAAGAAGAAACACAATATATCTTGACTTGCTATTGATATGCGTATATAAAGACAATCTGAGAATCCACAGGAAAACAAGTATAACATTAAAATTAATACTCAAAAACAAATAGTTATCCTACAGATAAACAAAAACTATGGGAGATAAGACCCTATGTACATAAGTAACAGAATAAACACATTGAGAAGGTAATTTAACAAATTAAAAACCTATATGAGAAAACATAAATTATCACAAAAGACAAAAATCAACTTGGAAAATTTAACATTATTATTCTACCAATGATATTTTTAGTTTGATTTTGCTTGTTTGTTTATTTTGAAATAGGGTCTTACTATGTAGACTAGGACGGCTTCCAACTAACAAAGATCCACCTGCCTCTGCCTCCCAAATGCTGGGATTAAAGATGATGCTACCATACCAGGCTATGCCACGTTCTTGATTATAAATATGTCAATTGTCCTAAAACAGTCTTTAAATTTGCTATAATCTTCCTTCAAAAAAACAAACAGATGGGCTTGCAGGATAACTCAGCAGGTCAAGGCGCTTGCTGCTGAGGCTAAGGACATGATTTCAATCAACTGAACTCGTTATAGAAACAACATATCCCACAAATTGTCCTTGAACCTCCACATGTATTCTTTGGCATATATGTACAAAAAAAGATGAATATGACTGGCCCAGCTTGAGACACAAGCCATGAGAGGCAACCTACCCCTGGCACTGCCTAGAGGGCTAGGACCCAGAGATTGCATAGCCCAGACACCTAGAATAGAACCAAACATAAAAGGCAAACAGAAAGTCAATGAAATAATTTCTAATAATATTCTGCTATTCCCATAGATTAGTGCCTATTCTAATTGTTATGAGAGACTCCATCCAGCAACTGATGGAAATGGATGCAGAAATTCACAGCTAACCATAAGGTGGAACTTGGGAAATCCCATAGAAGAGGGAAAGAAGTGATTGTAGGAGCCGAAGGACTCAAGGACACCACAAGAACACAGCCAAAATCAACTAACCTGGGCTCATAGGGGCTCACAGAGAGAGAACCAACAACCAAGGAGCTTACATGGGACTGACCTAGGTCCTCTGTATATGTGTCATAGTTGTGTAACTTGGTCTTCTTGTGGGACTCCTAATAGTGGGAACAAGCATTGTTTCTGACTCTTTTGCCTACTTTTGGAATCCTTTCTCCCTAAGAGGTTTCCCTGTCTACTCTTAATAGAAGAGGTGGTGCCTAGTCTTTACTGCAACCCTGGTTGATTGATATCCATAGGAATCCTGCCCATTTCTAAACAGAAACAGGAGAAGTGGATTGGGGGAGTGGACTGGGGGAGAGGATGGAGGGGAAACTGCAGTTGAGATGTAAAATAATAGCAATAAAAATTTTTAAAAGATAGTAAAGTTACTAATGGTTAGTGGCTGGAGAGGTGGCTCAGTGGTGAAGAGCGCTTGCTGTTCTCCTAGAGGACCCAAATTCAGTTTCCAACACCCATAGTGGGTGGCTCACAACTGCCTGTCACTACAGCTTCAGAGGATCTAATGCCCCTGGTCTCTGTGGTCATACACATACATACAAACACATACATATATACAAATAATTAAAGACATTAAAAGTTAATTCTAAAAAGTACCAATATTTAATTCCTGACATTTGCAGGCTGACTCTAAAGTCTATATGAAGAAACATAGAACAAAATCAGGAAAATAAGTCAAAAGAATGGAGAACTGGCATTAAAAGATATGTTGGTAGAAAAAATATATATATACACAGACAGACACACACACAGACACACACATACACATATATATACATATACATGTATATATATACATATAGGCTCTATATAGCACATGATATACCAAAGTGAAATTCAAAGTTATCATATGTTTATCCCTAAACTGTGAATCACTGAAGTGCTAAAAGGACATGTGAGTGTATAGTATAACTTTAACATAGTTAAGGCCTTTCTGTTTTGAAGTCAATATTAGATACCCTTGGCTGGTATCTCGGACAGTTGTGTTTAGACTTTTATCACATCCCCAAGAAATGGCACTAGTTGGATCCTAATTTTTAAACCAATCAGTTAGGCTGCATCTTTTAATTGGTGGGTTGAGATCATTTCTGCCTATGGTTATTATAGAGAGAGGCTTTCTATTTCCTACGATTTTATGGGTTGCTGTTCTGGTTAGTTAGGTAATGAGAAAGCTCTTTTCTTCATCTGTTAATATTGGGGTGTTAGCAATACTGTGTTGGATATGATGGTTTCCTGTTCACATATCCTATGTTCAGCTACTCTCTTAATCAGATGTATTATTCCCTGTACGTTCATGAAAGAGACTATCTTTCTTATATCACTGTGTACATTCTTTTACATAGTTTCTGCAGTGCTGGCTTGATTGTCATGAGTTGTTAGAACTTGTGTTTATTTTGAAATGTTCCTATTTCTCCATCAATTTGAAGAGATAGCTTTGTTGGGAATAGTAATTTTGGTTGACAGTTATTTACTTTCAAAGCTCGAAATATATTATTCCATGCTCTCTTCATTTTCAGCATCTCTGACAAGAGATCTAATATTATGCTGATACTTCTGTCTTTGAATATGAGCTGGTGATTTTCCCTTACAGCTTTTAATGTCATTTGTTTGCTTTGTATTTTTGACATCTTAACTATGATATTTTGAGAAGCTTTTCCCTTGTTGTGTCCTTTTGAATTTGAATGTCCATTTTTTCTCTGAGTTTGGGATTGTTTTCAGTTATAATTTTATGGAATTTTTTTACCTTAATCCAGCTCCTCCTTGAACCCCCATGGATTATTATACTTGGTTTATTAAATGTAACCCATAAGGAATGCTGAGAGGCAGAGAATTAGTCTTCTCAGGAAAGGACATATCATTTGACTTTCCAATACAAAATGGTCACCCCCTGAAAACATATATACAAGTAACTTTATACAGACTGACTAGGTTATATTTAGGAATACATATATGTATACATAGACACACATACACACACACACACACACACAAACACACACACACACACACCACAAAAAAGAAAGGTAAATAGAATAGAATTATGGTATGGAGGGATTGGGGTCTGGAACAAGATAATTAAGTGGAAAGGAGAGGAGTTATAGGAGAGATTAAAGGAAGAGACATCTAACATTAAGAGGTATTTCATAGCTTTTATGAAAATATAATACAGGAGAAGCTTCCTAAGATATATACGTATATGAAGGCGATATAAATGAAATGTCAAATAATGGAGGAAACAGCCTCAACTGCCTCTTATCTCAACACCAAATGAAACTTCCAGTACCAGAATTTGGTTACATCTACTTGAGCTGTTGGCCAAAGGGGTCCCATAGAAATCCCCAAACAACCCACGCTGTTGCCAAGACTAGAGGTTGTTCTCCCCAAATGAAAGGCAAAGTTCCAATGCTGAAGAATACACCTACACAACTCATTGAACACAGACAAGTATGGTGCCTACATCATAGAACCTTCATACTGGTATTCTATCCTCTTTGGTACAGGAATGTACTCTCCAGGTTACCAAAAGAGAAACACAAACACCAATCCATCACAAACCCTTTGATCTACAATTGTGTCCTGCCTGCAAAATATGCTAGTGCAATGGTAACACAGAGCTTGTGAAAGTAACAAACCAATATTTGATTTGACTTAAGGCCCACTCCATGAGATGGTACATATACCTGACACTGCTTGGGTGACCAAGAACCTGAGGCTAGATAGTCCAGAGACAACCAAATATTACTTATCGTAAAAAGGAATAATATATTGTATTCTAATAATATTCTGCTATACTCATAAATCTGTGCCTTATTCAACCATTGTCAGGTAGCCTTCTGAAGCAGATGGGAACAAACATAGAGACCCACAGACAGATACTCTGTAGAAGTAGGAAACCTTAAAAACCTCAACCCTAAATGGGATATTTCCATCAAATCCCTCTCCATGGGGCTTGGGGAACCCTGCAGAAGAGAAGGCAGAGAAAGTATAAAAGCCAGAGGGAATTGAGGACACCAAGAAAACACAGCCCTCTAAATCAAAATGATCAAAGCTCATATGAACTCACAGAAACTGAGACAGCATGCACTGGGCCTACACGGGTCTGGATTAGGTCCTTTGCCTATATACATACTATGGCATAGTTTGCTGAGTCCAGCCTCAGCATGAGGAGGGTCCTAGGAAGGGGGAAATAGGAGAAGTAATGCTGATTCGATAATGACTTAGAAACAGAAGTAGATGGAAGCTGTCAGTTTGAGTGCTTTCTCTTTTCCCAAGGATTCTCATCATTCTTTCTTCTTCCTCTTTCTTCCTTCTTATTCTTTGCCTTCTCCCTTCTCATTCTTTAACCTTCTCCCAATCAGAGAGCCTGAGTCCAGTTATTTATTTGCTACATCATCAAGGCTTTGAACATTGTTAATAAATTTTTTTTAAAAATCCTCCACTATGTTCATAGCAGCCTTATTTATAATAGCCAGAAGCTGGAAAGAACCCAGATGTCCCTCAATGGAGGAATGGATTCAGAAGATGTGGTATATTTACACAATGGAATACTACTCTGCAATTAAAAACAATGAATTCACGAAATTCCTAGGCAAATGGTCAGAACTTGAAAATATCATCCTTAGTGAGGTAACCCAATCACAAAAGAACACACATGGTATGCAGTCACTGATAAGGGGATATTAACCCAGAATCTCGGAATACCCTAGACACAATTCGCATATCAATAGATTTCCAAAAAGATGGAAGGAGAGACCCCTGGTCCTGGAAAGACTGGATGTAGGGGAATGCCAGGACAGAGAAGCGAGAGGGGGTTGAATGGGGAAAAGAGGGAGGGAAGGGGGCTTATGGGACTTTCGGGGAGGGAGGAAACGGGAACGGGGAAATGATTTGGAATGTAAATAAAAAAAAACTTAGAAAATAAAAAAAAGAAAAAATCCTTAAATTTACATAAATTTTATAAATCCCAGATCATTGGTCCCAACTCCTGCTTCCTTAAAACTGAAACTATGAACAAAGCAAAAGCACATTTTCTTGTAGTTTTTACACAGCCTGATCATCCTGGGTAGCTGGGCACACCTCTTGAGTTTCCTGGTACAGTAGAAAACATGTAGAAGAATGCAAATTGATCCATTCTTATCTCCTTGTACAAAGCTCAAGTTCAAGTGGATCAAGGACCTCAACATAAAACCAGACACACTGAAACTAATAGAAGAGAAAGTGGGTAAGAGTCTCAAACACATCAGCACAGGGGAAAACTTCCTGAACAGAACATCAATGGCTCAGGCTTTAAGATCAACTATAGACAAATGCAATATTATAAAATTGAAAAACTTCTGTAAGGCAAAGGACACTGTCAATAGGACAAAATAACATTGCTGGTGGGATTGCAGGCTGGAACAACTACTCTGGAAATCAGTCAAGTGATTCTTCAGAAAATTGGACATATATAGCTGAGGACCCAGATGTACCACTCCTGGGCATATATCCTAAAGATGCTCCAACATGTAACAAGGACATATGCTCCACTATGTCCATAGCAGCCTTATTTTTTTTTTAGTGTTTTTTTTATTTTCTAAGGTTTTTTTTTTACATTCCAAATCATTTCCCCTTTCCCGTTTCCTCCCTCCCCGAAAGTCCCATAAGCCCCCTTCCCTCCATCTTTTCTCCATTCAACCCCCTCTCGTTTCTCTGTCCTGGCGTTCCCCTACATCCAGTCTTTCCAGGACCAGGGGTCTCTCCTTCCATCTTTTTAGAAATCTATTGATATGCGGATTGTGTCTAGGGTATTCCGAGATTCTGGGTTAATATCCCCTTATCAGTGACTGCATACCATGTGTGTTCTTTTGTGATTGGGTTAACCTCACTAAGGATGATATTTTCAAGTTCTGACCATTTGCCTAGGAATTTCGTGAATTCATTGTTTTTAATTGCAGAGTAGTATTCCATTGTGTAAATATACCACATCTTCTGAATCCATTCCTCCGTTGAGGGACATCTGGGTTCTTTCCAGCTTCTGGCTATTATAAATAAGGTGGCTATGAACATAGTGGAGCATGTGTCCTTATTGCATGCAGGTAAAGCCTCTGGATATATGCCCAGGAGTGGTATAGCAGGATCCTCCGGGAACGTCATGCCCAGTTTTCTGAGGGACCACCAGACTGCTTTCCAGAGTGGTTGTACCAGCTTGCAATTCCACCAGCAGTGGAGGAGTGTTCCTCTTTCTCCACATCCTCGCCAACAACTGCTGTCTCCTGTGTTTTTGATCTTAGCCATTCTGACTGGTGTGAGATGGAATCTCAGGGTTGTTTTGATTTGCATTTCCCTAATGACTAAGGATGATGAACATCCCTTTAGGTGTTTCTCAGCCATTAGTTAATCTTCAGGTGAGAACTCTTTGTTTAGCTCTGTACCCCATTTTTTAATAGGGTTACTTGCCTCTCTGGAGTTTAACTTCTTGAGTTTTTTGTATATATTGGATATTAGCCCTCTGTCGGATATAGGGTTGGTAAAGATCATTTCCCAGTTAGTTAGTTGCCGCTTTGTCTTTTTGACAGTGTCTTTTGACTTGCAAAAACTTTGTAATTTAATGAGGTCCCATTTGTCTATTCTTGATCTTAGAGCATAAGCTATTGGAGTTCTGTTCAGGAAATTCTCCCCTGTGCCCATATGTTCAAGGTTCTTCCCTAGTTTCCTTTCTATTAGTTTCAGTGTGTCTGGTTTTATGTGGAGGTCCTTGATCCACTTGGAATTGAGCTTAGTGCAAGGAGATAAGAATGGGTCAATTTGCATTCTTCTGCATGTTGACCTCCAGTTGAGCCAGCACCATTTGTTGAAAAGGCTATCTTTTTTCCACTGGATGGTTTTAGCTCCTTTGTCAAAGATCAAGTGACCATAGGAGTGTGGATTCATTTCTGGGTCTTCAATTTTGTTCCATTGATCTACATGCCTGTCACTGTACCAATACCATGCGGTTTTTAACACTATTGCTCTGTAGTACACCTTGAGGTCCGGGATACTGATTCCCCCAGAGGTTCTTTTACTCTTAAGAATAGTTTTAGCTATTCTGGGTTTTCTGTTATTCCAGATGAATTTTTGAATTGCTCTTTCTAACTCTATGAAGAATTGAGTTGAGATTTTGATGGGGATTGCATTGAATCTGTATATTACTTTTGGCAAGATGGTCATTTTTACTATATTAATCCTGCCAATCCATGAGCATGGCAGATTTTTCCATCTTCTGAGGTCTTCTTCAATTTCTTTCTTCAGAGACTTGAAGTTCTTGTCATACAGATATTTCACTTGTTTAGTTAGAGTCACGCCAAGATACTTTATATGGTTTGTGGCTATCGTGAAGGGTATCATTTCTCTTACTTCTTTCTCAGCCTGCTTATCCTTTGAGTATAGGAAGGCTACTGACTTGCTTGAGTTGACTTTATATCCAGCCACTTTGCTGAAGTTGTTTATCAGCTGTAGGAGTTCTCTGGTGGAGTTCTTTGGGTCGCTTAAGTATACTATCATATCATCTGCAAATAGTGATAGTTTGAGTTCCTCCTTTCCAATTTGTATCCCTTTGACCTCTTTTTGTTGTCTAATTGCTCTAGCTAGAACTTCAAGTACTATATTGAAAAGATATGGAGAGAGAGGGCAGCCTTGTCTAGTCCCTGATTTTAGTGGGATTGCTTCAAGTTTCTCTCCATTTAGATTGATGCTGGCTACCGGTTTGCTGTAGCAGCCTTATTTATAATAGCCAGAAGTTGGAAACAACCTAGATGTTCCTCAACAGAGGACTTGATACAGAAAATGTGGAACATTTACACAATGGAGTACTACTCAGCTATTAAAAACAATGACTTTATGAAATTCACAGGCAAATGGATGGAACTAGAAAATATCCTGAGTGAGGTAACCTAATCACAAAAGAACACACATGGTATGTACTCACTGATAAGTGGATATTAGGAAAAAAGCTTGGAATGCTGACGATACAACTCACAGACCATATGAAGCTCAAGAAGAAGGAAGACCAAAGTATGGATGCTTCAGTACTATTTAGAATGGCGAATAAAATAATCACAGGAGGTAGAAGGACAGAGAGATCTGGGAGAAAGAGGAGAAGGGGAGGGAAAAAGGGAGCATAGTCAGGTGTGGGAGGAGATGGGGGAGATGCCCACAGGGTCATGGAATTGAACAAAGGTGTGTAGCAATGGGGGATGAGGAGCTGAGGGTAGCCACCAGAAAGTCCCACATGCCAGGAAAGCAAGAGGCTCCCAGGACCCAATGGTGATGACATTAGCTGAAATACCCAACAAAGGGGGAGAGAGAACCTATAGAGACTATATTCAGAGATTAGGCACGGCCCCCAGTTGAGGGATGTGGCCACTCACCCATCTCAAAACTATTAACCCAGAATTGTTCCTGTCTAAAGGAAATGCAGAGACAAAGTGTGGAACAGAAACTGAAGGAAAGGCTACCCAGAGTCTGCCCCACCTAGGGATCCATCCCATCTGCAAACACCAAACCCAGACACTATTGCTGATGCCAAGAAGCTCTTGCTGACAGGAGTCTGGTATAGCTGTCCCCTGAGAGGCTCTGCCAGAGCCTGACCAATACAGTTTTGGGTACTCAATGCCAACCATCAGACTGTGCACAGGGACACCAACGGAGGAGTTAGGAGGAGGACTGAGGAAACTGAACATGTTTGAAACCCCATAGGAGGAACAACAATATCAACCAACCAGATCCCCCAGAGCTCCCAGGGACTAAACCACCAACCAAAGAGTACACAGAGAGACCCATAGCTCCAGCTGCATATATAGTAGAGGGTTGCCATATCTGGCAATCTAGCATTGATGGGAGGGGAGGCCCTTGGCCCTGTGGAGGCCCGATGCCACAGCATAGGGAAATGCTAGGGTAGTGAGGTGGGAGTAGGTGGGTGGAGTGGGGAACACCCTCATCGAAGCAGGGGGTAGGGGAAGGGATAGGGGGTTTTTGGAGGGGAAACTGGGAAGGGGAATAACATTTGAAATGTAAATAAATAAAATATCCAATAAAAGAAAGAAAGTAAAATAGAAGAGACAGAAGATCAGCTTCAGAGCAACAGCAACCATCAGCACATGCAGGAATCAATGGCCGGGTCATGCTCCAGGAGGCAGGCACTGTGTCAAACCTCCCCTTAAGTAGCCACCAGGCACTAGTTAGGTGTTTTTTATGGCATTCCTGAGCATGTGAATGAGTGGGTCTCTGATTCTTGTGCCTTTTCTTAGGCTCTTTTTCTTCTGTTTGTCTAAATGGACTGGGAAGATGCTCTGTGGGTACAATGCTTGCTGCACAAACACAAGAACATTAATTTGAATCTTCACACTCCACCCCAAAACGGTAGACATTGCATGTCTAGAGGAGGAAGGATACAGACAGATACAGACACATGGAATTGGCTGACCAGCCAATCTAACCAAAGCAACAAGTTTCAAGTTTAGTTAGAGATTTTGTCTCAAAAAAAAAAAATGACGTGAAGATCAAGAGAGCCCATACACACAGTTAAAACCGTTCCTTTTGTTCTCTATTTTTATCACAAGATCATATACATTTCTAGAAAAAAAAGGATGGCTTCTTGCCACTGACTAGAACCATTTTTCCCAAGCTTTAATGATTTGTATGTAAGTACATATGTCTAGGCTATAAATGCCATGTTGTTAAAGCCATGCTTCTTTATAACCTCTGCAGGATTATGTATACAGTAAGTACTACAAATTAATTATAAAAATTACTGTACTTTGTCAGGTATGGTAGCACATTTCTGTAATTCCATCACTCAAGAGACAGAGGAAAGAGGATCGGGGAGTTCTAGGTCATTCTCAGCAGTGTAGCAAGTTCAAAGCTAGTCTGAACTACTTGTGATCCTGACTCAAAGAAACTATAGCAAGGTAGTACCTATCTGCAGTCTAGGCACTCGAGAAGCAGAAGCAGGATCCATTGCAAGTTTGAGGTCAACCTAATCTGTAGAGTGAGTTCTAGGTCATCTGGGGTTACATATTGAGACCTTCTCAAACAAAAGAGGAAAAAAAGAAAAACTAAATTTAATCAAAACAAATTGGGCCCTTGGCTTTGTTTTACTTTTGTTCAGTGTATCTTAGCTTATGTCAAGAATTTTCTGCCTTTTAAACACCTTTACCAGTGATTCATTCTGAATTCTGAATGATTCTTCCTCTGGAAGATTTATTATTTGAACACATTTTAAGATCCCTCACACCAGTCAGAATGGCTGAGATCCAAAACTCAGGAGACAGCAGGTGCTGGCGAGGATGTGGAGAAAGAGGAACACCCCTCCACTGCTGGTGGGATTGCAAGCTGGTACAACCACTCTGGAAATCAGTTTGGCAGTTCCTTAGAAAACATGGCATAATACTACTGGAGGACCCAGCTATACTACTCTTGGGCATATACCCAGAGGATTCTCCAGCATGTAATAAGGACACATGCTCCACTATGTTAATAGCAGCCCTATTTATAATAGCCAGAAGCTGGAAAGAACCCAGATGTCCCTCAACAGAGGAATGGATACAGAAAATGTGGTATATTTACACAATGGAATACTACTCGGCTATTAAAAACAATGAATTCATGAAATTCTTAGGCAAATGGATGGAACTGGAAAATATTATCCTGAATGAGGTAACCCAATCACAAAAGAACACATATTGTATGCACTCACTGATAAGTGGATATTAGCCCAGAAGCTTGGAATACCTAAGACACAATTCACATATAAAATGATGCCCAAGAAGGAAGAACAAAGTATGGATATTCTGGTCCTTCTTTGAAGGGGGAACAAAATACCCACAGAAGGAGATACAGAGACAAAGTGTGGAGCAGAGTCTGAGGGAAAGACTGTCCAAAGACTACCCCACCTAATGATCCATCCCATATATAGTTACAAAACCCAGACAGTATTATCGATGCCCACAAGTACTTGCTGACTGGAGCTGGATATAGCTGTCACCTGGGAGGCTCTGCTAGTGCATGACAAATACAGAGGGGGGCACTCTCAGCCAGCCATTGAACTGGGCACAGGGTCCTCAATGGAGGAGCTAGAAAAAGGACCCAAGGAGCTGAAGGGGTTTGCAGCGCCATAGAAGGAACAATGATATGAGCCACCCAGTACTCCCAGAGCTCCCAGGGACAAAACCATCAACCAGATAGTACACATGGTGTTACCCATGGCTCCAGACGCATAGGCAGCGGAGGATGGCCTTGTTGGACATCAAAGGGAGGAGAGGCCCCTGGTCCTGGAAAGGCTTGATGCAGCAGTGTAGGGGAATACCAGGACAGGGAAGTGGGAGGTGGTTGATTGGGGAATGGGGACAGGAGATGGCTTATGGGACTTTCCGGGGTGGGGGGACCAGGAAAGAGGAAATCATTTGAAATGTAAATAAAGAATATATCTAATAAAAAAATTCTAAAAAAGACATTGCACTGAACTAGCTGTAATATGTCTATGCAGCATATAAAATCCCAAACCTTTGTTAGCTTCCTGCTACCAAAATTGTAATATGCAAAGCAATAAAGAATTCATATATCAAGTACTAAGAGATCAGTGTCTACCATAAGAACTTCATAAGAACTTTGAACCTGAAAATGGTACCTACAATATTCTTTGTTTTTTGGTTTTTTGAGACACGGTTTCTCTGTATAGCCCTGGCTGTCCTTAAACTCACTCTGTAGACCAGGCTGGCCTCGAACTCAGAAATCCGCATGCCTCTGCCTCCCAAGTGCTGGGATTAAAGGCATGCACTATCACTGCCCAGTTTACAATATCCTTGAAAACATTTTTCTTCTACATTTTATTCAAATGATAATTTTCTAACTCCTTTATGACCCTGACATCAACTAGAAGACTACAATACAATACTAATAAAATGAAATAAATGCTTTTATCTCATCTTCAGCCACTGTGAGTATAACTTTTGAGAAGAAATTCTCAATCTGGATTGATAAGTAGAGAAACAGGAAAAGTTTGTGTAAGCACTGAGGATATTTCTACCCATAAATTTGTAAGTTTCCTTGTATGAAAAACGTAAAGAATACCTTCCTTGCCTACCTTACAATGATGTTGTTGAGAATCAGCTAAATTAGTTACTTTCAAAACCTGTAAATTATTTTAATCTTTATGTGAGTGCATGATATTCACTTGTGCATACATGTTCATGTATGAGAGTAGAAGCATGTGCATGGAACAACATGCATATGGAGGTCAGAAGCCAACCTTGCTTGTTGGTTCTCATGTTCCACCCCATCTGAGGCAAAGTTCTTTATTTTACACTGTGTATGCTAGGTTAGTTCCTCCCACAAGCTTCAGAGGATTCACCTATCTATACCCTCCATCTTACCAGAATTGTACAGAGATTATAGGCATATACTACTACACTAAACTTTACATGTATTCTGTGGATCCAAACCCAGGTCCTCATGTTTACATGGCAGGTACTTTATCCACTGAGTCATCACTTCATGATAAAACCTGTAGAATATTTGATAATATATTATTGCCATTATATTAATTTCAGAATGCAATGGGGTTTATTCCCAGACAAGTAGGGAAGCCATCAACAAAACTTTTTCATTAAAGAGTCCAACTCCCTTAAGAAACTGCATTCATACTCTGGTGAGTTAAATTCTAAGGCAAAGATTAGTAATGTGGTAAACAGAAACATATCTCTGGACCAATCCTAAAGCATATTAAAAAATTCATCAAAGTAACCAAGATTTGATTTGCAAATATTTGAAAAGAATTCTTATGTATTCAACAGATAAGAGTAGAGATTCATAACTTTCTAGAGATAAAATAAAAACATTTTTAAAATGGTAAAAATAATAAAGATAAAAAGAAGTTGTAATTTTTTATAAGCTAGTAGTATCTTGTAATCTACACAGTGTTCTGAATTCAGATAGCCAATATCTAATGATAACTTTCTCCTTCCTGAAAACTGTAGTAAAGGTCACGCTCATTAAGAATCTGAACATTTAACTTCTTGAGTTCTTTGTATATATTGGATATTAGCCCTCTGTCGGATGTAAGGTTGGTAAAGATCATTTCCCAGTTAGTTGGTTGCCGCTTTGTCTTTTTGACAGTGTCTTTTGCCTTGCAAAAACTTTGTAATTTAATGAGGTCCCATTTGTCTATTCTTGATCTTAGAGTATAAGCTATTGGAGTTCTGTTCAGGAAATTCTCCCCTGTGCCCATATGTTCAAGGTTCTTCCCTAGTTTCCCTTCTATTAGTTTCAGTGTGTCTGGTTTTATGTGGAGATCTTTGATCCACTTAGAATTGAGCTTAGTGCAAGGAGATAAGGATGGGTCAATTTGCATTCTTCTGCATGTTGACCTCCAGCAGAGAGGCAAGTAACCCTATTAAAAAATGGGGTACAGAGCTACACAAAGAGTTCTCACCTGAAGAATATCTAATGGCTGAGAAGCACCTAAAGAGATGTTCATCATCCTTAGTCATTAGGGAAATGCAAATCAAAACAACCCTGAGATTCCATCTCACACCAGTCAGGATGGCTAAGATCAAAAACACAGGAGACAGCAGTTGTTGGCGAGGATGTGGAGAAAGAGGAACACTCCTCCACTGCTGGTGGAATTGCAAGCTGGTACAACCACTCTGGAAAGCAGTCTGGCGGTTCCTCAGAAAACTGGGCATGACACTCCCGGAGGATCCGGCTATACCACTCCTGGGCATATACCCAGAGACTTTACCTGCATGCAATAAGGACACATGCTCCACTATGTTCATAGCAGTCTTATTTATAATAGCCAGAAGCTGGAAAGAACCCAGATGTCCCTCAACGGAGGAATGGATTCAGAAGATGTGGTATATCTACACAATGGAATACTACTCTGCAATTAAAAACAATGAATTCACGAAATTCCTAGGCAAATGGTCAGATCTTGAAAATATCATCCTTAGTGAGGTAACCCAATCACAAAAGAACACACATGGTATGCAGTCACTGATAAGGGGATATTGACCCAGAATCTCGGAATACCCTAGACACAATCCGCATATCAATAGATTTCTAAAAAGATGGTAGGAGAGACCCCTGGTCCTGGAAAGACTGGATGTAGGGGAACGCCAGGACAGAGTAACGAGAGGGGGTTGAATGGAGAAAAGAGGGAGGGAAGGGGGCTTATGGGACTTTCGGGGAGGGAGGAAACGGGAAAGGGGAAGTGATTTGGAATGTAAATTAAAAAATAAAATAAAATAAATAATAATAAAAAAAAATCCACATTAACCGTAAAAAAAAAAAAAAAAAAAAAAGAATCTGAACATTTCAATTGGAAGCAATTTATTCTGAGCCAAAAGTCTTGAATGATTCCTTTAAGTAATTGTATAGCATTGATTTTATCAATGTTTCATTCTAGCTAACTGAGGTAAGACCCGTGCTCTTTCCCTGTCTTTCAAGGATGGAGTATAGGGAGGCTAGGATATACCTACTGGCAAGAAGTACTCTAGAATAGCAATGTCAACATTAAAAATAAAAGTTGCAAAGTTCAACTTTTAGAGACAAAAATCCCCAGGATGAGGAAGCACATAACACAGTCTAAGAAATTTAGAAGTCACATTATTCTCCCATGAAAGGTAAATAAAAAGAGTTCAACACCTAAATTAGACATTAATACTGAATCACCAGTTTGGTTACAAAAGTAAAAAAAAAAAATTACTTCAAGATGTTCAGGGCTAAAAGACTTACTCCTAAGAAATTGTAACTGAACTTGTTGAGAATAGACTTTAAATGCACTAAGCATATTCAGAAAACTAAACAGAAAAATAACAACACTAATTGGGCTGACCCTCTTGCCTCTACAACGTAAAGATATATGCTTGACAGGTAATTAAATGCAAGATTCTAAAATGAGAGTGAAATCAACAGAGAAACTCAACAGAATACCAATGGCTGAGTAGCTTGTTTCTCTCACCTTCTTTTGACTTCCACATAAGTCTTTCCACTAAAGCACCACTAAAATGGATATCTTGGCATATGCCAAAAGAGCTTCTTTTATAGTTAATGCATATTTTGTATGATGAGGCATATGATGCTGAAAAAAAAAACCCATGAGCTTCAACATTGGGTGGACACCAGCCCAAATTCTATCTTTGTCACTTAGCAGTTCATAATGCTGAGTTATTTAATCTCTCCTTGTCTTAAAGTGCTGAGTCCAGCATAGCTATGTAAGAGACAGTATGACATGGTTTCCCACCCCCACATAGCCTGCAGGGCATGGACCTCCATGAGTATAGATGGTTGCTATGGGTGAAAGGTTTGTTTGTATAATAGTGTATATATTTTCACATTCCTCCTTTGAGGAATGCCCACTCTGCCAAAGTTAATGACTCCATGATAATCAGAGACAGTATGAGTCCAGGAGTCGAGGGCTTGACTATGCCTCAGCAAAACAGTAGAACACTGTGATCTTCAGGACATTCCTTAAGGCTGAGGGAAATAACACTGAAAACAAGAGTTCAAAAATATATAATTTCTCAACTATGCAAAATATAAGGATACAATATGAATTGTATAATGAGCTTAACAGATCTAAAGGAACAAAGGCAGCTGCTCTATGAGCCAGCTTGTCAGAAAGATATTAAGAAAGGAGATAAAGAGAGATAGGAAGTGATGATTGCAAGGCAAGATCCTATCCAGCTTAAGTTTTTTTGCTTATGCTTACAAAGGCTGGTGGATTCCTGAGTTTGAGGTCAGCCTGGGACAGAGCTAATTTAAGTCTAGGCATGGTCAGAATGGTAAATTCAGGGCAAGGTCCTACCCAGCTGTCTTATTGTCTGTACTTGTTTTTGATGCCTTTTTCTAAGAATCAAGGGGCTTGGATCATGGTATGCTGATTCATGGAATAAGCAAAAAGGAACCTGTGGTAAAGACTGAATTGATACATAAAATAAGACTGGGCTTTTGTTTTGCAAGAGATGAGCTATCCAGAGAGTTTTTAGAATAGCAAGAGAAAGTTTTCTGGAGCAGAGAGTTGTTTAGAGATCTCCAGAGAGAACAGAACAGACAGGGAAATCTGAAAAGCAGAGCATAGGCTTTCAGCTTAGACCCATGATTTGACTTCAAGTTGTTTGACCCATGATTTGACTTCAAGTTGTTTGTTTCACTGCTCTCAAACACCCCTTCCTTTAGAATGCCTCTCCAAGCTGAGGCTGGCCCTTGGCATTAGAGTTTTTCCTCCATAAAATAAGAACAACATCTTCTTTACAAAACTGTCAAAAGAGGAAAATACTGACTATTTATATAACCCATTACAGTGCCAGAGTCACAATAAAAGTTTGCAGAGTCACAACAAAAGTTTAATATATATATTATATATATTTATATATAATTTATAATAATATATATTTATATATAATTTATATATATTTAATATATAATATATATTTTATATATATTAATATATATATTAAAAGCGTCTGTCTCAGAAAATACCCCCCAAAAAAGAACAGCATCATTGCAATGATATAATAGCTATTATTTTCCTGAAATGATATAGTTAACTTCTATTGGTACTATTTTTAGTGCTAACAGCTTTCAAACACAGATCTAACTTTTGCTGTTAGCACTCAGGCCCATCCACAAGCATAGTTAATCCATGTCAGTCTTCTCTTTTAAAAGGGTTATAATGGTATCAAACATTGTAGGTTTTGATTGGATAACTCAAAGAATTTCCCTCCTGCTGTGATTCTGATTGGTCGAGTGGAAAAAAATAAGCCAGATACATGTGAGTTGACCTACAAAACTCATTTTCCAACAAAAAAAAATGGACAATAGTATTTGCAAATAAAATAGAAATGAAATGCTATGTTACATTCACCATTTAAGGGTTCAAAATGCTAATGTTATTTTTAACTCTAAATCAACATAAAACAAAAATACATTAGAAGGAAATCTATAAAAATCTACTCAAATAATTACAAAAAATCAGAGATTTATTGAGTATTATAGGCCAATGAGTAAGACTGCTTAGGTTTAACTACAATAAAAAAAAAAGATGGCCTATTTGTGGTGATTTCCTTCAGTTTGAGCATGGACAAATTTTCTCTGCACTAAGAATGGATTCTTTTATTCTCAGTTTCATTCAAGTAATAGTGGACTCAACTTTTCCTTAGTATTGCAGGATACCATGCTGTGGAAATGGCTCCAAATAATGAGCACTGGGAAGGTGGCTGAAATGTTGCTCATGTTTACACTGGCACACAAGTACAAACAAAAGCTCCAGCACACCAGCAGCATTCTGTTGATCTGCTGATTTTCTCCGATATGGTTCCTGCCGAGACACAATAACAAGGGAAAATAACAAAAAGTCAGCTAAAAGATCCGTTATGGGGATGGTGAGCAGCGTCTTTTTAGAATAAGACTGTAATATGCTCGTATAGTGTTGAAATTCAGCCAGACTGCTCAAAATAATTCATGAAGATGAAGTTTCAAGTCTATTGAAAATATTCCCACAGGGAACTCTACTGGCATACACATGTCAAATAATAGAATCCAAGGGTGTTAGTCAGTCAAAGGAGATGCTGGTTTCTGTGTTAGTCCTTCTATCCACCCTTCTTACCCACCACCCTCTTCTAGGTTATTGTTAGAGGAAGCTACAATAGGTCATGTGGCCATAAATGGGCACAGATTTATAATGCGTATATTGTGCATAACATAAATGTGGTCATTTTAGGACCTATGTGTAACATGACCATTTCCCTTTTTGTAAAATGGTCACAATTTCTGACTAATTTATGAGACTTCCTGTCAGTAGGCTTAAGTCAATATCATATACAGAACTAACCACCCCCATCTGAAAGATCATTATTTTGTATAATCCCTTTATCAATGATTAAAGTTCTATAACCTTTAGAGACTTAATCTGGGATTTTCTTAATTAGTCATAATGATTTTGCACACACACACACACACACATATATATATAATTTTACTGCCAACCTCAACATCAGTTACCATAATGGAAGGCATGGCAGATTTTGCAGTTGTTTGTTCTGATATCTTAGTAATTAATCAATAGCTGTAACTGGTACTGATACAGACATAACAACAACAACAATAACAACAACAAATGAACCTAGGCATAGGGAGATGGCTGGCCTTAACCTTCAAATTGTTAGAAGATGTAATAAAAGTGAAAGCAACACAAGAATCCATGTAATGAATTTAATGACACTCAAATAGCTTGGTCTCTGCTGGATGCCACTGGCCTCACTCTAAACATCCTATTCATGTTACTCACAATACCCGTAGCATCACACTTACTGACAATTTTCAATTTGCCCTGACTCTGGACCAATTCTATCATCCAATCACTGTAAGAGTTGGAACAAAGATAAGTCAGTGATTTTAAAGTAGCAAGTGATATTTATTTATATGTTCTTTTTCCTCTTCCCCTACCATCATGACTTGCCCCTCCATACTACCTAACTCATATAGGAAAAATTGAAGAGAAATAGAAGGCTAGGGAGAAGAGAACAATCCAGTAATTAATGGTTGATAACACCCAATATCAGAATCTGTGGTGTAATTCCATAAAGAACCAGAAATAAATTTGTCAATAAGACACTGTCAAGGAACAATCTTGCCTTTACTTGACATTATATAAATCCATACATGCCTAGATATGAAAGCAATGAGGCCAAGATGAATTGGAGTTTAGCAAGAGCTGGTAGATTATTATGCCATCTTTCCATTGAAATTAATAGTAATCTAGTATAATATGGCTCAAATAAAACAAAGAAGAGTCATTTAAGATTTTAATTCAAATTTCATGGAGAATCTAGCTTCAGGAATGGATTGAACTAGGAGCTGAAACAGTGTCCTGAGGATTCCATTTCTCTCTCAATCTCTATTCTTCATTTCTGTGTTCCTCTAAAGATTCTTTCCTATCCTTCAATCTACCAGGCCAGATATACCAGCAGAAGAAAAATTAAGCTCTGTCTTCTCAAAACTTGCAATCAAATATGAAGGTGTATATTCTACTCATCAGTGCAAGTTCACATATAATTCCCTATTGCAAAGGAAAGTATAGACAAATGTGGTCTGAGTGTTTTCCAAGGGAAAAGTGAAGTGATATGACCTCAACAGAAAGGAATGAGAATAAGTCAGAACAAAGCAAAAAGTATTCACCAAGTATGATTATATATTTAAGGAAGAAAATTCAGGTAAACATTCATAATTTTGTTAAAATAACAGAAAATGCTACATGTCTTCCGGTTTCTACTTTCTTTCTTTTGCTAACAGTCTTCCACAGTTTAATCTGATATGTGGCTGGCTACCCTAACAGCTAGGTGTAGCTGTTTGACCAAGATTGGGCTGATGGATATAAAAGAAAGCACAACACTCAATTCATCTCAAAATACAGATGTTTCTATGGATAACTTTCATCTCCCTTCTTGCTAAGAAATAGCCACAACGATAGCTGCCTCCTTGGTCTAAGATCCAGAAGTCGTGTATTAAAGGTGGCAAAGTTCTCCCACTAGCTGGAGTCACAGAATATCTGCTGCTGTCCTATCACTTTGGTGTGACAAAATCAGGTTAAGAAAGGAAGTGTTTATTTTCTATTACAGTTCAAGGGTACAGTATATTGTGGAGAGGAAGTTTTAGTGGTTAGGATCTTAAGGCAAATTATCTCCTCATATCAAAAGGAAGCTCAGCTGGCTTTTTTTTTTTTTTTTTTGTAGTCCAGGACTCAAGCCTAGGGAATGGTGCTAGCCATTTGTAAGGTGGGGGTCTTCTCCCTCAAACTATTCAAAATAATCCCTAACAGGTAAGACCAGAAGCTAACTAGATCAAAATAATCCTAACTCTTGTGTCTGGACCTTTGTTTCTTAGATGGGTCTAGATCCTGTCAAATTAACACTCAATACTACCATCCTACCTAGTGAAACAATTTTTTTTCAGTCTAAATTACTTTGGATTTTTACCTGAGAGAGAAATGAACATCTTATATCTAGCTTCTGTCTTATTTAAGCTACTATATTTGGGAATATTTATTTTTATTTAACCTAATCTCTAAATATTTATGAAAAGTCTCAATATGAAAAATTAGAGAGGAATTTGACACAGGTATGTTAAAATAATGGAACTCTAGTGCTTTCTAGTGCATATATATTTTGTGTAAGTACAGTAGTGGGATCTATAATAAAAACATCTTTCTTAATCTAAGACTCAGCATTCAACCCTAAATAGGACATAGCCCCACCACCACCAGACTTGGGTAACATTTGGAAAGAGGAGATATAAAGAATATTCAAGTCAGAAAATGAGGAGTACAGGGAAATGCTGTATTTTGAACATAGCATGGCTATTGCAGTCATGAGCTCACAGTCACTGAGGTTACTTGCACAAGAACAAGTCAGTCAAATTCTCAACATGGATATGGTAAATTATTTCCACATCTCATACTGAGAAGTTATTGGCAGTGGATAATTTCTGGAGGAAAGAGAACCATTCTTTCCTGACTATATAGCCATTGATAGGTTTTCTATGTTCTAGTGGATGGCTCCATACCCATTCACATTTAGACATTTCTTACTGGATTTAGTGGGTTATGGGAAGAGGGGAACGAGATCTGATATTGGGTGAGGGAAAAGGACTGAAGCCCTGAGGGCCAGCAGAAAGACTGGAAACAGGCAACCTCAGGAGGTAGGAGGTTGGGGGACCCTTCAGAATGCACCAGAGACCTGGGAGGTGAGAGACTCTCAGGACTCAAAGGGAGGGATCTTAGATGACTAAAAGTAGGGAGAGTGAACTTATAGAGCCCACCTCCAGCAGAAAGACAGGACATTAAGTGAGGGAAGGGGTTGCCATCCCACAGTCAAAATTCTGACTCATAATTGTTCCTGTCTGAAAGAACTGCAGGGATGGAAATGAAGATGAGGCTGAGGAAAACAAGGTCCAGTGACAGGCCCAAAGTGGGATCCAGTTCAAGGGGAGGTCCCAAGGCCTGACAGTACTACTGAGGTTATGGAGCACTCACAAAAAAAGGACTTATTATGACTGCCCTCTGAAAGACCCAACAAGCAGCTCAAAGAGTCAGATGCAGATATCTGCACCCAACCAATGGACAGAAGCTGCTGACCCCTGTGGTTGAATTAGGGAAAAGCTGGAAGAAGCTGAGGAGGAGGAGGGTGACCCTGTAGGAGGACCAGCAGTCTCAATCAACCTGGACGCCCTAGGTCTCTCAGACACTGGACCACCAAACAGGCAGCTGATATGAGGCTCCCAACACATATACAGTAGAGGACTGCCGGGTCTGGGTTTAATCAGAGAAGATGCACCTAACCCTCAAGAAACTGGAGGCCTCAGGGAGTATAGAGGTCAGGTGGGGTGGGTGTGGCGACATCCTCATGGAGACAGGGGCAAGGAGGAGGTATGGGATGTGGAACAGTTGGAGGGTAGACTGGGAGGGGAATAAAATCTGGAGTGTAAAATAAGGAAGAAAGAAAGAAAGAAAGAAAGAAAGAAAGAAAGAAAGAAAGAAAGAAGGAAGGAAGGAAGGAAGGAAGGAAGGAAGGAAGGAAGGAAGGAAGGAAAGAAAGAAAGAAAGAAAGAAAGAAAGAAAGAAAGAAAGAAAGAAAGAAAGAAAGAAAGATTAAATTTAAAAAAAGAAAAAAAGACATGAAATTGGGAGAAGGAATGTTGGAAAATTATAGGGTTAGTTATAGGGTAAAATAGGGAGTAGATATGATCATATTTCTTTGTATAGATGAACAGGATTTCCAAAAATGAATTTTACAAAACTAAATAGATAAAATAAATAAAAAAATTAAACAAAGAAATAGAACATCTTTCTTATGTTGGATTTTTATGCAAGTAATAGAATAATAGTTATCACTGGCTGATAAAATTAGACATTATTTTGATTCTGTCTTCCTACTTTTATTCATTATAAGTTTTCTAAAATTAAGTTTGAATTAAAACAGGGGCTTTTATCAATCTTTTAAAACTGAAGGAAATAGTTTTTCCAAGGAAATTCCATTTAGAAAATTAAGATATATTTACTGATCATTGAAAGACAGCATAGTAATGGTCATCAAACAAACATGCAATCTTAGATACCATGATAGACTGAAAAAATTGAGGACAAATTTTGTCTGTTTCTACATCTATCCTCCCTTTGAAGCTCTTTCCATCAAAAAGTAAAATCTATCACTCAACCTCTTAAAATTGGAGCTTGGTCAAGTGACTTGTTTTAGCTACAGGACAATAACAAATACAATGTCAGCTGATGTACTGGCACATTAGAGTTTGTTCTTTCTTGGTGCTCTTGGGAACCTCACACATATAATATGTGGAGTCAATAAGACCCCGTGAGTAAAGACACTTCCTAAATGACAACCTGAGCTGGATACCCTAGACAATGTAATAGTAGAAAGAGAGATCTGACTCCTGCAAATTGCTCCATGAATTGAACAGGTACACAACACACACACACAAACACACACACACACACATACACACACAAATATGATGCAAGGGGTGTTTAAAACCATAGCCAACTGAATTATAATGTTTGCCCAAATCATCCCTGTTATCCCAACAAAAATCAATCATACCATCAAATATGTGGAATGAATGTATACTATACTATGCTGGCCTAGACTGATAGAGCCATCTGTATAAAACATATAAGTAGAAAATATAATCAAATTGCATTACTGATAATAGTTATGAATTTTATTAAATACATAACATCCTATATCTTTTGCTAGTTTAACCATTTAAACTAGTAAAGTATATGTTGTATAGATTTATTGGTAAAAACAACAAATTTACCAGTACACATACACACACACACACACACACACACTTCTATTTGAATTCATTTGGCCTAAATCACAAAAAAAAATTAAATCAGAAAATTAGAAATTGAAATCAATAAAGAAGTATAATAACAAATAAAACATTTTAAAAGTTATAAAGTTTAAGGAATACATATAATATTTGTATATGTTCACAACGACCAAAATGGAAAGGAAATCAGAGATGCTTTGAATTGGAAACAAATTTAGAATTGGTATGGTTTGTGCACCTTGTGCTACAACTGAGGAAACAGGGACAGAAAGGTGAATGGCTTCCTTATGTTTTATAGT